>CM053766.1:46388088-46410688 GCA_028658305.1 Pachyuromys duprasi
CAACACAACTGACAACCATCCAGTTTTGTTTCAAAATTGTTGGGGAGTCAGAAGAGTCTGACAAAATGTGAATGAAGAACACCACAAAATGTGAAACTCCACAGCTTCCATTCTGACTGTTCTGAATGAAAAGATTTCATTGGATTGTCCAGGCTTTGGGTACGGTTGATTTTAGTGTGTGACATTTTTTTATTTGTAGTTTTTTTTTTTAATAAGAAAAAAATTTTAAAGACCATTAGCTAGTAGTCAGCTCATATTTTATTATCTTTAGTGCTCATTTGTTTTTGTTTGTTTGTCAAGAAACATGTTGTGGTCAACGGTAACTACTAGGTGACACAGTACAAAGTCATCTACGTGAGGTCCAAGTGAGAGCTACAGGTCTGTTCTTTGAAGGGAAATGGCCCAGTTGCGAGCTGATTCAGGAAGGACCAGCCCAGGTGGGCAGCACTGCTCTTGGGCAGGCCACAGAAGAAAACAAGCTGAGATGAGGCAGAGAATAAGCCGGAGGGAGAGCGGCAAGCTGTGCTCTTCCATGGCCTGAGCCAGAAGTTGAGCCAACAAGCAGTGTCCTCCTTGATCCTGCCCTCTCCCCACTGAGGGACTCTGGCTTGGGAGCATAAGCCGAATACACTTTCTTCTCCTGAGCTGGTTTTGGCCAGAGTGTTTTTATCTCATCAATAGAAAGGAAAGTAGTCTAAATCAGTGACAAAAAGTTTTGTGAGCCACTGGATTTTAAAAGCTCTACACTTACCCTTTGGGGACCGACACATTGGAGATGGTATTGAGGCTTTAGGAATCCAGGAATGTTTTCAGCAGACATAACCTAGCTGGAAAACGCTGTCCTCCAAGACTCCAGGGTACTGAAACAGTGACTTCAAATGCTTCGTCCTTTAATTCATTTCCCCTGAGGCTGTTAAGTCTTTGCCAAAAACAGTCCTTTTTGGTTGGGAAAGTTGACTTTTGTTATTTCTCTATCTGGTGTTTTTAAAACAATTACCTTGTATTTCCTGAGCATTCCAGCTGAAACCATCATCATCTTCATCTCACGTCTTTTTCTCCTTCATCTAGTAGATCCTAAAGATTGTCTTTCCCGCTTGGTTAATGTAGTCTCATATCAACACTTAACATGAATTTCCAATAATATATATTTTAACGAAGTGTCTATTTTCTAAAATGTGAGGAAAATCTGTATGTTTTACTTAATATGCAAATCAATTTTCACTTTATAGTCAGCTTTTGTTTAGACATTGAGTTCTAAATACTTATTTTGCATTTTATTATCATTTATTATTTATGTGTATAAGTGTTTGCCTCCAGTACGTCTGTGTACCACCTGGGTGCTGTGCCCTCAGAAGCTAAAAGAGGGCATCAGATTACCTGAGACTGACTGGTGTGATAGACAGTTGTGAGCCACCATGTGGTACTGAGAATTGGGCTTCTGTAAGAGTAACCAGTGCTATGAGCTGCTGAGAGATCTTTCCAGCCCTACGAGCTTGTGTGTGTGTGAGTGTGTGCTTTAATGAAGCTTGAATTTAAAATTTGAGGTTAACAGATGAATGGATTAAGATATATACACGAAGAAGTTTTATTAGGCCATAGAGAAAAATGAAACTGTGTCATTTGCAGGAAAATGAGTGGAACCGTTGATTATCAAGCTAAGGAAAAGAAGCCAGGCTGTGGACCCTCAATGCTAAAACATTTTCTTCACCCCCCTCCTATTTTGAAAGCTCAGGAAAAAGGGTAATCATTTCCAAAATGTTTACTTTCTTCTTCAAAGAAATGTGGCATTTCAGAGTAAAGTTTATTCCAGGAATGAGGCAGCTTCTGAGACAGGGCTGTGGTTACCTCTGGTGAGCTAAACATTTGCTTCTCTACAGTTCTAATTATCTTTGTCTTTTGTTCAGCCCCTGGATACTCAGGGCCCGCTCTCAGCTTTATGCTTCTGTGTATCATTGTGCTCTTTGGTCATTTTCTAGGTAGTGTTACCAGATAAAATGCAGTGTGCCCAATTAAGTTTAATTTACAAAAAGACAATGAATAATTTTTTTAGTACAGCTATGTGCCATATTTTGGAATAAGTCTAAATGGGAAATATATATTATATATAAGATGTAAGATATAGGTATAAAAATATATATCACATATATGAAAAAAGTATGTACACTTATATTTAAAGTGCATAAAACTTAGTGGAAAACTATAAATCCCAATGAAGGAAATTAAGGAAAACTAAGTAAATGGAAAAGCATCTCTTACTAATGAAACAAAACCCTTAGATAACTCAACTGGTCTCACTCCAAACTCAACTATAAAGTCCATGTGATCAGCATGGAATTAGTAGCTGGTTCTTTGTTGAAATTCACAGGCAAGTTCTCATATTTATGTAACAGTAAGGGACCCAAAATATTTGAAATGATTTTGGGAAACCAGGATAAACAAGAGGACTCAGTTCCAAGTGAGTCCAAGTTCAAAACTGACCATAAAGCAATAGTAAAATAGGCGTGTAGATTATTAAAATAGAATTGAAAGCCCAGGCAGAAATTCATGGATGTTTTTCAATTGGTTTCCAACACAAGTACAAAGCCAGGGGTCTGAAAGAGAAGAGTGGATTAGGGCTCAAAAAATGATTCCCCCAGATCTGGCTTTGAACTAACGGAGAATGGAAGGCTTCAGAATGAGCAGTCTCTGACCTCTTGCCCTTTGTTTCACTCCAAAGTAGTTCACAAAACCCAGAATTCCTCTTCCCCAGGGTGGGTCACAGAAACCAGAAACAGTACTCTCATCCTTGCCTGCCTTTCTCTGTGGGAGCTGCCAAGACATCCTCTGGCCTAGCTTGTCTGATCGTAAGACCCTCATTCCAGAAAGGACCCTGCTTTATCACCAGGAGAAAGCAATGCTACACAGAAAGCTTAAGAACTGTGCACACAGGCTGGTGGCCATGCCCTGAGGATACCATCATTAGATCACAGCGTTTTACCTAGGCACATCAGCACTGTTCATTTCTTATCAAAACAGAATGACTGCAAAGTTTCCCCGATGTCTTTGGCTTTTTTCTGAGGGCTCCCGTGTATGTAAGTATTCGATTAAATAAATTTATGTTTTCCTCTTGTTAACCCACCTTTTAATGGAAATAGTCAGCCATGACTCTGATGATGGGAAGAAGACACCTAATGTTCCCCGCCCCCAGAATCTTTCAACCGATGGTGTTGAAACAGCAGAACAAACACATACAGAGGAGTGAAGTTGGACTCTCTTTCACATATTCTACAGATGAACTGAACATGGGCCTGAAACCAGTGTGAAAGCCAACATTAGAAAACTATTAGGGAAAAGAAGTGCTAAGTTCCTCTGGCCTCGGGATTCGCGTTGGGTGCTCAAAGGGGGCAGTAAGAGCACAGCCAATAGTAAATGTTGAGAAAATGTACTTCATCAAAATTTGAAACTAATGCTGTGAAGGAGATCACTAAAAACGTGTAGAGACAAACCACAGAATAGGCAAAAGTATTTTGAAAGCACAGAGGACATACACTCAGAACATATAGAGTACTTCCAGAACTCAGTCACTAAGAGACACAGCAATTTTAAAGATGAGAGAATGCTGGGAATGAGTATTTTGCTAAAGAGGATTCTTGATGGCCAATAAACATACGAAAAGCTGTTCAGCACTACCAGCCATCAGGAGACGCTGATGAAAACTTCACCGAGACACTGCCTCATATCATAGATACTAGGACAGCTGTTGATAAAATAAGGAGTCAGATAGTAACACGTGCTGGTCAGAGTGTGCAGCCCTCATGCATGTTGGTGAGAATGAAAACCAGCACGAAACAGAATAAGCACATTGAAAGCAAACTGAAATCCCCTCACATGTTGAAAGCAAACTGAAACCCCCTCAAATAGTCAAATGCAGAACTGTCACATGACCTCAGCTCTTCCACCTTCAGCTCTATCACTAAGAAAATTGAAAACAAGGAGAGGAGGGTTGGGGCTACAATTGAGATTTAAAGTGAATAAATAAATTAATCAACTGGAAAAAAGAAAAAATAAACAAAGAGAAAAGTATGTTTATGCGAAGAGCTTGCAGGAGATGCCCACATCATTGTTTAGAATGGCTTACAGGTACAAACTACTCAAATGCCCATCAGTTGGTAAATGAATGAACAGATTTTAGCATGCCTATTCAGTGGTTCAGTCCTAAAAAATAAATGAACGACTTAAAAGATGATACATCAGGGATGGACATCAAAAATATTATAGTAAGTAATCATCTAGCTAGGAGGGCAGGCTTTGCCGCCGCTGCAGAGTGTTTAAAGATTCGATGATGTGGGGAATGCCCGGTCTCCATTCTCAAAGGAAGCAGGCAAATTGCTATATCTACGTTAGGAAAGAAGAGCAGCCTTATTCAGGGACCCTGTCACCCAAGCCGTGCAGAGGCCTTGGTGCTAGCTTTGTGGCTCTCTCTCCTTCAGTCTCCCAGGTTTAGTACACATACCCTTGTGTTGTTTCTCTAGCCGGCATTAATAGCCTCAATCACTGCTTCCAGCAGATTTTCTGATCGATGACAACAGTGCTCCATTCTTTCTGTCTGCTGATGGCTATTTAGCCAATCCTTAGAGCAAATGTTTCGCCATTTAAACAGTGTCTTTTCCTTCTTTATTTCTATTGGTCGAAATTCAACCAGTAACACAGAACCAGCAAGAGATTTATTGCAAGGAATGAATGATATACTGAATGATTTGTTTAAACAACTGTAGGGCTATAGAGGAAGGATATCTTGTCTCTCTTTTTATATTATATTCATGTATTTATTTGCACAAGGACAAGGCACACACATGCCACATCACCTTGTGGAGGTCAGGAGAAAGCTTGAGGGAGTCATTTCTTTCCATTGTGTGGGAATAAAACTCAGATCATCATCTTGTTGACAAGCCCTTTACTCAGTTGAGCCATTTTGCTGGCCCTTTACATTTTTTTTATGTAATAAATTTATTTATTTGCAGAAAGTTTTGCATGGGCTAGCCTCCAACTTGCTATGTACTCCAGCCTTGAACTTTTTAATCCTCCTGCCTCTGCCTCCCAACTAGTAGGATTACAGGCATGGTGACCAAAGCAGTGTTCCGTGAATACTAGGTAAGTCACATCCAATGGCCTTTTCTCCAAGGAAGCTTCGGATCCCCATTTAAAGGCCTTTGCCTGCTTGAACTCAGCTCATTCAGATCTGGGATGCTCTCCCTTCCTGAAAATCAGTTGGAAGTGACCTTTCTCAAATTTGCAAATATCTTCATGGCGACCCCAGAAGAGTGTTGATTGATGAAACTAAAACCCAGCTATATAGACATTCCAACCTGGCAATCCCAGCTCCTCTCCAATTTCCCTAAGACACATATTATGCATGTGTCTTAGTGACTCTAAGTGACCAAGCCTCTTTGTGGCTTTCTTGGGCTGCAAATGACACGTTTGAAGTGGGACAGGGCTTCCTGTGCCTGGTGGAAGAGCATTTGTTAAAGCTCTTCTTTCTGTCTTGTTTCTTCGTATATCGTTCCCTGTTTCCTGCGATCATCTCCCAAGCAATCTGCATGTACCCAAGTCTATTATTCAGGATCTGATCTTGAGAACCCGTCATCTATGGCAACACAGAGTCCTTGGCAACTCTCTCACGACTGTGGTTTTATATCACAATAATACCAACTCATTCCTCTCTGTAAAATCTCCCCACAGCTTTTTGAAAAGCAGAATAAAATGCAGACTCTGAAGTAAGACGTAGAGAAACTCTACCCAGCCCAAGCCTCCAATGCTATTTTTTCAGTATTGCTTCTTCACTCTCTTCAGCCGCCCTGGCCACGTCACTTGCCAGTCTGGCTGTAAAATCTCCATCCACAGTATTTCATGCCTGGCTTCTTCTCAACAGCCAGGTCTTTGAAAGGCTGCTTCCAGGGAGGGATCCTCCTCAGCCACAGCAGCTAACAGAGCAAATTGTTTTGGAGAATATACTCTGTAGCCTCTGCACTCTTCCACCTTTTCACTTTTAGACTTTACGTCATTTTAAAATTATCCTCTGTTTCTTTTTTGAAATATCTTTGTTGTGTTTACATGGGATGACCTTGAACTGGCCTCAAGTGATTCTCTTGACTCTGTCTCCCAAGTAAATGAGACAACATTTGAAATTATCTTCTGGTTTTGTCTATCTTCTTCTTAC
Source organism: Pachyuromys duprasi (assembly GCA_028658305.1). Classification (NCBI taxonomy): domain Eukaryota; kingdom Metazoa; phylum Chordata; class Mammalia; order Rodentia; family Muridae; genus Pachyuromys; species Pachyuromys duprasi. The sequence goes on from CM053766.1 coordinate 46,394,285, forward strand.
TCTGTGTGCAAGGATTGTTCAGTTTGGACCATCACTGACTGTATCCTTGGGTCTGAGAACAGTGCTTGGGATATCTCAGACCCCTGTTATATATCTGATGCATAAAAAGACTGTAAAGGGCTGGGAAAAACCCGCCAGGCTCAGTGACTAACCAGCAGAGTCCATCATGCATGGAGGGCTGGGCAGCCTGACAAACTTGGCTGTCCCCCAGGCCCAGATCCAGTGCTTTGAGTCAGTCAACCCAAAACTTACTCCATCCATGAGCTGCTGGATGGGAAGAGAAGCTGGAGCTGCAGAACCAGATGCAGGAGCACGCCATCACCACCGAAGATGAAAACCTGAAGCCTGGCTGTGATCTAAGAGGTTCTGGAGATGGTCTGGTTATTATGGTGCTTCAGAGACGAGAAGCCCTGAGCCAGACCAATAACTCGTGACAATGAGCATTTGCATATAGAGTTGTGTGGGCACAAACTCATACTGAGTGCCGTGCTGCAGTTTCCAGTGCCACTGTGATGAACGAATTTGTGATGGAGGGGTGGGAAAGATGGAGAGGAACAGAGCAGTGAGTACACTGTGGAGAGAGGCTGAACCTGGCAGTGACCGAGACCCAGGCCGCCGCAGGAGACCATGTTGATCTGCATGGCATGTACTGCTAACTGAGACCATGTTGATGTCTGTGGCCCATGCTGCCACCGGGGGTCCAGCTGCATTGTCTGTGGCCCGTGTGGCCTGCGCTACCACCAAAAGCCATGCAGTTGTCCACACTGCTGCCTGAAGCCTCGCTGGTGCCCATGGCCCACACTGCCACCCGAAACCATGCTGAGGTCCATGGCTCAGACTGACACCAGAGGCCAGGTAGATGTGTGTGGTTCATGCTGTCACCAGATATCATGTGGAAGTCCATGGCCCAAGCTCTTGCTGACGAGGCAACTTCTTGTGCAGGCATATTGATGACTGCAGACACACCCACAGTTCAGAATGGGAGACATAGAAAGCTTCTATGACAACCCTCCCTCACCCCCCACTCCCCCAAAATTAACAACCTAGAAGAAGCCATCAAAGAGAACTCTTAAAAATTGTGGTAAGGATGCTGAAGTGTAGTTCTCCACAGTGGATGGCTGGACAGGGGGGCTGGGGGACTCAATTTTCTTTAATGGGCTGGCAATTTGGCCATGTTCCAGTGACTATATGGACAACATAAATTGAACTTATTTTGTTGTTGTTGCTTTTTGGTTTTTGTTTTGTTTTGGTGGGGAGGCCACAAAGTAGGGGATGGACCTGGAGGACTGGAAAGCGAGTGTGATTGGGTGCATTGTGTGAAATTCCCAAATAATCCACAAAAATATTACATTCTTTAAAAAGACTGTAATGATGCATGTAGCTTAAAACCTTGAAAACCACTGTAAACTACTTCTATAAGCCATACTAGGGGTTACAGACCTGGAGGACTGGAAAGCGAGTGTGATTGGGTGCATTGTGTGAAATTCCCAAATAATCCACAAAAATATTACATTCTTTAAAAAGACTGTAATGATGCATGTAGCTTAAAACCTTGAAAACCACTGTAAACTACTTCTATAAGCCATACTAGGGGTTACAGAAGGTACTAGAGGTAGACTAACCATGAATTTCACAGGCAGTAAGTGTTGGGAAGCTCAGTGACACTAAGAAGTCAAACACTGGAAGATCTGAAAGATGAAAGTTAGGAGAAATGAATGAAAAAAAATCTTTGCATTTCAAGTGAGATTTATAAATGACAGAGGATGAAAGAATAAAATATAAAAATTTCAGTTGAAGTTGTAGTTTAGTGGTAGAGCACTTGACTAACATGTATAACGACTATAGGTTTCATTCCCAGAACTGGAGAGAGAGAAAGAGAAGGAATACAGAATGTTCCAGTTTAATTCCTACTGCTTTGATAAACCTCTAACCAAAACCAACACGAGAAAATCTTTTTAAAAAAAAAGTTTATTTGGCTTATAGAGTATAGTCCACCATAGAGAGAAGCCAAGTTAGGAACTTCCTCAAGGTAGGAAGCAGATGTAGGAACTGAAACACTGATCATGAAGGAACACTGCTTACTGGCTTGTGTCCCTTCAGCTGTCTTCCTTATACAGCTCTAGGCCACCTGCCCAGGTATGGCACTGTTCACAGTAGGCTGGGCCATGCCACATCAATTGTTAGTCAAGAAAATGACCCCATAGACTAGCCTACAGGCCAATCTGGTGGAAGTAACCCCTTTGTTATAATTCTTTCTTTCCTGTGGTGTTAAGTTGGCAACCAAGATTAGTCATCGCACAGCAAAAGTTAGCTATTAATTTTTTTCTGTTTATTGCTTGAAAATGTCATACATGTATAGACTATATCTTGGTCTTACCCATCCTTCCTCTTCGCTCCAGCTCTCTCCAAATGCAGTAATCCCTGTCCATATCTATGCACATAGATGTGTCACCCTTCTGGGCCGTGGGCTTCCGAGTGCCCTTTCTATCACACCTCCATTGTGCTGTTGAGTCTGGTGTTTCAGTAATCAGGTTGTTCGTTGTTGTTCCCTGAAGAGTTTTCCATTGTAGTCCGTTCTTACATGTTCTCTTGGCTGGGTTCGTAGAAATCCAGATTGCTGGTAAAAACACTGTTTCTGAGTCAGTGAAGGCGGTGGTGGAAGAAATGAACATTGGAGTCAGCAAGCTGACCAAAAGTGATCAGCATCATGCATATCCCTCATGCTTTGCGTAAAGCTAAGGCCGAGGGTTGTGTGCCTGCAATGGTTCATCTTCCTTATTAACTCAGCGAGATTTACAGTCACCCAGGAGGCACATCTTGGAACAGGCCTATGAAAGGATTTACAGGGAGATTTAACTGAAGGGGGGGGCACACCAAATGTGGTTTGAGGTCCCAGACTGAATAAGAGGAGGGAGTGAAACACAAGCACTCAGTGCTCAGCTTCCTGATTGCAGACACCGTGACCAGCTGTCTCGTGCTTCTGCCCCTTGCCTTCTCTGGCATGATAAGCCATATCCTTCCAAACTATGAGGCAAGGTAAACACTTCCTTAAGTGGCTTTTGCTAAGTAACTTTGTCATAGCAGTGAGAAGAATAATATATATCCCTGCCTTTTGCCTTAGTACATAGGCCTTTGTCTAATGGAGTTCTATCACTAGTTTTTACATTTCTTTTATCTGCAGATACCAGATAGACTTTCTGGCTTCCAGAAACTGATGAATCCATTCACATTATCTATCTATCTATCTATCTATCTATCTTTCTTTCTTTCTTTCTATCTATCTTTCTATCTATCTCTCCATCTATTTATCATTTATCAATCCATCTATCACCTATTCTATCTGTTATCTATTTATTATCTGTCATTTGTCTATCATCTATTTATCATCTATCATCTATCTATCCATCTATCCATCACCTAACCTATGTATGTATGTATGTATGTATCATCTATCTACTTATCTATCCATCATCTATCAGCTTACCTACCTATAATGTATTTATCTACTTACCTATGTACCTAGGATTGGTAATCCTGGTTGTCAATTTGACTACATCTGGAATCAACTAAAACACAAGCTGGTAGACATTCCTATGAAGTATGTTCTTTGTTATATTATTTAAGGCAGGATGAACCAGGCTAAATCTAGGCAGTATTTTCTGCTGGCAGACCAGATAGAAGGACAATGGAAGAAGACAACTTGGTCCTTTCCCTACTTGCCCTTACCCTTGCTGCCAAGTTCATCTACCCTGCTGCTCCAACATCCCTTCACTGATATTAGAAGCAACTTTTTAAGGCTTCCAACCTACACTGAAGACCAGCAGCTCCCCAGGAATCCTGCAGGCCCATAGCATCAGATGAGGACTATGGAGCTGAGATTTTTACTTCAAGATTCACTCTCAACTGTTAAGCAATACTGCATTGTTTAAAGACTGTCTTGGCAAAATAATTTCTTTTTTCAGAGTTACATTGGTCTATATTTAAAACATACTCCAAATACTTTGGGGGTCAGAGTGGAACAGAATGCCATTACTGGAAGTTCGGAAAACAGGGTAGAGAAGATCAGGAAAGAGCAGGGAGCATTTAAATCTGAGCTGCAGTTCCTGTGCTTTAAGTCTGCTAGCACAGGCTGCTGCAGCTCGGCTCATTCTCTCAGACTAGTGAGAGCCAGGGCTTCCTCTGTGGCTCTAAGCCTCTGGGAAGGCTCTTCTATGCCATATACTCACTTTTCCAGATCGATTCCTGTCACATCATTTCAGTTCTCTGTTCTCTGCTCTATAAAATGTTGAGAAAATTATCTGCTCTGGCCTTTATGAGCCCCTATCCTGAAGTCAACTTGGAAGTGTCTCTTTGGAGGAAGGTTGAGCATTTCATAGTATGACATCAGCCTACTGTAGGCTTACCTAACTACTATGTGTCCCTGGAATACTCCAATGAATGGAGACCCTGGATAAGTGACTGAAAAGCACCCTTGTCTGTGGAACAAGTCAGTGCCCACTTCATGCTCCACATGCCATTTGAAGCCTGTACGTTTCTGGACCCAATTCCTTGCCATTATATAGAGGAATAAATTTCAGAAGGAAATTCAGGGTGAATATCACCTAAACCTGCCACACTCAAGACCATAACTCTGAGGTCTTTCTGAAGCTGTTTCTGACCCTGAGGATTTTTGTTATAGCATAAATCTAGAATATCTCTCAGGGGCCCATGTGCGAAAGGCCTAATCTCTCATTGGTGCAATTAAGACATAATAAAAAGTTTAGGATATCACTGGAGATGAACTCTTGACAGGTATATGGGGGACAATGACTCCTCTTCTTCCTTTCCCTTTGCTTGACTATTGTGAGGCAACCAGCTTGCTATTCTGTGTTTGTATGCCATGATTGCCACCTGATCACAGTTGGATCAGAATCAGAGTTTGATTGTCCTTTAATTTCTATCTTCCTTTTTTTTTAAAAAAACAAAAACAAAAAAACAAGTCTTTTGTGACTTAAATTGCCTTCTACGCTCATTTCTTTTGCATTTGCCTCAGCTCATAAGTTTTGAAAACTCATGGAAAGGCTCTTGAATGCCACATGCTAAGGGGTGAACTATTCGTTTGTAGAGGAAGTATGTGAGGGATAGAAGCAAACGCAATGATCGGCCATTTGCAGACTGGAATCGTCCTCCCATGCGCCACCTTGTTGGCTCTCCGGGAGTCACAACAGTTCCATGAGGTGGAGGGAACATTCCACTTCCTGGGTGTGAAGACAATCTGAGGAGGTTAAGAGAGGGTCTCCCGAGTCACTGAAGCCACTGTGTGATCCGGCTGGAATTTGAAACCATTTTTCAGATTCAAAACTTCTCCTTCATTCTCACCATGCTAGAAGAGGTGTAATATCTCCCTCGAGCCATTCTGGAGCTGAAGCTGCCTTTAAAATGCAGATCTTGGGAGGGAATCCTCCTTGTTAGAAGATAATTGATGTATAAAATAAATGAATTGCCTCACAGGTCCAAAAGTAATGGCACCAACAGGCCACAGGCGGAAAGGCCACAATTTCAAGCCAAAGCTGTGTTTTCGTCCAGGTGTTTGTTATAGCGACAGAAACCAGTTTATATTAACTTTCGCAATTTTCATAGCGCTTTGACCAAAAGTCTTTGCCTCAGTTCCTTCAACACTAAAATCATAAACTTGATCTGTAATGGAAAGTTAGGTTTTTACCTTCTCCAAGTTTCCATGCCTAACTACAATCAAGCAACACACACACACACACACACAAATCTGTGTAGTCTGGCTTTAGGTTAACTGGCTCTGGTGCTATCTACGGACAGTATAGACTGGTGGCCTCGGGGCTCCTGTCTCTCTGCCTCAGATCAAATGCAGGTTGAGTACCGTGGACTATGCCTAGGGCGGGGGGTGGGGGGGTGCGCAGGTTTGCTTAGGGAGCTGTTAACAGTCTCTCCACTGCTTATTTCAGCCCAGGGCTAAGCATTCTTTGTAGGTTTATCAAACACACTGGGCATGTGAAAATGAGAGGAAATGCGTAGCCAAGTTGAAAAATGACGCTGTGGTGAGTGACTTCCATACCAGGGAATCCTGTGGTCACTACAGAAACTCGGGTGGGGGTCTCAGTTAACTTGTCGCTTGCTTACGTCAGAAGAAACCCTTGGGAGGAGTGAACCTTACTTTCCCTCAGCCTGTTCACACTCACAAGCATGAGCTTTGGACGGTGATAGCCACATCTGTGCTGAACGGCAGTTTTACTGTAACAAATTAAAAAGCAATAGCCGTAAATTAATTTTCATAGTGATGAAGTGGATATTTAGCTCCGTGTGATATCACTGTAAGTATATTTCAGTATACACCACTGTCTGAAACTTTGAAACACCCAGAGGCTTCAAATTAGCAGAGACAAAAGGAAGACATGATATTTTAATGTTTCTGTACAAAACTGTTTTCTTTCGGAGTGAAATGTTGCCTTCAGAAGGCAAGTCTTCTTTGTGGCCTCTCTGACCATAAAATGTCAAAGCAGATGCTCTCCATTTCTCACTCTGTCTTTTGACATCTAACAAAAGGCCACATGGTTTATTAATATATGGTATTTGAATGTAGTTAGTTTGTTTAAGACAGGTTCTTTCTATGTAGCCCTCGCTGGCCCGGAACTCACTGCATCCACCCAGCTGGAACTTGTAGCCATTTGACCATTCCTATAAGAGAGCCCAGTGGGAATATAAAGACTATCTATGGCTTTGGGTTTTGTAAACATGGGAGGAAAGTGCACACCGAAGAAGCAGAATACTCCCAAGAAATAATCAGCTCATGAAGACAACAGGGAGGAGACATGTGTACTGGAAAAAGCAAGTACTCTACTATGAAAGGGACAGTATTTGGATGTATGTAGCAGGTGGACTTCATGCAGACTCCCGTGGCCCTTTTTCATACAGCTGCTTATTGCCCTCTCCTGGCTAGTACAAAATCAGTATGTCATACTCATCATAATTGGTGACTTTCAAGACTAGGTTATGAAAGACATTTGGCTTCTGCTTTACCTCACAAATCATTCATTCTTGATGGAGCTGGCCACCGTGTCATGAGAACACCCAAGCAGCCCCATGGAATGAAGAGTTTCACTACATCGCATTTCTGGTTGTATGTCATCAGAGGTAACCTCGATATCAATTTTTGAGAAATTGCTGAGTGTAAATGTGCTAAATGCATATCACAAAATCCAGGGTTGTTTTTTATTTTTAAATATGAAAGAATACATAAAGAATGTGGAAGGACAGAGCTGCCAATCTGAAGAAATTGAATCTTGATACAGTTCTCTGTCACAAATAGAATGTGATAAATACCATCATGTAAACAAAATTTACAAAACATTATGCATTTTGAAAGAACATATTAAAGTGAAAAGATAAACATAAATATATTTAAATGCTCCTTATGGCAAGGGGGCAATGACTGGGGTAGTAAGATAAAAACAAACCAAGCAAGAAACAGAATTTTAATAGACCTTGAGTGGTAGACTGTGATTAACCATATCCTTTGCAGTGGAGTTCCATGTGTAGCGTTTTGAGAAGGCTGCAAAAGAAATCTAGATGTTGAAAATCCAGGCATACGAACATGATACAAGATAAGGGTATCATTCAGAGACATCCCAGACCAACCCTAGAACAGAGAGAGGCCCTTGGCCAGAGGTGGGTCATTGTTCCGGCAGAACAGTAGGGAAGAGGAAAGGCAGACTCAAGCTGTGGTTCAAGAACTGCCCTACTTTGGCTTGCATGGTGGGTCTCTGCATACTTGCCTGGATAACTCAATGTTAACTTTCCCGTGAATAAAAGACCATTGTAGAAAAGAAGTTCAGGAAATAGCCCGTCTGGATTTTCAAGGACTTCTTTTGTTGCTTCTCATAACTCGCTGAGCGTTTGCCTACAGAGTTCTCTCGCACAATGCTAAGCCAGCCCTTCCACCTATTGTCTGGAGAGTGGATAGCCAAATATCATGGGAAAACTACTTCATTTTAATTTTTCAACATCTTTTAAATGAGATTTTTGACCTGACATTTAATTTCATTACCGTAATGTTCACAACATTTTACACTTTAAAAATAACAGTTGGGGCTTTTTAAATACCAGCGAAAGATTTAGAAAATCCACTTCTTATTGCATTGCTCTAATATAAACACAGCTCCTATTCTTTGGATTCTATTCCAAGCTTTCTGGATGGGTCTAATGAGCCTCACATAGCATTAGCGCAGGAAGGAGAGGACAAAGATGGCAACATTTCAGTTAATTTTTTACATCATCAGAACAACAGGCCTAGCATTATAATACACTTTCAATGAATATGAAAAGAAAGTAGCACCTTCAGGGAAGCAAGGGCGCTTCTAGATGGACAAGAGTTACCTATATCACAACACACATATCCCCTAGATTTCTTGAGATAAGGTGACAAATAAAGGCTGTGTTGGTTTGTGCTAGAGGGATGGCTCAGTGGATAAGGGCCCTTGGCGTTCTTGTAGAGCATTGGTTCTCAGCACTCACATCGTGGTTCACAACTGACTATGACTCCAGCTCCAGGGATCTGACAGCCCTGGTCTGCTCTTCACGGGCAACAGGCACATATATGGAGGCCAGACAGACAGATAGACAGACAAAATATTCATACACAGGAATTAAAATAAGTAAATAAAGCTTAAATAAATTGATCACACTTAAGACATACAATATGATGATTTAATATGCATAAGCATAATAGATGATTAACACAGCGAAACTCACACATCACCTCACATGAGTACATGTAGGTGAGAAGATTTAGCATCTACCCTCTTAAGTTTAAAACACAGTTGTTATTTATGATGTCCCTGTATTAGTTACTGCAACGAGGTAAAGCCAGGTAACAAAGATGTAACCAGGTATCCAGGTATAGGAAGCAACATTACATCATTTTGGCTAGCTAGACAAAGCCTTTCCAACAGACCTTTAATTTGATTGGTTCTGCAGTTGGGGGACTTTATAGAGTGTCCAGGTAACAAAGTATACAAAGTTTGAGAAATGAAACCATAGAGACATAATCAAAATGGAGACTTGAAGGCAAAATGGTTTCTGATGTGCTAAAGACGACAGCAGGTGTTAACAGAGGAGCTATAGCAGGTCTCATCAAAGGGGCTATAGAATTTAATCAGGTTACAACATGCTCATTCCATGAGGCTGGTGTCTCAGCAGTCCCAGTCTGTCTAGAGTCCTGGAGAGCTGCTGGCCTTGAGTCTACACTGAAATCCTGAAAAAGTTGTATTTAATATTGGCTGCAGCAGCAGGATAGATAAACTTGCCAACAAGAGTGAGGGCAGCCAGGCAAAAAACAGACGATTCCTTCTTCTATGGCCTTTGAGCTGGTCTGCCCCAGAAAGCCCTGCCCCAATTTAGGGTGGGCTTTCTGCTTTAAATAATCTGGGTAAGAAAAATACCTTAGGGGTGCACCCAGCAGCTTGGGTTTTAGTTGATTCCAGAGGTAGTTGAGTTGAAAATCAAGACCAACATAGACACGTAGGTCAATTCCACACCTTAGCTTTAGTGTGTAGCACTGTGGTAAACACAGAAAACTAACACCTCTTCGACGAACTGTATTAGTCACTTTTTTATTGCTATGTTAGAATACCCGGACGAGCAGCACAGAGGAGGAAAGGCACAGTTCCAGAGGCACAAAGTCCACAAAGACTGGAAAGGTCTGGCAGCAGGAGCAGGAAGTTGAATAATCACATTTTCACCCACACACTGAAAGCCAAGAGAGAGAGAGAACAGGAAGTGGGACAACCTCAAACACGGCCTGCGATGTACTTCCTCCTGTGATATACTTCCTCCAGCAAAGCCCTGTGTCCTAAAGATCCCATAACCTTCCCAAACAGTGCCACCAACTAGGGCCAAGTGTTCAAATACATAAACATATAGAGAGCATTTCCTCGTTTAAACCACACTATTCACTGTTTTCATTTCCTTTATATGTATATAAAAGGAAAGCTGTATATATATATACAGCTTACTCAAAATAGGATTGTTGTATTGTGGGCCATTCTATGTTTAATTCTGTGAGGAGGCCATGTATTGCCCATTGCGGCTATGCTAACTATCATGAGAAGGTAGAGGTTCATTCTACTTGATGTTATTGATGGCAGGCTGCATAAGCCCTCAGCTTACCTCCTGTTACTTGAAGCCATGCTGGTCAGACCCTCTCATGTTGAAAGCATCTTCCTCCTCCACACCTCTCTCTCATAGTAGCTGGCTGAACTTGTGTGAGGGGAAACTCTAAAAGGAGCGGTGTTTGACTTTTTCTAGATTATCTAGTCACACAAGATAGAAAAGTAATGACAGTTCAAAGAAAAAGTCCCACCCAAATCTAACTTGTGAATCAATGAGTTTAACTGGGGTTGCTTATAGGGCCAAATTACAACTGCCTTCAGATTTAGCCTCACCTCTGGCAGAACGGCCATCAAGGATCTCTGATTACAATGAATAGATCTGACAGCTGAGGTAATTATGAACACAGATAAGCAGGAAGTGGGAGTCTCTCTTTCCTCTCTCCTTCCTCTCCTTCTTTTGTTTTTCCCCTTCTTCTTTTCTTTATCCATATTTGCCCCTTTCTTTTCTTATCCTTTCTGTGTCAGTCTCTTTATTTTATTCTCTATTGATTTGGGTTCTGATCATGTATGTTCATTAAACTTGTGAAAACTCAACAAGTTGTACATTTATAATATATTAATTTGTTATAGCTGTAGTATACATTAATAAAAAGTGTAAAATAATATGCAGGTTAGTTCAGGAAATGGGGCTAGAAGCTGAATAACAAGGTCACAGAGAAATAAACTCAAGTGACAGCACATGCCATGAGGATGTGGAGCAAGGGAAACCCTCCTCCATTGCTGGTGGGAGGGTAAACTTGTACAACCACTTTGGAAATCAATCTTCTGCTTTCTCAAGTAATTGGGAATAGCTCTACCTCAAGACCCAGCTATATTTCCCCTGGGCATATACCAAAAGATGCTCCACCATACAACAAGGACTTTTGCTCAGCTATGTTCATAGCAGCTTTATTAGTAATAGCTAGCATGTGGAAACAACCCCGATGTTGGAAGAATGGATAAAGAAACTGTGGCACATTTACACAATGGAATGCTAATCAGCTATTAAAAACAGAAATCATGAAATTTTCAGGAAAATGGATGGAACTAGGAAATACTATCCTGAGTGAGGTAACCCAGACCCAGAAACACATACATGGTATGTACTCACTTATTAGCCATATACTACAGAATAAACATACAGATACAAAGAAGCTAGGGAACAAGGCAGACCCAAGGGAGGATGCTTAAATCTCACTCCAAAGGGAAAATAAAATAGATAGCAGAAGTGGATGAAGAGAGGGAACAAGGTAGGAGAGGAAGTGCAGAGAGAAATGAGGGTAGAGAATAGAGCTGGGGAAAGTGGGGGAAGGAGGCTGGGGGGCTTGAAGAGAGAAGAGAGTGGAGGCACCTCTGAGACAAACTGGAGAAAGGGTAGGCTCCTAGGTGGTTATGGGAGTGATTCTAGCTAAGACTCCTAGTAGCAGAAGTCAGGAAGACTTAAGAGGCCACCTTCTAGCCAGACAGAACTTCTAATGGAGGGAGAAAACACCAATCCACCCACAAAAACTTCGACCCAAAATTTACTCTGCCTACAAGATGTGAAGAGATAAAGATAGAGCAGAGATTGAGGGAATGCCCAACCAATGCCTGGCACAGCCTGAGATCCACCCCATGGGAGAAAGCCAAGCCATGACACTATTAATGATACTCTGCTCTGCTTGCAGACAGGAGCCTAGCATAGCTTTCCTCTGAGAGGCTCCACCCAGCAGCTGATGGAAAGATGCTGATACTCATAGGCAAGTGGGGGAAGGATAGAGGGACTCGAAGAGAACAAGAGCTCCACAAAAAGACCAACAGAGTCAACTAAACTGGGCCTAAAGGGGAGCTTACAGAGACTGAAATACCAACCAAGGACCATACATGGACCGAACCTAGGCCCCTACACATATGCACCAGATGGTCAGCTTCATCTTCATGTGGCTTCCCTAGTAATAGGAGCAGGGCTTGTCTCTGACATGGACTCTGTCACCTGATTTTCTATCATTTTTCCATGGCAGAGCTGTTTTGCCAGGCCTCAGTGGAAGAGGATGTACTCAGTCCTGATATGACTTGATGTGCTGGGTGGGAGGGCTTCCCTTTTCTGGGAAGTAGAAAAAGGGGGTGGGGAAGAGGAAAAGAGGAGACAGGGAAGGGGGACTATGATCAAGATGTAAAGTGAATGAATAATTTTTTTAAAAGGAAAAACAACGCTCTGACAAAATTTGTCTTTAACCTTGAGCTACCTTGGTATCCCAGCCATTAAGACAGTGTCAAATTTTGCTTGCTCCTAATTCTGTGAGTCAGCTTGGGCTGTGTTTAACTGAGAAATTCTTTGGCTGAACTGCTAGGCAGTTTGGCTGGATCTGCATGATCTTGCATGCCTCCTCACTGCATCTGGAAACTGATGCTGACTGTCATCACAGCCTCACTTTCTACATGGTCTCTCTTCACTGTGCCTTCACTCTGAGACACTAAGACAGTATGCTGTGGTTCTCTTGCAGCATGGGTGGAAAGCTATGGACCATCTCAGCACCAATTTACATCTGTCAAAGGCAGTCCTAAGTCTAATACCCAAAAGGTAATGGGAGAACTCTGGTGACCTGGCCAGCAGATGTCCACCTAAAACAAGGGCTGTTCATTTCCTGTGGGGATCAATATTTTGGCTCATTGCGTCTAGATATATCTGTTTTCCTTGAGCCTAATAACCAAAGATTTACACAAAAATCTCCCAATATTTGTGTTTTATAACTAATTCTGAAGGTTAGACAACACTGCATGGTTCAGCATAAACGTATCTGTGAGCGAGGTGTAGCCTGTGGATCTTGCTTACATTATTTGCACCAGATAGCGTTAATATAAAATAATAGGAATCCCTGTTCCCCGAACAAATGGTGAAAGGTAGTCTGGCAATGTACCTCCCACCTCTTGTAAGAACCTGCTTACATATGTGAGGCCATGGGCTCTATCCCCAGGTACTTAAAACAAGTAAAGACTTTCAGAGATTTACTCTTTCTCTCTCTCCAGTCAGTGAAACATGAACTTGGACTCTTTTTCTGCCGTCAACAACGGCTGCATAATATAAATGTAGACAAAAAAAAAATTAGTATCTTCTTACCTCAGTCACCTGTGTCTGCCTCCCTTCCAGTTTAGACACTCCACCCGGAGATCACTGTCATCATTTGATCGCTATGATATTCTGCTTTCTGCTACTGGAAACAGAGTGGAAAATTTACAACCAATACAAATTAATTTGCCCACAGTGTTGGAGCCTGGGGAGTCCAGGAGCAAATGTGGACATGGGGTCAGTGCAGACTACCTTAGGATATGGCAGATGGGCTGCAAGCTCCATCAAGATAAGAGAACACTGGGGGGAATGTGCTCTGACTGAATGAGCCCTCTCTAGTTGTTACTGACCTGCTTTTTGGTAACGGCATCGATCCGTTTACAATGGCAGAGCCCTGATGGCTTAATCGCTTCTTCAGAAAGGTTCCATCTCCATGTTGGTAACAGATATTAAATGTCAACGTGAGCTGGGAGGGAGAACATTCCCATACTTTAAGTGCAAGGGATTTGGGTGGGGTAGGGGGGAAGGCTAGTCTAGAAAACATAGATTGCAGAACTGTTGAATGGATGACAACGTGGCACGCTGAGAAGAGACTGCGGGGCACAAAGTCCCTAATGTTAGCTGTTGTCACTGCTCATAGCTGTTATCATTGGGATGGTGAATGTGTCTTTGCCTGGTATCCTTAGCGAAGGCCCTCTTCATATTCCAGTCTTGGTTGTTCTCGCCATGTGCGTTCAGTTGCCTCTTATTCCAGGAACTGCTACTTTGAGGGTGGAAACAGACCCACACTTTATTTGCTAAGGTTAGCACAGGGAAGTGAGCACCCTGGTCTGCCTTGGTCACTGGAGAAACCCCCAGCACCTTGACGGGGTGTTGCTCCATATGTTCTCACTGAATGTCACATTCATTTTTTAGAATAAACCTTTAGTGTATTCTAAAAGGATTAGGGTTAGAGTCAGTCACTGTGTCACCTTGTCATGGAAGAAGCCTGGGGGTACTGCAAATGCTGCGATTCTGAACTTGGGGGCTCAACGCATGTGTATAGAAGGAAGTCAGGGACACTCAGTTCTATCTCTATCTCAAATCTATTGATTCTGGCTCTAGAAATTCCCACACAGAATGAGAAATAAGCTTCGAACAGACACTGCTGGTATCGAAATTTTAACTGTATAACGAATGCATATTTCCATCCTTAAAGCTAGCCAAGGTTCTTTGTACAGAAAGCACTGTTTCTAGAGCAAAGCTAGATGTGAGGATCATCAGCTGTGCCCCATGAAAGGCGTGCTCGGGGGCACAGCTGTCCTTGATTTTGCAGTCCTCGGGAGACAAACCCAGCCCAGCGTGATGTCTCAGAGGCACACATGTCCAGCTGTGGTTTACACGTGCTCAGCTGGAGAAGGTCGCTTCAGCCAAGCACATTTCTTTCCAGAACCTAAGCCATGTGAGTCTTGTTCCCAAAGGGATGTGACTAGATCCCCCAAACAAATACATTGCAAAATTCTGGGCCCTGGGAGAGGGAAGCTAGATAACTGTGCTGATGGAGAAAATGGAAAGTCCCCTGAGTCTGCTGGCCAAGGCGGTCAGCCTGGATCTGCTGCAGAAGGGCCAGAAAGCCTTTCCCTAAAAACAGAGAACAGTTATTGCTTATGGGGTGTCATGTAGGCACGTAAGGCATGTGTGTAGCATCATTTTAATAAAACTCAATTACCAAAAGTAGGAGGTCAGTCTCAACTTGACAAACCTTCAAGCAGAGCCCTGACCACCACTTGGCATTTACTGTGGGTGTTATGGTGTGTGCACTCCAGCTGCAGGGCATCAACTTTGCACTCAAAACACTGGTAGACTAGTGTTTTGGGCCCTTTCCATTTCATGTAACTAATTTCCGCAGAATAGTCAGGAGGACATGATGTTCAATTTCCCAGAATCCAGCAGGGTTAGGAAAATACACAGCGAAGTGCATTTATCTAGAATAAAGTGAAAATGACTGTTGCCTAGAGACAGAGGGTAATCAAGTCCATGGTTTGGTTGGACTGCAATCCAATTTGACTTTAAAACTTGAAATTTAAAATGACTCAGCAAATTTCCCTTTATACAATGTTTCATTTTGCTTTTAAAATTAATAACCGTAAGTGGTTTAAAAAAAAAAAAGGAAAGATAAAACAAATCTAAATTAAACCATGAAAAGTTTGATGCTTTTAGAGTTTTGTTTCTGTTGTTGAGACTGGTCCTATATAGCCCAGACTGGCCTTGACCTCACTATGTGGCTGAGTGAACCCTCTGCTCCTACTTGCCAAGTGCTGGAGGAATTATGGGCATGTACCTCTTCGCCTCCCAATCTCCAGTGATAAGTGGAAATGTTCCTTGTGTAAATTAAGTTATCATCAGGAATGACATTATGGATACTTGACCTTCTCCAGAACCCCATTCTCCCTCAGATCAGGGCTGAGAAGATGGCTCAGTGGGTAGAGAGCTTGCTTGAAAAGCACGGAGGACCAGAATGCATGGAAAAGTCAGGTGCCAATGCATAGGCAGAGACAGGTGCATCTTTGGGACTTGCTAACCAGTCATTGCAGTCAAAATGGAAAGCTCCCATTCCAGAGAAACTTTGTCCAAAAACAAACAAATCAATTAATTAATGAAGAGCAGTGGAGGGCAATAGAACAAGATGCTCTATGTGCTCACACATGGGTTAGTGAGTACACCTGAACACACACACACACACAAATTTTCATAGATTTTTATTCTATGGCAGACCCGCTGAGCACCTTTCCCAGAACATTTCCAGATTTAAATTTTCAAGGCTGAGGCCAACGTCAGATCACTTCAGATCTACAAATTGCTAAGAGTAACTGAGCTCAGACAGACTTTTAAGGAAATGAAAATACTTAAAATTCCCTTTCCCTACTACTCAGCAATTAAAAAGGAGGAAATCATGAAATTCGCAGGCAAATGGTGGGACCTGGAAACAATCATCCTAAGTGAGGTATCCCAAAAGCAGAAAGAAACATATGGTATATATTCACTTATATAGACCTATAGGATAGGAAGGTCATGCTGAAATCTACACACCTAGGGAAGATATACAAGGAGGAGGACCCAGGTTGGTATGATCAATGCTCGTTTAGATGAACAAATGGGATGGACATTGAATGGAGGAGAAAACAAGCAACAGGACAGGAGCATACCAAAGAGGGCCTTTGA
>CM053766.1:46410788-46491552 GCA_028658305.1 Pachyuromys duprasi
GAGGTCCTCCCCCATTGGTGGACTTGGAGGGGGTGGGGAGGAGATGAGGGAGGGAGGGAGGAGGAGGGTGGGAAGAAATGAGGGAGGG
Organism: Pachyuromys duprasi; assembly: GCA_028658305.1. NCBI lineage: Eukaryota > Metazoa > Chordata > Mammalia > Rodentia > Muridae > Pachyuromys > Pachyuromys duprasi. The sequence goes on from CM053766.1 coordinate 46,410,877, forward strand.
GGCTTTGCCTGGGATGCAAAGTACCTAACCTGTGATTGATATAAAAATAAATAAATTACATTTAAAAAAATCCCTTTCCCCTCCTCATTTCATGGAAGAAAGGGTGTCAGGGGCTGAGAAGATGTGACGGATCCTTTCCACCCATGACACTGGGTAATTGAAACACTCATATGCTAAATCCAAGGCAGGGATGCTAAAAGCACAGCAGCCTGGGTTAAAATAGTGATTGTCAGGGACTAAAAGTTTAAGTTAAACATGATTGCTTTCAGAACATTTTTTCTTCATTTAATGCTTGCGCTCCCCCTCCCCCTCCCTAATTTCTTCTGTTGAACACCTAATCTCCAGTGTGCTCAGAGATGGTCTCAGGAGCGTCATTAGTTAGAAGTCATGGCAGCGGCACTTGAGATGGACCTGACAAGAAACAGCAATTCTCTCCTTTCCTTCATCTCTCCTCTCTCTCCCTCCCTCTTTTCTTCTCCATCTCTCCTGTGCCCAGTCCCTTGCTTCACAAGGAGTGAAGGGGCTACATGGTGACAAGGTGGCCTGTGGCAGGCCTGGAAGTGGGTAGGCATGACTAGAACCTGGCCATGCTGGACTCTGATCTTGGACATCTGTTGTCTAAGCCAAGTAGATAAACACCAGGCCTGATTTCTGTTTTCCCAGAAAACTTCCTTGCCATCTAGAAATGGCTTTGACGTAGGAGAGAAGTGGCTCATATCCACCTGTAACTCCTGCTCATGAGGCTCTGATGCCCTCTTCCAGCCTCCACAGGCACACACAAACACATGTTCACAGACACAGACATATAAATAAAATAATAAAATAAATCTTTTTTTTTTTTTAAAGAGGAGCTCTTACAGGTTGGGGATGGCTATAGGAAGAACTGAAGAGTCTCAAGGGAAGACATAGAAGGTAATAAAATGCACTGGGGAAGGATAGGAGCCAGCCAGAGAGAATGGGGGAAGGGCAGCAGGGGACAAATGAGAACTAAGCATAATGACACATAGGTATGAAAATGTCGGGATAAAATTTATTACTTTGTATAGTGACCTAAAAACAATTTAAAAGCAATGTAGATTTTGTGTATGTGCACACGAATATATGACTGTATGTGTACATGAGTATATGCATGTATGTGTATATCCGGAAGTGCAGAAGTTAACACTGGAGTGTCTTCCTTTTTGCTCTCACCTTATTTTTACAACAGGGTCTTTTCCTAAATCCAGAGCTTATGGACTGACTAGACAGTCTGGCCAACAAACCCTGGACTCTCTTGTCTCCCCCCTGCCAGCGCTAGGGTTACAGACATCGGCCACCCTGCCCACCTTTCACACAGGTTCCCAGAATCCATACTCAAGACCTCATGTCTATACAGCAGGCACGTTACCAACTGAGCCATGTCTTCAGCCTAAGCTTCTTTACTCTATATCTAGAAAATCAGTGCTCCCAATTCATACTAGCAAAGCACTTCCCAGCTTGTGTTAATTCAGGATACTAATTTGTCCAGGTTCTTACATAAGAAATTAACCATTCATAATTTGACCATCTACAGACAAAATCATCTTTTAAAAAACAGATACTGTATTTCACGATATGATGCTCCCTCCATGTAAAGCTCTTAGCATCTTATCTCTGAGAAGATGCAGAAGGAAAACTTGCAACAGAAACCAGCAGGACTCCTGTCCTAAAGCCCAGTGTGGCAGCTCATCGGCTCCCTCCTCTCTAGAATACATTCACTCCACAAACATTTACTGGCACCTTTTTTTTTTTTTTCCAATGGGCACTGTTTGAGAGTCTGAAGACAAACGGAATAATCCATGAAGTCCCTGCTACGTATAGCTTGTAGGTGGAGGCAAATAAACACAGGCCATAGGATTCGAAACAGCATGAGACAATTCTGTCTGAAATCTCATGTCCTTAGTCTAGGGTGACAGTGTCGTGAAAAGAGTACTAAACACTGGCTGCAGCTGTTTAGTACACATCTGTCGAGCAGGAGTACCTCATTACTTCCTCCAGTGTAAGCCTCAGTTTCCTCATCTAGACAATGGAGAAAGGTTAGAGTAAATGATTTCTTAGGCTGTTTTTGCCAGTCCTTTAGGATCTTAAGAGAACATAGTGCGTAAATTGAAGAACTGCTTTGTTGATGGTTTTATAGTTTTAAATAAAACACAATAAATCTTTAGCTACTCCATGCACACTGAGTACTTCAAATGCAATCTGATCTTTGTCTGCACAAAGTGTTTTATTCACAACTATAGAATGAACTCATTTCACCATCCTTGGCCATGTAAGAAATAAGTTATTTATTCATAAAAACATATTAATTTCCATTGTTGGTTACAAATCCCACCTTGTTTGTGGAATGTTCCCTGGGGTGACATCCTCCCTAGGATGTGACTGTCATTCTGTTACTAACCCACAGCACTGGCTTTGTGGCCCTGTGTCATCTTTGAAATCAGCGTACTTGTTCATGAAAACAGAGGTTAGGGGTTGCTTTGAAGAGGACTCCAAAAGAGATTTTGCTTCAGCAATCCCTTTTGCTTACAACCACATAGCTATACCACAGGCCTGGGTCCCAGGCTTCCAAGAGCCCACAGACACTCCCAGGATGTAAGAAGAACACTGAAATTTGGTCTACAAAGGACACCATACCATAAGGGAAAGTGGAGATCCACATATCCGACTGGGACAACGTGAATTATTGTTGCAGCCTCTTTGGAAGCTGGGTTGGAATGTTACTGTATAGCTAACAGTGCAAGCAAAGTAGCTCATCTTTCATAATTACTTTTTCCTCTAAAGAAGACATATTGGAAAACTGAAGGGTAAATAAGGTTAGACTCATGCTCGCTAGCTGAAAGGCATCATAATGCCTTCGATTCTTTTGGAAGACAAATTGCATCCACTGGACTTATTATGGAGAAATTAAACTTTTTTTTTCTCTCATCAATCCAGTGGCTAAGGAGGACAGTGTTTCTGCAGACTGTGGGAAATCTTGTCCTTTATCTGAACTGTATTCCCACTGACACCTTGAGGTTCCGTCTGTGTTTATCTGGTTGCTATGTATTGACATAAGCTGCACATGTTTACAAATTTTATCTGATGGGCTCAGTGACAAGGACACAGCTGGGCAGTACTTTTGGGAACCAAGGAAAATCCTTCAGCATTGAAGTTTAATGCCTTCCTGTTGTTATGATACAGTATTGATGTCCTCAGGGGTGCCTAACGTGGGTAGACAGGCGAAGCCTGTTCTGCCCCAACAGTGACTCTGGAGAACAAAGAAACACTTGCTGGCTTGTCAACACCAGGTAGGTACAGGCATCGTCGGGATCCTTGAAGACTCTCAAAGCAGCTCTCCAATATCATTCCTTGATGTTTCTTAAACAGTGCTGTATGGATGAAAAGCTGAGGGCGCTCCTGGTGGCTGAGGGCTCCCCTGCATACATGAACATCAGAGAAGAACAAGAGAATTCAGGCAACTTTTGGCAACTTGGATCAGAGTTACAGGCAGATTCTTGTTAGCAAAGGAAAACAGGTTTTGATATATATCATGGATTTTGCATCTGTGTTTGGTATTGTTTGAGTATATGCTAGCAGCAAGAACGTAGCCGATTTTCTCAAGGACAGGCAGGAGAAAAGTCTTGCTTATGTCCAGTGTCTTTACATCACTGTGACCACTGTCACACCCAGCCACTCTGAGTCCATGGGTTGGTCACAGGAGTGCATCAGGCCTGACTTTGGCCATGAAGTCCTTAGGAGTCAGCATATGCACTGTGTCCTTCAGGTCGGAAGTCCTTGAGTTGCGAAGGAGTTTGTCTTAAGTCCAAACCTCCATTGGCACAATGGCTTCTTTGGTTCCAACTGAAGGCAGAAGATTTTCTTCAGATAAGAAATAAAATGGGAACTGCACCAGGAACCCACGGATCTTTCTCAGTTCTTCCTCAGCACGAACAGGATCGTCTTTTGCTAAGATGGGCTTGCTTATAAAGTCTCTCAGCTGAATTAAATTGTGCACTTCATCATTGGGAAGGCACCGGAACACCTGTTAAAATAATACAAAGTGGGTGATTTATTAAAAAACAAACACATGTTCTTTATGGAAGCTGTTCATTACAACAGGCAAAAACTTTGCTTTTATGAAACATATTAATTTTATACCAAAGCACAGGCCTAAGGGTTGCTGTTTACAGTTGGGTGTAGTGACACATTCCTGTAATCCTGGCAGGAAGGAGCTGATGTGGGAAAATCATAAGTTTAAGACCAGCCTGAGTTACGCAGTAAGTCCTGGTTTCAAACAAGCAACCAATCCAAACAATCCTAATTGCTAAAAACCTGTTCTATCTGTTTCCATTTTAAAAGGTCACACCTACATTCTTGTTCTTCTGCTCATTATCCACAGGACAAAGCCGAACCAGCCGCAAGGAGCACTAGCTTGGAAGGAAAATTTAAATCAATAGCCCTACCCAAATTTCACAGAGTATTCTTGTCGAAGGGAAAAATTGCAAATTCTCTTTTCTCTAAGTTTTCCTTTTGAAAGACACACACATCAAGATGTTTACTGTTAACAGTTGTATTTTATATGTCTAACACTTTGCTAAATGAAATACAGTGCTTTACCCTTGCAAGTTTCAGTAGGTGTGGCTTTAAACAAACAAACAAAAAAAGACAGGTACCTACAGAATCAACATCATTCCTGTACCTAACAGACATAATTCCACAGTGTCAAGGGCAGATTTATTTCGTTAAAACCAAAATATTTTCTCTCCCCCAACCCCAATGCTGCAGGCTGAGCAGGCTGCATGATGAAGATGGAATGTGCTCTTGTACATGATCTGCTTGACCACAGCCTGGAGTCCTCGCTATGAAATAAGGCAATGTGGATAACTGTTCCGTTCCACCAAGAAATCTGTGGAGAAAGGGGTCTCTAGGAGACCCGAGAGAGGGCACATTCTTATCCAACGTCTCATAGATCTGGCTTTTTCCTGTGGTTACCTATTTTCCACCATCAAGCAATATTTAACTCTTTAATAACCATGGGAGGAAAGGAAGGCCTAGAAAGCCAAGCCACCACACACAGGTGTACCACTGATCTGCAGCTGAGATGGGTCGAGCACAGCCTTCAAGGGCTGGTTAGTCATGTGCCCATGATGCTTTTGCTGAGAACCTTGCATCCTACAGAGGACATGGTGCCATTATGGCTTCTTCTCAATGATAATGCTTATAAAGCTTTTGATTTATTTATTACTTTTTTGGTTTTTCAGTGCTGGGGATTGAACCCAGGGCCTTGTGCATGTGAGGCAAGTGCCTAGCCACTGAGCTACATTCTTCGCCCTTTGATCTTTGTTTTTCAATGTCTACAAAGAGGTAGTTTTTCAGCAAAAGCTATATTGATTCTTTTATACTAATAATACCCTATCTGTATTAATAAAATAGTGAGACTGAATGAAAATGGCAGAAGGAGGGATAAGTAAACCTTACCTTATCATAAATAGTAGCATTTCGAGCGGCTGTTGAAACCCAGATCTCCTTGAAGAATTTGTCACTCACAGGATCCTGAATGTCCTCACTTGGGTCAGAAAGATAGCCAAGGACAAGCCTGAAACACAAGAGCCTTCAGTTTGAGTGACTGAGTTAGAAGTTTCCATTGGTAACAGAAGGCAGTTCAACAGCAAGGACAGAGATCTTTTGCAAGGGAAGAGAAAGAAGCCATTAAACCCATTAAAACTTCATTTTGTTCTAAAAGAATCCTTGTAATGTGGCCCAAGATGGCTAGACACAAACACTGGCCAGAAGAATTATCTTACCCAGTGCACAGAACTCTGCGAAAAGGCAACTGTAATTGTGCCCATTTTGCAGATAAGGAAGTTAAAGCAGGAGAGATTATAAAAACCTGTTCCAGTTCATACAGATGGTAAGAGGTAATGCTGGGACTCCAACGAGGAGCCAGGACTCCATGTGATATGACCTTCCATTTCACTCTCTGCTTATTCTTCCCTCCCTCCCTCCCTTTAATCCTACTTTACCCTTTCTTTCATCTTCCTTCCCATCCTTTGGGTCAAGCACCATGCTCAACTCTTGCATATAGAAACGAGTAAGAAAAACATGGCATCCCTTTACGTAGTTAAATTTGATGAGTTAGACAGAAAATGAAGAAATAATTAGCCCCAGCAAATAAAAATAATTACAGCTGTCACAAATAGGATTATGTGCTGACAGGGAGGGATGGGTGTGGCCAGGGAGGTTTCCCCTTCTCCCGCTTGGTTACCAACTCCAGATGTAATAGTTTTGGAATTTTTTTAATTATTATTTTTCTTTTATTAAAAATAGGCTGTTTTCTCATATAACATATTCTGATTATGGTTTCCTTTCCCCTACTCTTCCAAGTCCCTCCCGAACTCCCCTCATCTCTGAATCCAATCCTTCCTTGTCTACATTCCTGTCCATTAGAAAGGAACAGGCTTCTAAGAGATAACAACCAAACACGACAAAATAAAATATAAGAGAAAGCAAACACATGAAAGCCGGACGAGGCAGCTGCGATGTTTTAAGATTCAGAGCACGATCCGCTCTGTCAGGCTTTTTGTAGCCCTCTCCTCTTCTGCTGCAGGTGATGTTGGGGACCCTGGGACTCTCCCACTGGCCCCCTGGCCTCTAGATGTGTTCTGTGTTTATCAGAGCACCTACAATATCTTATGTCATTTTTTACAGTTTCAACAGATCCATTTGTCACCAATAGCACTAACTGAAGGTAAATTATTTGAGAGACCATGTTTTAGCTATTCTCCTATCTAGGTGAGTGTCTGACCTAAGAAGTCACAAACTAACTATCATCTGAATTGATCATATATAATCAAGAGACTAGAAATAGCAAGAAATCACAAAAATAGCTAGAAATAGCAAAAATAAGATAGGTTTTAGAAGCCATATTGAAAAAGTATGAAGTCTGGAGAAATGCTAGTAATTGAACTAAAATGCAAAATGAGTCCAAAGCAGCAGGCATTTGTGGCATTGGCCTGGTCTCGCTGCCTTGAGAGGTGTGTGTCAAAGTGCTGTTAAGGCTTGAGCCTGCAGCTCCTGGGGCACTGTGTGCCTTTCAGTTCCTGAGAATCCAAGGCACTCTCTCAGGCAATGAAGCGCACAGGACACCTGTGTGTCTCTCAGTGTTCCTAAGAGGTCAGTGAGGCATGCAGAACTTGGCTAAACAGTTACTGTAATTTTGCATACTCTGTCTACCTTGCAATGCCATTGTATAATGACATCCACCACTGTATTTTGTCTTGATAAGTGTGTACAAAGTCTGATCGCTTGAGATAAACTTGTCTCAGCCTCAGTCTTGCTGAGATCTCTGCAATCTGACCAAAAGCATTCCCATCGTCTGAATCAGGAGTCTTTCATTCTGTAAATACGTGATGGTGCTTACACACAGCTTTTTCCAGATGCTTTGTGCATTCAGCGAACACCAGAAAGACCCGTGCTAACCACAGAACAACTGGAACACGCACCATATAAAGACTGGTTTTGATGTTAAATGAATGAGAGTACAACTCACTGAAGAGATCAGAAAGAGGGGTGATATGACCCAACTTATACAGTAAAATACAACTTCTAAGCAGAGCCAGGAGGATTGCTGCAAGTTCCAGAACAGCTTGGCATAAACAGTGAATTCCAGCCCACCACCAGCCAGAGCTATAGAATGAATGAGACTATCTAGACAAACAAACAGACAAACAAACAAATAATAAGTAACTGGACAAGGAGACTCATTTTATCCTCATTTTATGTATGACACACACACAGTTAAAAACAGACTGTATGGACAAGGGATGAAATAGCAACCAATCAAGAGCCCTGGCAGCAATGTAGCTCAGATGAGACATGGGCTGTGGCCTGGGAGCGGTGGTTTTAGTCATGAGTGTATGGAAGTTGAGAGAAAAATGTTGGTACTGAAGACCACTCACAGATAAGTGTCATTGCCATCTGCCAAGACAGTAAATTCTGTGGGTAAGCCCAGTTAGTATGAAAAGACCAGGAATTCCATTGACCTTGTTGGTCCATTCCTTAAACACTCAAGCAGTGTGTTTGGGATGAGAAGGCTTGGCTAGAAATACAAACCTTTGAACTGCCCTAATTCATGTGCTCATAAGACCATTTTTGTACTGATATGAACTGATTGGCCTGCTCTTTGATCACCTCCAAGCCCTGAGGGGGTAGCAGCCTTACCAGTCCACAGAGGAAGACAATGCAGCCTGATGTCTCCTGATGAGACCTGATAGACTAGGATCAGAAGGAAGGAAAAGAAGACCTCCCCTATCAGTGGACTTGGGGAGGGGCATTCATGGAGAAGGGGAAGGAAGAGAGAGGGACTGGGAGGGGAGGGAGCTACAGAGGGGGGGGATACAAAGGGAATAAAGTGTAATCAATAAAAAAGAAAAAGGCCATTTTTGTAAAGAGTCCTCCAGGGGGGGAAGTGTAAACAGTGAAGATGACCCAGTGTAGCCATGGGGAAGCAATACAATGGGCTAGGCTGGAGAAAAGCCAGAGGGCACAGAATCCCACGACCACATGGGAAAATACGCCAAAGGGAGTTTTGTCAAATTCACACAAAAACTGACTTCTGTGATCTCAATGTGAACTGTCCCCACAGGCTCCTGTGTACACGATTGCCCAGGGGTGGTTTTGCTTTGGAGTACTGTGGAACCTTCAGGGGACAAATCTTTCCTCTCTCTCTCACACACCCACCCACCCTCCTGGTGAGGAAAATGATAGAACCAGGCAGCTCATGTGCCTGCTGCTTTGCTTTTCCCACCACAATGGACTTGTATCCCTGGAACTGTAAGCTAAAGTAAACCTCCTTCCTTAACCTGCATCTTGTTAGGCATTTGTTCAGGAAAATTAGCCAACAAGCTGACTGCTGCTTTAACAATGTAAACATCATTCAGCTTTTGTCCTCTCTGTATTTAAGCAAATGCAGACTTACTTCATTTTTAGTGGTTGCAGACTTTCTGAGAGTATACAGTTTATGTAACTAATTATTTTATGATGGACATCTGTGTAGTTTTAACTTTCTTCTTATTATTATCACAACGAATGCAATTTAGACAAAATATGTAACATTTGGTGATTTTGTTTTTTATGGTCATTAGGAATTCCAGAATGCAAGTTCCTGGGTTAAAGAATATTTGGAATTATTCCAAGAGAGGCTGTGCTGTACCATAGACTCTCCATGCATCTTCACCCTCAGCTTGGAAACGTTCAGTCTATTTCACAGATATTAAAGGCAACTCATTTTCATCTCACTCTGCACCTTTTCTGCTACATAGAATCTCTTTGAAAACAAGTATAGCTGATACCAGAGGTACACTAGAATTCTTTAGTTTCATAACCTCAAAAATTCCAATTCTACTTCAGATAATGTCTCCTTTAGATTACAGGAGAATAACTTTAAAAGAGGACACGAGCAAGGATGTTTGCACGCCCCTGTGGGCTGCTGAGAATTCAATTGCACCAAACCTGAAGGACAGAGGGACTACAAAGATGAATTAATTAGAATAGTACCATTAACATGGGGCACATATACAGAACTGAAAACTAAGCACAGTGTATTTCCATGAGTTTATTCTTCAAAATAAGAGGTGATGTAATGTATCCACCAACTTATCAATTAAAGGCTTGTTTGTAGAAAAAAAAAAAACCATTGAAATACGTTTATATCAGCAATGCTCAGTTCTCGAATATTTCCCCTGTCAGTATTTAACTACATGAAAATGAACAACATACATATGTGAAGAGAAGTTTGGGTGATCTTTTGAGGACAAAATTTAAGAGAAGATGACTTCGATTTTACGCCTATGTGTATTTAATATTTAACTACAAAATGTAGGAGGGCAGAAACACTGTAAATAAATGTTATTTCTGACTGCTCTCTTTCACACATATATCATCTTAAATGGTTTTGAGCTCACTTGCGTGGCCAACGGTCGTGGGTGAGTGCTGGCTGTATCTGTAAAGTTGAGATATTTTTCTAGGACTTACTGGACTGTGGCTCACACTTGTGACAGTCAGTGCAGACCCCCGATGGTTCATTCTGGCTCCATTTAGAATTGATTTCATATTGAAACGTGCCTCTCAATTTCTATTAAAAAATAGCCAAGATGGGGGGAGGAGGGATGGGGCTGAAACCAGGACGTAAAGTGAAGCAAAATAAATAAATAAATAATAACTAACTAAATGAATAAATAATCCATATGGAAAATGTTAACGTAAGAAAATGGCTGTGCTCTAGGCTACAATATTTATTTATCTCTTGGAGCACTTCTAATAAAGGGCTGGAAAACTGACATGTTTTTTTTGTGGTGCTTTTTAATATACTATCTGTATTTGCTATCGGGGTAAAGTTAAAAATCATTGTTTAAAAACAACTGACTTGATCCAAAGATGTAGGATCCCCATGACACAGGCAGCAATAGAACATCCGAGAGGAGTCCCTATGAGAAGCCAGTATTGACACTGTAGCAGAAGCCAGAGGCCTGGAACCACACCAATGACTCGCTTCAACGAACATTTGCAAGTAAAGGTGAGTGGACAAGACCATATACTGTGTGACACACTGTGACACACCGTAGCTTCCACCATGAGATGATTTGTTTCTTTGTGATTGTTTTTGTTTTTGTTATACTTTTATTTTCTGTTGGGGGAAGAGATTGCAAGGGTTGCGGGTAAGTATGAAGGGACAGGGAGATGAATGGGACTCGGGTGCACGATGTGAAATTCACAAAGAATCAATAAAAAGTTTTAAAAAAACAACTGCCTTTTTAACACAGTGTGAAAAGTCTTTTTCAGTAAGATGACTCAGCATTATAAAGACGTCCATTATTTTTATGTTGCTCTATAAATCTGCTATTCTGCCAGCTAAAAAGGAAACTAAGGACATAAGAGTATTTGAGTAAATAGTCCTAAAGTTCATGCGAAAGAATGACTGTTTAGGATAGCCAAGTTTGTTCTAAAAAGAAAAAAATATATAAAATAAACTACACTGAGGAAGCAGTATGACAAAAATATTAAAATATGCACCTGAAAGATTTAAACTGATGTCACACTGGCCTGTAAGAAAACAGACCTTCAATCTGATGTGACAGAGATGGGAGGAGAGCTAAAATATATGGCAACTGTCAGCGTCATAAAGAGGCTTTCCACATCAGACAAACTTCTCAATGTGGTAGTGCATTCTTATCTTATAAGTGCTTGGTAGGTGGAAACAGGAGGATTAGAAATTCAAGGTCATCCTTAACTACAAAGTGAGTTCAGGCCAGCCTGGACTATATCTTATCTCAAAAAAAAAAAAAAAAGGGAAGTAGGAGGCACGGGCCTGTGAGTTCCAGGCCAGCCAAGGCTACATACAGAGAACCTGACTCAAAAACAAACAAAAGAACAAAAAAAGTTTAAAAACAGTTTAAAATTTTTTTTAAAAAGGTTTAAAAATTGGTTAATAGTACTACCTTGACCAATTGAGGGGGAAAAAAGAAATCAAGAACTCTGTATTTAAACTCTGTGAGATATGGAGGTGCACACTTGACATCCAACCACCAAAGAGGCCTCCCAGCAAATGGGTAGATGAGAAAAATGAATAAATTTGCTTAATAATACCTGAATAATTTCCTCTAAATACTAATTTTCTAATTGCTCAAACATATTCAACAAAATAAGTAATAATTGTAGGTCACTAAGAGAAAGTTAAATATTCCAGGAAAACAGGCAAAGGGGATGAAAAGGCCAGGCAAACTCACAGAAGAACAAATACTCTTGACTAATAACATTTTTAAAACCTTAAAAAAAATCACAAAATAATAAAAAAAAAATCAGCAAAAAGTTATGTCAAAGATGGACGTATGTTTTTAAGAAATTATGGCAAACACGTATGATGAAGTATGATGCAATCATTAAAATGTTACAGAATAATAGTTATTCACATGAAAAAGCAGGTGTAACATCTAAATTATAAAGACTGGTCAGCGGCTCACAAAAGTGAAATATTTCCTTGCATATGTTCTAATAGGCAGCCAGTGGGTTGATTAGCAGGATATTAATTTTAAATTCTCCCCTGCTAAACAAAACAAATTAACAGCACTTTTCTGAAATACCAGTGATTTGAAAGAATTCTCACTGCGCCAAACCATTAGTAATAAAGGCGACAAATACAGCAATAAAAGCTGTTGAAAGGTATTGATATATTTTGAGGCATGACTCTGCCGAGTTCTCTGAGCTGAGAGCAGAGAATGAATGTGTCTGGACTGAAGCTAGGTCTGGTGAGCTGAGTCTGCCAGAACGGAAGGCAGAAGATGGTCATCATTTGGCAAGGAGCGCAGCACCTCGTCCTTGTCCTCTGTGTGTGTGAGCCAGTCTGCAGATGGAGGATCCTAACAATGGTGACGCGCTCCTGCAAGCAGTCTAAAGTGCTTGGTGTGTCTCACCATAGAGACCCCGATGGGGGCACACAGGTCCTTGTGGACAGATCCACACTAAACAAACCCGGAATGTTAAACAGGCAGGATTGTCTTTTCAACAGGAGAGGTTCAGAACCTTTTACTACCCAGAAGGCTGGGAATGGAGATAGTTAATAACCTGGTGATTTGATCTATCTGCAGGGCCAGGCCACGCTAAGTTCCCAGAGGCAGGACCAGAAGCAGCTAATAATCTCTAGGTAACCTTTGTGTTAGCTCTAGGCCCAGGGACTCCTCTGAGCTCACACAACCAGGACCAGATGTAGCTAGTAGAGCCAATGATCTCTATGCTCTCTATATGATCAAGTCCACAGCAGATTCTCCCATAGGCTCTTCAGGGAGATAATACATGTAGGCTATCTCTAGAACCCATTTTCATGAATGAGGTGTCATGTTCTTTGAGAAGAGTTTCGATGTAATTATATCTCCTTGTACACAGGGGATTGTGTTATAACAAGAAACTTTTTTTTTTTTTTTTTTTTTTTTACAAACTGCACTGTACTTAAATATGCTAACAGTAAACTACTTGGGGTCACATTCTAGAAATTTCAGAAAACACCAACTAACCAAATCATGTTGAACCAGATTTGCTTCTTATCTCACTTGGACTGACACACTCCTGGCCCTGGAGGTCACAAAGACCCTCATAGGTCACAAACAAAATGACATCACAGGAAGGACAATTCTAGAATCCTCAACTATGGAACTACTGATAAGGTCTACGGCTGGAAGAGTGGTTGGGGTGTTGGCAGACCCCCATGCGGGATTAATGTGCCTGGAAGGGTTTTACCTGTTCCTAGTTTAGTTCTGAGGTAAGGAGCTGGAAGGTAGCGAGCAAAGGAGTGATCTGATCGAGAAGGTTGAGGAAGGATCACTGTTTATGCTAGACTGAAGGAGTTGGGGCCAGTTCAAACCTAGCCAGGCCCAACAACAGCATTTAATCCCTTCGGGTCACACAGACTTTGCTTCATAGTACTAAATATTCTGTCTGTTTATCTCTCATGTCTGACATCCCTTTAAACCCAGACATAAGAGACAGGATCTCTCATGTCTGACATCCCTTTAAACCCAGGAAATGTAGCATTCACTAAATCTTACAGCAGCGAGCACCAGAATACTTTTAGTAATCCTTATTATATCCTTGTAATTTACTTTGGGTGTCTGCACAAGTTCGTGTCATAGTGTATGTGGAGGTCAGAGGACAGCTTGTGGGTCTCTCCGTCCACCATGTGGTTCATATGTTTGAATGACAACTTAAAGACTCTTTCCTTCTGCCTTGTGAGCTGAGGGGATTGAACTCAGGTCATTGTGCTTTCTGGGGAGAGGGCCTTCACATGCTGGCACACTTGATTTTTTTAAAGGGAAGTCACTTTTTAAAACTTAAGCCAACCCTACCTGGATGGTTTGACCTGGCCTGACCTTAACTCAATTACATTTCAAATGGTAATTTGTGCTATTATACATAAAGATGACAGGCTATTAAAAGGCATGTGTGTGTATTAAAAGTAACTTTTTCTATTAGTGTATATATCCTCCACTTTGAGAAACATTGTTCCAGATAAGAAGAACCTAGCATGGCCAAGGGTGAAGGTCACCCTGAGCCCTAGCACCATGGCTCTACAGGGCTGACCTGAAGCACTGTAGCCGAAGGCCTTGGGCAAAGCGGCCAGCTTGATATTCTTTTCCATCCATCATCGATGGGACCGTCTCTGTGTCCTGCACTATGACAGCCATTTCACTGTCTCGCTTCCCCAGCAGGCTCCGGTCATTGATGTTGGCAGAACCTAAAAGGAGAAACAGCAGAAATGAACAATCTTCTTCTCCTGACAGCAACTGCTGATGGCAGACCTCACTCCAAGCTTCCTAGTTTAGGGGAGGTGGGGGCCTCCTTAGGATTAGCCTGTTGTAAGCTGCTTAAACTCTATAGCCCCTCTATAGAGACCTACTTTAGTTCTTAGCATAACTGTAGCTCCTCTGTTGACACCTGCGGTCGCCTTTAGCATATCAGAAGCCATTTTGCCTCCAAGTCTCCATTTTGATTATAAATTTAAGTTCAAGTTCTCAGGCTCCTAGGTGTCTGGGACCAGGATACAACTCAATAGTTCAATACTAGCTGCTTAGAATAAAACAATAGATGATATATGCATGTACTGTGGCAGGCTGGTGTGAATCTCATTGGTGGCAGTAATGGGAACTTAAGGGACTTCCTTGCCCAAGGCCTGTAGACTATCGTACAATCCTGCTTTACTCTGAGATGGTGCTGTTGATATTCCACCTGCCGGCTGTGATGTCTCTTCTGATCCCCCTTCCAGCTCCCTCTGTTTTATATAAATGCCCGAGCAGAGGGCAGCAGTGTCACAGTGTGCCACACAGGACTCCTCAATGGCAGGTCTGTTGTGGCCAGAAAGACCTTAGCTTCATCAACTGCATACAGGAGATTAGACACCCAGAAGCCGGGGCCAGTGGGGTTTGGTATCAGAGATGCTTTCTCATCTTCAGCTTACACAGCAAGGAATGTTCAATGCCACGGGTGCTTTCACAGTCATCTGCAACACTGTGTTCCATCCATGGTGGCAACTCTCCACCTCCTGGCAAGGCGGAAGCTTTGATGTCCACTTCCTTCTATTTTGAAACCTCAATTCACCAGGGATGTGACTTGAGAAGAACTAATCTTTTTAATTTTTTTTTCAGATGTGTACTCTGCACTTTTATTACCCAATTCCTCACAATAGAAAAAAAAATGTGGTTGATCACAATAAGGCACACATAGGTACTAGTTTTAGCTACATCATGAGGTTTGGCAGCATTTTCTTCAATAAAAGTATAATTACATGATTTCCCCTCTTTCCTTTTCTCCCTCCAACCCTCTTAGTGTACCTCCATTGCCCTTTCTCACTTGTATCTGAGCCCCCTCTCTAACCTAAGCCTTCCTTCCTAAGTGTGTGAAAGGAGCTCCTGGTACACCTTTGAGACTTCACTCCCCTCCTGCTCTGAGGAGGCTACTCAGGGCCTGGAACCAAGATCACTGTGGCCTGGGAGCCAGCCTGGAAACCTCCATGTTGCAGGATATTTGATCCCATTGTGAATCCCAAAATTGTGAACTGTAAAACCCATTTTCTTGGGTGTGGTTGAGCCCTATCACACACCATTAATCCAAGGACTTTCTGTTTATTGTAAACCATTGATTACGGTGTGGTTCACCCAGCTCTACCTAGCACACACCTTTAATCCAGAGCTTTCTGTACACAGGGTTTAATAATGTTATCCCTAGGTCAAGAGGCGGAGCAAGAAACCAGCAGACAGGGATTAAAGAGTAGGAAGGGCTTTGAGTTGAGGGGTATTTAAGACAACATGGAGAAGAAGAAAGCTATTGGCTCAAGCTCTGGCTTTAGCTTAGGCTTCAGCTCCTCAGCTCCCTGGCTTTTGGGGCTTTGAGCTAGCAAGCCTTCAGCCTTGGGTTTTTTTTTTTTTTTTTTTTTGGCCTTTTGTTCCTGGGATGTCAGCTGAACTAGTGACCCTTTTGGGTTTTTCCATCCAGACCTGAGCTGAGAAGGAAGGTCAGCTGGGTGCTTTCTCTGGCTCTCTGAGCTACTAGGTTTTCACCACAGCATCTGGCTCCTGAGTCTTTACTGGTAAAACAGAACAGTTGGGATTTTCCTTCTTTTAAACAAACACCCACCGCATATATAACCACTAGGCGCAGACCCTCTCCCATGGCAGCAGCCCCTGACTCCTAAGGGCAGGAGTACACTCCTGGCATTGTGTGCTGAAATCTTAGAGACAGCAGCAAAGTACAGTCTGCAGGAGCCAGTGAAACAGGCCTATCGAGAATGGAAGGTCTTCCGAAAAGATCTCAGCCTGATCTCAACCTGATTATTGAGACAATGGGCCCCAAAGAAATGGGAATTCCCCCCAGAAATCCCATGCTGGAAGAAAGAAAAGACTGCAGCCAGACAGGAAGTTGTCTCCTGGAAAGAGATTTCACAAGCTCTAACAAATTGTCAGACCACCTTACAGCACAAGACTGAAGCCAACAATGATGGGTCAGTGGTGGGAGGGACCACACCTTGGTGGGCACTGCTTAGATGTTCATAACCTTGGCTTTCTAAACCTCACAGTCTTACTGCAGGACCCTGAATGTGGACGAGGGTGGCTTCACTGGGTCTCTTTGCTTCTTTCCCCAAGATGAGCACATTGAAAAAAAATCTTGGTTTTTTTGTTTTGGTTTGGTTTGGTTTGGTTTTGCTTTCCACTGTTAAGCTGGCCTTGAGGCTGTGACCCTCACATTTGATAACCTGAGGATCAGAGTTCAGGTCCCCAGAACTCACGTAAACGCTGGGCAGGCATGGAGTTACACCTATAGTCCCAGGGTAAAATAGGCAGAGACAGGGGCTTCCTGAAGCAGGCTGGCTAGCTAGGCTCTAGAAGAGGGAAAGACCTTGAAGATGTAAGGTGGAAAGTGACACTAGAAGACACCATGTCAGCCTCTGGCTCTCAAGCATGTATATACACATATGTGATCATGCATGCACACGTGTCACACACATGAACTTATTAAATTTGATACTAACAGGGAGATGCTGACAAGTGTGAATGTTACCTCTAGTCTTACTGTTAAACATTGCTTTGTTCTGAAAATCAAATTTAGAAAAGGAGTTGCATACCTCATTTCTACAGTAAAAAAAAAATGAGGAAGGAGGAGGAAGGAGGAAGCTGGAGTACACAGAATGTTTACGGGTTCTGCATGCCTTTTGCAGAACACAGAGCACAGTGAGGAACTTCTGACCTTGCTCGACATGTGCCCTCAGAGTTTGCACTGGTGATAGCAAATGTGCGCAGTGATCACGTACTAACTTTCATGGAACTGAGTTCCTTGCCTTTATTAAGTCATTGCCTTGATCATTTAAAACCCATTTCTGCATCTGCTATAAAAACTCATTTTTAAAATATAGCACAATACAAAAACAAATACCAAAGCAATAATAAAATCACCACCGAATAAACTAAATCCATCACCCAGGCTGGGAAGGACACCTCTTTCCCACAGGAGCACCTTTTCTCATAAGCCCTTCCCTCCTCCACTGGGAGATTAACTAGCTGGATGTTAATCTTCATGTTTACCATGTGTCTTCCTAAACAAAACCACTAAACTCTGCCTTGTTACTTGATGTCTGTTGCACTCTTGTTTTTGTTTTTTTTAAACTAAGCCCAAACTAAAATCCCACACTTGGGATTAAAACAAAAATGTATTTATATAACATAACTGAGCTTTTGAAGAAACCAAAACTTCCACTGCAGGTATCAATGGGCTCATTCGGTAGATAATCATGAAACTGGCTTCCTTCATTCCACGTTGTGTTTTTGAGATTTATCTGTGCATAACTCATGTGTTTGTTTGACTTCCATAACCATTTCATAAATTAGCTTTTCATTCGACTAGTCGGGGGTTACTTGCAGAGTTTCGCTGTGCAGTACCATTCCGTGTTCTCTGTGCTGCTGTGGTACTCTGTGTGAGCATATATGTCGGCTTCATGTAGCAGGAGTGAGATTCTGAGTGTGGAGTGTGACAGAGTATTTCCCAAAACAGCTGCTAGTCTGAGCCCCCCCCCCCCCCGGGGCAGATGGCTCTTCTGTGGCCCAGCTAATGCTTAGATTGCCTAGTGCTTTGGTTTTTGCCAATCTAAATATTTTTAAAAGCTGTTACTTTGTGTCATTTCTATATTAAAAAGCCTGAGTACCTTTTCTTCCATTTATGGATCATGGGTGTGTTCTTTAGTGTCATTGTTACAAAATTCCCTTGACATTTTTAATTGCATATTTGTCAGTTTGAATTTGAAGGCATTCCTTGCCTGTTTTAAAATTTTTTGTTTTTGGATGTGGGGTGGTGGTGTGTGTGTGTGAGTGTGCGTGGCGGGGTGTCTACTGAGGTCGGAAGCATCAGATCCCCTGGAGGTGAGGTGACAAGCTGCTGAGAACCATTCCACATGGGTGCTGAAAACAGAACCCAGGTCCTGTGCAAGAACATCATTCGCTGTTACCCATAGAGCCATTTCTCTAGCCTCTCCTAGGTGTTTTGAATATTAAGTGTTTTGCAAATATCTTCTTTGAGTTTGTGACTTATCTTTTTATTCCCTTTGCATTTTGAGTACTATTATTTCCAAACAAATTAATTTCCATTATTCTCAATAGCAGAAAATGTCTCAAGAACCAAAAAGGAGGAGAAGCAATAGGATCAAAAAGATCCTTGAGTGAAGAGGAAGGAAGGAGAATCTGAGGAGCAAGCTGAGGAGCATCACACGCCACTGAGAAAAGTCCTCAGAAATGATGTCAGGGAAATACTGATGTAGCCAATGGCTAAGCAGCACACACAGCTCAGGGAACTCCTCGGAACCAGCTTACTAAATCCTGAAGGAGCGGGTGGCCCTGCCACAAGGGCAGCTGAAGGAGACACTGCAAGAGCACAGGGCTTCACACTACCTTCAGCTGAAGAACCTCTTTGGATGGGATTTAAAGGACACGGTGTGTGAACAGATTAAAAATGTCAAAATTCCTTATTCTAAAGAAGAGCCACTAGCTTGTGCCTCTAAGGAGCCACGGACATAAAGGTAAGTCCCTCTAACTGGAAAGGACTGTTTGATTATGAGGGGAATGATGCCTCCGCATGCCTGGGTCTGCAGGGCTGCACCGTTCCCAGCAAGCGCGGAGCCTTGAACACTCCTGTTCTCAGTCCCAAGAATACACTGGTAAATAAGCTGAGGTTTCAGTGTGAGTGAACTATGAAAACAGCCAATCAGATAGTGAATGTGCTGTTAACACAAACGAGGACAATCCTTATAACAGTACAGAAAACAATAATTACAAACCAGAGAGTGGTTAGCATTGAAATGAAAGGAACAGGCGTGTTAGATATGTAAATGACGAGTGTATAAACAAAATTAGAATTGGAAATTATGTAAAATATATGCAAAAATCTAAAAAAAACAAAAGATTTATTTTACTATCTCAGAAAAATAAATCACATGACTAAAATAAAAGCACACTGCATGATAGCAGGTATAGACTATAGGATTACATAAAAGAATTCTAGGCTCTTCTTTCTTTCTCTCTCCTCTCTATCTCTTTCTCTCTCTCTGTTTCTCTTTGTTTCTGTCTCTCTTTCTTTCTCTTTCTTTCTTTCTTTTCTTTCTTTCAAGACAGGGTCTGTCTTTGCAGCCTTGGCTGTCTTGGAGCTCACTCTGAAGATGAGGCTGGCCTCGAACTCACAGACCTGCCTCTCCCTCCCAAGTGCTGGGATTAAAGGTAATGACTACCTTCTAGGCTGTTTTTTTCTTTTGTTTGATATTGAATGTTTCAGACTTCTGAGCACGTTGGCATTTTTTTCTATATTTTTCTTTTATTAAAAATATTTTTATACAGATATTGTGATTATGGTCCCCCTGTCCCAACTCCCCCCAGACCCTTCCCATGACTCCTTCCATCCAAATCCACACCCTGCCTCTCATTTGAAACCAGGCATCTAAAAACTAATAATAAAATGAGTTAAGATAAAACACAATTAAGCAAACCAGAATAGAATAAAACATACAGAAGAAAAAAAAAAAGCCAAAGAAACACATAATAGAGACTGAGGCAGCCACAGAAATCCCATAAAAATCATAAAACCATAAACTGTCACATATATTCAAAGGACCTGAAAGGAAGAAAAGTCCCAACAAAGCATTATGAGACCGAGAACCCCCCCGCCCAATGCTACTGAACTCCTTTTTGTGTTGGTCATCTACTGGCAATAAGCCCGGCCTTTAAGAGTGGTCTGTATGCCCAGTGAGACTCTGTTGGAAAAACTAATCTTCCCCTTGTGAGCAGTTATCAATCGGAGTTGGTTTCTGGTTAGGGATGGAGGCTAGTCCACCTTCCCTCTCAGGGCTAAGACCTCATCTGGCTTAGGCCTGTGCAGGCATGTGAATGCCGCCAGTCTCTGTGAGTTACACATCAGTCCTGTTGTGTCTGGTAATCTTTGTTTCCTTGGTATCCTCCATCCCCATTGATTCTTAACAATTATTCCGCCTTCTCTTCTCCTGAGCTCCCTGAGCCCCAAGGGAAAGGATTTGTTGTAGACATCCACTTAGGACTATTTCCACTCTCTGCACATTGTTTAGTTGCAGGAGGAAACTTCTCTGGTGATGGCTGAGTAAGACATTGATCTATGAATATAGCTGGATGTCATTAAGACTCTTTTTTTGTTGTTGTTGTTGGTGGTGGTGAGATCATTTACCAGAACAGTAGTATTTGCTTTTCCCCTAGACCCCTGGCCTACCTAGTCTCAGCTTCTTGGCCACCCAAGCAGTGCTCTCATGGAGCAGGCCTTATATCCAATCAGATACTGGTTGGCTATTCCCATCAGCTTTGTGCCACTACGTCACTAGCATATCTTGCAGGCAGGTCACTACTGCAGAGCAGAGGGTTTGAATTTGTATTGGTGTTTACTTTTCTCCTGCGTTGGTGAGCAGACTAGTGAAGGCTCTAGGAAGGCACGAGCTTGACCTCTCCACATTCAATGAATTGTGTCTTTTTGACATTAGAGCCTTATAGTCAGTTTGTAGAGAGTGACCAATAGCTTTGGCAATAGCCTGGGTTGTTTGGGGGTGTCCATGAAGCCTCTTTGGCCAAATACTCGCTTGGTTGTAACTCATGCCTGGAACTGGAGGCTTCATTTGGTGATGAGAGATGGCCAGCTGGGGCTTCATCTTCCCCGTTATTTGGCAATTTCAACTAGACCATGTTTATATATGTATATCTTCTCAAAGCTTTTACCAGAATAGGTTTCCATACCACCCTCAAATGGTCTTTACTTTAGATGTCAGTCCCCATTTTCTTTTTCCTCATTCCCTTCTTCTTTACCCCTCCTCATGTGATCATCCCATTCTATTCCCCTGCCATACACATCCATAATTATTTATTCTATTTCCCCTTCCTAGGGAGATCTGTCCCTGCCCTCTAGTCCCTTACTCTATACTTAACTTCCATGGTTTTGTGGATTATTGAAGACTTAACTGCTAACATTCACATATAGGTAAATATATACCATATTTGTCTTTTTGGGTCTGTGCTATCTCACTCATGAGGAATTTTTTCTAGCTCCATCCATTTACCTGTGAATTTTATTATTTAATTTTTTCAACAGCTGAGTAATATTCCATTGTGTAACTGTAACATAACATTTTCTTTACCTATTCACCCATTATGATAAGAACATAGAATATTTCCGATTTCTGGCTATTATAAATGAATGAATATGAATGAGAGAGTGTCCCTGTAATAGGATGAAATGTCCTTTGAGCATGTGCCCGAAAGAGGAGAGCGGGTAGCTGGATCTAAAAGGGGGATCGATTCCCAGCTTCTTGAAGAACTGCCACACTGATTTCCATAGTAGCCGTACAAGTTTGCACTCCCACCAGCAATGTGCTCTACGTCCTTGCCAGCATAAGCTGTCAGTTATCAATCTTGGCCATTCTGACTGGTTTATAGTCTAAGTGATTTGAATTACCCTGATCACTGAGGATGTTGAACATTTCTTTAAGTGCTATTCAGCCATTAGTGTTTCCTCTTTTGAGGATTCTCTGTTTAAATCTGTAGCCTATTTTATTTTATTTCTAGTTTTGCTTTTTTGAGACAGGGTTGCTCTGTGTAGTCTTGCCTGTCCAGGTAGCCATTTTAAAAGTTGGGTTATTTCTTTTCTTGACATCCATTTTTTGAGTTCTTTCTATATTTTAGATTTCAGCCCTCTATCATATGTATAGTTGTTAAAAATCTTTTCCTATTCTGTATCCTACTTTGTCTAAGTGATGCTGTCCTTTGCTATACAGAAGCATAGAGTTTTAGTAGCTCTTATTTATTAATCGCTCTTAGCGCCTGTGCTAATGGTGTTCTGTTCAGAAAGTCTCTTCCTGTGCCAGTGAATTCAAGGCTATTCCCCACTTTCTCTTCTGTCAGGTTCAGTGTATCTAGTTTTATGTTGGGGTCTTTGATGCATTTGAAGTTGTTTTGTTCGTGGTGGTAAGTCCCAACTGAGCAGCGGTTCTCAACCTTCCTAATGGTACAACCCTTTAATAGTTCCTCATGTTGTGGTGACCCCAACCATAAAATTATTTTGTTGCTAATTCATAGCTGTAATTTTGCTACTGTTATGTGAATAGTGATATTTTCTGATGGTCTTAGGTGATCCAATGTGAAAGGGTCATTTGGCCCCAAATAGGTCATGACCCACAGGTTGAGAACCACTTGTATATAATAAGCAACGTTGGGATATGATGCTTTTTTAAATTGTTCTTTATAAATATTAAAATAATCTATTTCTCCAGTCTTTATCCTTATGGGTAGGCATATATATGAATTATTCAAGCCATGTTTACAGATATAAATGTAAATGCACGCAACGATATACATATATACACTCACTGTGATATGTACATTTTCTTGCTTCAGAATTACATTTTCCCCAAATTATATTCCAGATAAAACATCCCATTACTGTTATATATGAGGTTTTTCTTTTATTTTCTCAGTGGAGGCTAGAGATGAAAAAGGTATATGACTGCCAAAAAAATGTCAAAATACTTCATGACTTTTAGCTTCTTAAAGACTAGGGAATTATCTTAATACAGCTGAGAAGCTACATTCTACTTAAAACAGATGAAGAGGATTCCCAGCAGTGCCATGCACCATCTCTCTCAAAAACAGACAGAGTGTTACTATGTTGGCTGGTTTTATGTCAACTCGACTCAAGCTAGAGTCATCTGAAAGGAAAGAACCACAATTGACAAAGTGTCTCGATCAGATCTGATTGTAGGACATTTTCTTAATTAGTAGTTGATGGGGGAGGGCCCAGTGAGTGAGTGGTGCCATCCCTGGGTCTGGGTTCTACAAGAAAGCAGGTTGATCAAGCCACAACGAGCAAGCCAGGAAGCAGCACCCCTCCATGACCTCATCACCTCCAGCCTCCAGGTTCCTGCTCTGTTTAGGTTCTTGTCTTGGCTTCCTTCAGTAATGGACTGCAATGTGGAAGTATAAGCTATACTTGCCTGTGCTGGTGGTGTTTCATTGCAGCAACTGAAACACTAACTAGGACAGGTTATTGATTTTCTGCATCCCATCCACCTTTCCAGTTTTCATTCATGTAATAGAATATTAAGTGTGAAATAATGCAACAATGGTAGCACAGGGTGTTCAGTGTGTATAAACCTGGTAGGAAACTGAATATCGACCCCTCTGGCTCAGAAGATCCAATCTAGAATGTGCATGCCTGTCTCCTGAGCCAGTGAGAGGAAGAGGGCTCTCCAGAAGTATACTATGTATCATAAGTCAGGCAGATACTGATCATAAAATAGGGCTCTGTCATTTCAGTGAAACATACTTCTCTCCACACCCATCAGCAAAGCTTATGGTTCCACACCTTGACTGCGGGTATCCAAAACATGTACACTAGAAAAAGCATTGGTAAGTGCACAGAGACAGTAATACTTTAGCATCTTTCTGACCTTGACTGCTACCCAACTCTGGATCTGTAGGAAAGGTGAATTGGAGGTGGGGTTAACACAGACCACCCACAAAGTTCTTTTGTTTGAAATACTTAACTTGCTGATTTCCCCTCCTTCTAATCCCAGACATCTAGTTAGTCACTTGGATTAAAAATAAAAAGAAGGGAATTAAAAAAAAAAAAAAAAAGTAAATCAGGGCTAGTGACATGGCTCAGCAGGTAAAGACACTTGGTGCCAAGCCAAGCCTGATGATTGGAGTTCAATTCCCAGGACTGTCTTGGTGGAAACTCATTCAGTTTGGCCTCTGACTTCCACACAGAAAGTTACAGCACATACAACATTAATCAGCCAAACAAACAAACAAAACAAATAAGTAAACATGTTTAAAGAATAAATGAAATCAGTCAGATGAATAGATGAATGAAGGGTTTCAACCCTAGCTTTTAATATGTACAAAGTCTCTTTCATTGCTCTAATTCTTACAGATTAAAAACAAAAACAAACAAACAAAACAGGTTAGGGAGGCCACAAAAAAAAATGGCTGTCTCTGGAACAGTTTAGGAGTTCTATTACAATGTCCCAACTGCAAGGAAGTATGGAGAAAGAAGGACAATTCAGGCATAGGACTGTCAGTGACAAGAGGCACAGTCTTAGGCCATACACTTACCAATAATGACTGTGTTGTCATCAGCAATTAGCAACTTGCTGTGGACATAAATGAGCTCAGTGACTAGGTTTCCTTCCAGCTCTGCATGTGTTCTCAGACCACAAAACGATATGTAATTTATCCACTGATTACCAACTGTGAATCAAAAAGAAAGTACTGAAATCAACATCATCATGCCCAACTAAGGTACATCAATTTTGTTGTTCGCCAAGACATATGTGCCATTTAAGCAGGTTACTTAGAATTCATATATACATTATAAAAGATATATTATATTATAATATATGCATAATATATGTATAATATATATGATAATATGTTAATTTATTTTATAAAATTTAACCAGAAAATTTTTATGATACAGGAATGTATTTAAATAACTTGGATGACTGTCCTAATTTCATTCTGTTGCTATGACAAAACATTCTGACCAAAAGCAACTTAGGGGAGGACAGGGTTTGACTTATTCTTCCAGGTCACAGTCTGTCACTGAGGAAAGTCAGAGAGAGGGCTCAGGGCAAGAGCTTAAAGCAGGAATCAGAGAGACAGTTCTTGCTAGCCCATTCTTGGGCTTGTTCTCTGGCTCATGCTTAGCTTATCTCTTATCTAGGGCCACCTACCCAGGGTTGGTTCAGGCCCACAGCGGATGGGCTCTGTATATCAGTTAACAAGTAAGGATCATCCCTCATAGATACACCACAGGAGAACCTAAGTGAGCAATCCCTCAGTCGTGAGTCCCTTTTTATATTACTCTAGGCTATGTCATCAAAGCTAATTAGGACAATGACTGATTACATTTAAAAAAAATCACATTGGCTGAGCACAGTGGGGTAAGCCTGCAATCTCAGCACTAGGGAAGGCAGTAGCAGGCAGATCTCTGTGAGTTTGAAGCTAGCTTGGTCTACAAACCAACTCCATGACAGCCAAGGCTACACAAAGAAACCCTGTCTCGAAAGAAAGAGAAAGAAAGAAAGCAAATAAAGGAAGGAAGAAAGGAAGAAAAGAAAGAAAGGAAGAAAGGAAGGAAGAGAGAAAAGAGAAAACAATATTGAAATGTGTTTTGCCTTTGGCTGAGGCAATCTAGAAACGTACTCCAATCTGAGCCTTTTAACGATTTGGCAGGTTAACTACTGAGGAGCAGAAGCAGAAGAGACAAAAGATGAATCCAGAGTTGCAGCTGCTTCTGTCTCGGTTGGCACCTGCTTGCAGTGCCAGAGGACAAGCACGTCTCAAGACCAGAAAATGTGTGCAGCACAGTCAGCACTCAGCAGCAGTTAAATCTGCCGACTACGGCTACATAGGTATGTTGCCAAAGAAATAATCTTCCCCCAGATTAGGGAGGAGTGAGTGCTGTGAACCGCTGTCTTCATGGCATGGCCACTGCATTGAGAAACAGCTGTACAAGACGCACCTCAACATTCTGTTGTGAATGGCAGGCCTAATGAGGTTCCACCTCCCTGAAGAGCTATTGGCACTAACTGGTTACTTGAGAAAGAGGAGTCCTTTTCTTCAGTGGTGTACCCACTGATAAGTTGTTCATGTTCCTGAAAGCAATGCTAATCTGTCTCAGTGAGCCACCAAAAAACTGAATAATATGAAAGCAGGAATGGCATTGGTTAGGAAGAAGAAGCTGAGAAAAGGCAGTAAGAGGTAAAATTGAGAACATGTATGCAATTGTTGAAGAATTTTAAAGAATTCATCCTTCTAGATCATTAATGTTAGGAAAGGAAATAAACTTTATTGTACTTGACGCTGGAAGATTTTGTTTAGACCAAACGGTACCAGGCTTGTACTGTAAATAGCTGCTCACTCATCTCACCATGTGACAAGACCTGCATTCCACACCAAACAATAATCACTACCACGGTCTGAGTGTTGGTCATAAGGTCTTATGGTCCCCCTCCCTCACGCTCTTGTCCTGCCCAAACAAAGTCTAAGACTCAGAACAAATGGAGAGGAACCAAGTTGTCATGAATCCTAAAAGGAAGACATCATATCTTCTTCTTTAGGAGATTATGGAACATAGCACTAGGCCGAGCAGAAGCTCAGGCTCCATTTGGAAAGAAATTCATTGCTAGGCTCACATGGAGAGTCCTGCACTGACATCATCTTTCTGGCTGTGTGTGAATGATCTCAGAGCGTGACTGACAAAAAGTTCTGTGTTGCTGTAACGGTGCTTCACATTACACCACTCTACACACATGAAAACAACAGGTCTACATGCATGAAATAGTCACAACCCCTCCATGTGTTAATGTTATAGTAGGACAACGTTTAAGTTCCAGGTGTGTTGAACCGGCAGCCAGCAGATTACATGAGCCCTAGGACAGCTGTGAACAAGCCCCAACACAAAATCACAAACTTACTTAACATATTATTAGTTGGGGGGTGGGGGGGAGACAGTTTTTTGTAACTTGATTATACAATTCTCAGGCATACATTTTGTAAATTACATCACTCCCCTTTAAAAGACAAAAAGAAACTCTGATTAAAGAGAGGAGAGTGTGTCCTCTCTGAAGTCCTTTGTGCCCATATAGTTCCTGGAAAATATTCTCCAAAATGACTAATTTTTACAGATGTTATGGAATCCACTTCTCCTGCACCACTGCTGTGCCTCACTTCCATCATGAGCTTCTGATTCCCCTGTATCATCGGGGGCTGCCTCGTGATCCAGAGAACACTGTTTGAAGACATAAAACAGCTCTACAATGGAATCATGAAGAAAAGCCTTTGCCGAAGTCAATATTTGGAAGCAGGGATTTTCTATTAAAAGGACACACGCTCCATTGAACAGAGGTTGGCAGTGTGAATGAGGCCCACCCCATCTTTGTAAGACTTGCTAAAGGCAGATTGCTGAGGTCCATGTGTGGTTCAGAGGAAGATGGGCTGTGGAGGTGTTTACGGCCCCAGGAAACTTAAAGGGAGAAAGGGAAAAGAAGACAGGGCAATGGGGCAGAGAGGAAGGGAGAGGAAGGGAACAGGGGGTAAGAGACAGAAGGAGAGAGAGAGGAAATGGTAGAGTGTCAGCATATAGAAACACAGGGGGAAGGGATCGATAGGGCCCTAGAAATTGTCCTACAGAGTGAAATCGGCGATATCTCGGGGAAAAGGCTCTTGCCTCTCAAACCTGGCAACCAGAGTTTGATCCCCGGAACCCGTGTAAAGGCGGAAGGAGAGAACTGACTCGTGAAAGTTGTCCTTTGGCCACCACGTGTGAAGCGTGGCGTGTGTCTTCCCCCAGTAATAATAAAACAAATAAGTTATATTAAGAATCTGAAAGCATTTAAAATTATTTTTAAGAGATGAGTTATACTGACTGGTTTCCAGCAGCCTGCATTTTAAGATGTGCCATAGTGTATAGGGTCTGGAACTCAGGTTTGTGCCAATCCACAGCAGGCCTAGGGCATGTCAGCTAAGCACCTGTCTGTCAGGGATGCCCAGACCATAGTCCATACCACCTTCCACTCCGCCACATCTAGACAGTGGGGCTCACAAAAAAAAATGGCCTTGGAGAGAAAGCTAACAGTACAGATTCTAAAAGAGGAAGAGGAGGAGGAGGGAGAGGAAAAAGAAAGAGAGAGAGAGAAAGAAAAAAAAGTCCTGGTAGAAAGGGGGCACCATGGGGAATCCCAGTACGGCCTGTGAGACACAAGTAGTGTGCGCCTGTGATGACCTGAGCCCCACCTTTCACCCTAGTGTGTGACAAAGAAAATTGAAAACTGGTATTTTATTCTGTGAGGAAAGCCTGCTTCACATGAAACAAATACAGAGTTGGCGGTGTTAATGTGTGCTGCCAACCTACAATGAGGAACATGAGTGGTTTTTGATTAACACCACTGTGAAAAAAATGGAGAGACAGGTTCTGTGGACGTTCCTAGAAGACGTGTAACGGGATATAAGACTGTGAGACACCCAGTCTGGGACTAACTCTGAGTGACACGGCTGTCTGGGTACCAGAAGGAAGATGGACTCCACACAAGTGCTGTATGTTCACAAGGCAAGCTTGATTAAAAAAAAAACAAGAGTTATCACAGGTTTATTACTTAAAATTGGAGCTTTGGGTATTTGTGCATTTATAATCCTGCTTGAATACCTCTAACCACTTAATTAAACTAACTTGGCCCTAAGGCCTAAAATGCTATATAATTCGCAAAAAAATTATAAAAAATGATAACAGAATGCTTTAATCTGAACATTAAGTCTCTGGAGATTATCGGATCAGAGAATGGCTGCGGCTCGGATTCTTTTCAGGAATTTTAATTTCGTCACAGCTGCAGCTTTGTTCAAAGTAACTGAAGCAGCGGCCTCTTGGAGCTGCAGTCCTGCATCCAATTAGAGATGAGGAAGCTGGGTCTGTAAAACCCACCGCGCGCTAACAAAAACAAAACCAAAGGGCACTGTGTCATTGATCTTTTCTCCCCGTGTTTAGAATATGAACATTCCCCCACAGAGAGGCCTTATTTTGACTTGTTCCCAGGGTCCTTAGGAACTCTCCCCAAAGCAGGCTTAACACTGAAATTGTTTCTTATGTTAAAATCCAATTTATTTCCCCTGAATGGCAAAGGCGAGAAAGGGCTGGGAGCCAAAGAAAATGCTTTATTTAAGTGCAGGACGTTTTCATAGTTGAGAAACAATCGGATAAGCTTGCTTTGACTCCTTCCTTTCCTGTAACCTTGCCTTCTTCCCCTTACAAGCCCCCACCAGGCAGCATGGGATGCCTTTCCTACTCTGTTTTGTCAATATGTCTCTCATATAGATGGATTCATCAACCCATAGAGATCAAGGTGACACTCTGGGACATCTGCTCTCTCCTGGGTACAATTAAGTGATGTACATAACTATGCCTGAACAGACCCATCAGTAAAAACTTCCTGAATATACAGTGTGTACATATACAATATACCTGTGGAGAAGTTTGAGCCTATTTTATTTACTCTTATCTGTCTGTCTGTCTGTCTGTCTGTCTGTCTATCTAATCTATCCACTTACTTTCCTTATATACTTTGGGGAACAGAGTCTCACTATGTAGCCCTGGCTGTTGTGGAACTCACTGTGTAGACTGAGCTCTCCTTGAACTCACAGAGACCTGCCTCTGTCTCCTGGCTGTTGGGATTAAAGGCATGCACCATCATATCCAGCTAAGCCCATAGTTTTTAAAGCCAACAGATCCCCTAAAAATTCTATTAAAATTTCCAAAAATTCGATGGCATGAAATTTCTCCCTTTTAACTGTACAGTTTGGGGCTGAGAATAAAGTTCAGTGACAGGCTGCTTGCTTAGCATTTGCAGGGTTCTGTATTCAATCCCAGAAGTGCAAATAAATAAAGAATGCTATTTATTGTTTTGTTTTGCGGTTTTGTTTATTTGTTTGAGACGAGGTCTCACTATGTCGACCAGGCTAACATCCAACTCAAAGTGATCCATCTGCCTATGCCTCCCAAGTGCTGGGATCAAAGGCTTGCAATGCCACACTTCACAGATGTTTTCTTTGAGGCAGATTTCTTTTGATGTTTATTTTTCATGTATCTCAAGTTGTTCATGAACACGCTGTACATCTAAGGATGACCTTGGGTCTGGGCGACCTGTATATCTAAGGATGAGAAATAGGATGACTCTCCTTTATTTTCTGAATGCTTGGATTATATATGTGCACCACTGTACTTGGCTTACATGGTGCCGGGATTGAATCTAGGGCCCTATAAATGCCAGGCAAGCACTGTGCTGACTCAGCTAGATTCCCAGGTCCAATTCAGTAGATCTTTAAAAAGTATCTTTACAAAGCTATACAACCTCCACCACCACCTAATTTTAAGACATTTTATACGCCATGCCTATCTAATTGGCATTTGATCCTACCTACTCTCTCCAGTCCTTAGCAACCACTATAGGACGTTTTGTTGCTATGGATTTGCCTATTAAAGTAATTTCAAATAAATGTAACCATATAACATATGGCTTCTTGTGCCTGGCTTCTTTCAGTTAGCCCAATTTTTACACAATTCATCCATATTGTAACACATACTGTTTCATTTCTTTTTATACTTTATCAGTACTACTGTACCATTATGATGGACAGAGAATGACAGAGAAGGATACCCTGACAATGTGTTTTTCTGCCCTTCATGTGTGCACACACACACGCTCATAAAATGTATATCTTGGCGTGGTTTCCCTTTTTTTGGCTACGTTGATTATGAGCACTCACGTGCAAATTTTGTATAGAAAATTTCAGGCTTGTACAGAACTCTGTCTAATGTCTGAGGAATTACAAAACTATTTTCAAATGGCACTGTGACAATGTAAAGGAATTTTAACTCAGCAACATGGCTGCTCTGATCACATCTGTGTGATTAGGCTGGAATGCTGACATACCCTTAGTGCACACCTTTGATCCCAAACAATGAAGGTAAAGTTAGTTTGTAGAAGGAAGCACCTGTGTTTGAATGTGATGTCTAATTGAAAGGCAGACAAAGTGATTAATCAGAGAAAGATTTGAGGGAATAGAATATGCCCAAATCTCACAAAATAGGGAGGAAAGACAGGCAATTTAAGAGCGAGCAACACAGAAGGACAGAGATAGGAGGCAGTTTTATTAGGAGAGTCTTACAGAGACAGGTTGAAGAGAGAACAAGCTAGACACATGTGAAGAATGAGCCAGAGAATGAGAAGGAGCCAGAAGATTAGAACAGATTGTTGAAGTTAGTTTAAAGCCAAGCAGAGCAAAAAGTCAGAAGGTAAGAGAAACCAGATTGAATCAGTCAGCTTGGAGAGGAGGTTGAACCAGAACCACTGGGTTGAACCAGCCAGCCAGAGTTAAGAAAGAACTAGAAAGAGTGAGTTTAATCAGCAGTAAGTCTCAGGGGCTGAAAGTATTCTAGTCCTAGATTAGAGTTTACAGAAGCTAGAAGATTCTGAGACTAGGCCTAGGTTAGCAGATGGAGGCAGTAAGCTTCCAAAACAATTAGACAGGCAAATGAAAAAAACTTGTACATACTAATTTGCATTCCCAACAGCAATGCAGGAGAATTCCACTGTTTATACATCCTTGACCTATTACTTTAACCATGCTAGAGGGAGCAAAGTATCGTATCGTGGTTCTCATTTGATTTATCCCAATGGCAAATGATATTTAGTATCTTTCATCTATTATCAGTCATCTCTGTATCTTCTTTAAAATCAAGTATCTCGATATTTTTATTATTTTTAAAAAATAAGCTATTCTCCTTTATTACTGATTTTTTTTAATAGTCTAGATACTAGTCCCTTATATATATGAGGAACAAACTTTTTTTTCTCATTTTTCTCGTACACACTTAAGAATGTAGTTCAGCAGCGGTGAAAGGTGATACTGGGTTTTGTTTCCTTCCTCATCTATAATTGTCTCAAAGGTTATAAGAAATGAGTATGTTATGGGCTGTTTTCACGAAGTACAAGAAAGCACTACGGGAATCCACGGACTTCTGCATAAAGAGATGCAATAAACGCCTGCTGGCCTCATAACACCAGCTTTCCTCATCTTTGAGACAGGGATGACCAGGACAGGAGTGTGGTAGGAGATGAGCTGAGAATACATATAGACAGTCCTTGTGAGAGCTCTCAGTTATTATCAAGATTATAAAAATAAACAAACCAATACAAATTATAGAGGTTTTCCCAGTGTTTATCGCTCTCGAACCTCATGCGCAAGTGTTTTCATTTGAACATTGGTTTGGGCAATTTAACGAGAAAAGGCGAGCATTTTGTGAAGAGAATATGTGGGTGTGCGCGCACGAACACACGCACTATGTGAACATTCACAGATTCCATAAGAGTTAATTTTGATTATCAACTTGAGATGTGTGTATGAAGGGTTTTCTAGGTTAAGTTAGTTTAAGGAGAAAGATCTACTGTAGACGTGAGGGAGGCTCCAGACTGAATATATAGGGCAAAGGGTACACCAGCACTCCCCAATCGTGAACTCGGTGTGGCCAGCCTGCGCTTTAAAGCTTCGAGCCAAAATACTCTCTCCCTTGAGCTCCTTTGGTAGAGATCTGTCACAGCAACAAGGGAAATAACTAATAGATGCTGACACCTCTCCTTCATGTCTGATGCTGTTAGCTTGTGGTGTTTCTAGAAACAATCACAGAGGAAAAGAAAAACACTACTTACGCTCTGGTTTCAGTTGTCCAAGGATGGAGTTTTCCCCTCTGCACATGGTTCTGAAAACAGGTAAACGCCTAGTTACTGAGGCTTCCCAACAACCAAGTCTAACTGCAACACCTGCGGGTGTGACCCTAACTCAAGCAAAAATGGGACGTGTCCTTTCACGAGAAAATGCTGTGCCCATTTTCAAAAGTTAAAAATGCAATAGCAATTTTTTTTTTGTAATGTTACCGAAAAAAAACAACAAGGCAGTTATTTTGAGGTGAGTCAACAGAAGAGTTATAAAATTGATAGCAGGTTTCAGAAAAGAGAGATGTCTATGAATGAACTTTCCCTTAGAAAAATCTTATGACAGGGAAGATAAGTTTGGCAGCCTTCACAGATGAGAACATGTATAAAGTCATCCTGCTTTCTGGGGTGAAAAGGGCAAAGTATTGGCAGAGCATCAAAAATGAGGCAGACTCTATCGTACGGAGTCATTTCCGTCAAGTCAGCAAAAGCCTGTACATGTGAAAAAAAAATCAAGTTTTAAATAACTGGCTCTGTGGATGATTTTTGTTCCTCGGGACTGTTAAATATTGATGACTCTAACTAATGGAAGAACAAGGGGCCCTGAGGCTGTGCCTCCCTGAGGGTCTATCACAGCCACAGGGAGGGAGAGACATCATCTTCAGGGGTATACCACCAAGATGTTCACAGCTCTACAAGCCGCCCCTCATGTCTGCACCTATAAACAGCACTAGTGGAACTCACTAGTTCACAAAAGAAAGAAGAAAAAGAAGCAAAAGAGACTAGCGGGGAATAAGTAGCGGATGGGCAAAGTGAGAAAAGACAGAAGATGGGGCTGTAGGTGTGATCAAATTATTATATGCATGTAATAAAACGTTATAAGAAATCCATTTTTATTTATAATTAGTATGTGCTAAGAAGAACTTTAGAAGTTAAAACAGAAGGGGGAAAAAAAACCAAAATTCTATGTCCCATCTGCCTGTTGTATAAAAGTAATTAACAATACAGCTATGCCCGAGAAGGCTGACAGCCTTCAGAAAGGGGTGTTTTTTCATAATGAAAGATGATAGTTTGGGTTTCTGAACAATAGCCAAATGTGTATTTCATTTAGCTGGTTCAAAAAAAATCAAGAAAACAGTCACAGGAAATAATCACAACTAACAATATTCCAAAAGTAATGTTTGAATTTCCAAGAAAGCAGGTAGAGTACAATTAAATATCACATAAGTGACATGAGCTCAAAAAAAAAGAAGTTTTTGGTTCTGTACTTTCAGATAACATTAGATATGAACCCATCTTCAGTCAAAATACTTAGACCAAAGGCAGTCACTGTACCCAGGTGAATTTCCCCCTGGGAAAACATTATCAGCACCAATATTTACTTAAAATCCTGGCAGATATACAAACAAGTTGGAAGAGTCTGTGGAAGAAGAAACCAACTGCTGGGCATTGTGCACATGCTTTAATCCCATGTATGAAGACCTGGGTTCTTCCCCCGCTCTGCAAACCAGACATGGTGGCACACACACGTATAATCACAGCACTTAGGAGGCAAGAAGATCAGAAGTTTAGAGTCATCCTCTAAACTACATAGGGAGTTCAAAGTCAGCCTGGGCCACGTGAGGCTTAGCATCAAATACGACTACAACCTCCCACAATGGCACCCTTGAGCTACATCATCAGAATCAGCTGGGGTCCTCTGAGGACAAGCGAGGGGCATATAACCCATTATCCAAGTGTGGCTTCCATCCATAATGCAAAACTTGGGCACCTGTAGTTGAAGTGCATTATTGCCTGTAGAGCATTCCCTCCGCCCGTGGAAATGTCTCCTTCGAATCCTGGTAGCAGCGGTATCACAACGTACACCCGATATTTCTGGCCTTCCCTGCAAAAGCCGCATGCACAGAAATTCACCAAATTAAAAAGCAAACAAAGAACAAACAAAACTCAAGTGCCAGTTTCATCATCAGCCAAGCAGGCCCCGGGGCTTTAAAGACAAAGAGAATGCTTCTCACAACCTTCTACACTCAGCTTGGGTGGCTCGTGGATGCTGGCTGTCACCATGCAGCACAATGCTGAACGATAAACTTAACTTGGCAGTAAAGTGAGAACTGTGTCTGCGTTCTCTTACACACTCACAATCCTTTGCAGGGCAGAGGGAAGTTTCACATGAGTCCTGTCAGGTCTCATGGAAGAGGGCATAGGAAGGGCCTTCTAACAAAGTTATCGCAACAAGACTACCTATCTCTATCACTGTCTACAAATTTAAATCAGATTTTGTTTAAATATATGTATCATATGTAGATAGACGGACAGACAGTCAGACAGACAAATGGAGTTACAGCCATAGGGATGCAGTCCACAGCTTGGCAGGTTGTAGGCATTCCATTCATAGCTGTGGGGTTCCCAATGCCCATGTCTCGGAAGCAAACATTCACACAGGATTCGGCGTATTTTCCAAAACAGATTCATCATTGTTTAGGAATGCTGAGGTTCCAGCCACAGAATGTTACCAGGGATTCTTCAAGAACTCTGACTAATGTTAACTTCTATTTTATTTTTTAAATATTTATGCACGTGCATGTCCCTGTGTGTGTGTGTGTGTGTGTGTGTATTTGTGTGCGTGTGTCACAGAACAACTTGTTCTCTCTTTCTACTATATAAATCCTGGGGCTCTAACTCAGAATATCAGTCTTGGCAGCAAGCACCTTTATTGGCTGGGTCATCTCAGAAGCCCTGATTTTATTTTATTTTTTAATTATTATTGTGTGCATGGGCATAGGGACACATGTGCTGCAGCCCACGGAGGTTAGAGAACATCTTTATTGAACTGGCTCTCTCCTTCCACCTTCGACATGGGATCCCTGGATTGAACTCAGCTCACTAGGCTTGTGTGGCAAGCACCTTTGCCCACTGAGCCAGTCCCAGCTAGTGTTCAATTTTAAAATACCAGCATATGCACAGCAATATCTTCAGGCCACCTTTCAAAGGTAAATGAGGCTACCAATAAATGAAAGCTGCCAATCGAAGAGAGTGTAGCTCTCTTGTTTGACACGTATTCAGAAACCCAGAATATCATGCTCTGACGGGCATGTCTGACCTCTTGACCCTGAGGCAGGACGTTGTCATCTACTAAGGTCATGCTGGGGAATGGTTCAAAAGATTCAGGGAACACCCTCTCACGAGGCTTTGTGTAGTTTAACATTTGCATCAGGCTGTGTTTGTAGCTGTCCGTGGCCACAGGCTGGATAGCACACTAGGCAGCACTTACTGTGAGAGTCCCAACTATTAAAGCCTCTGGCTTTGTTAGGAACACACAGGAAGAAGAGGAAGCTTGGCAATATTTGACTGCGGGAACCCAGTTTGCTCCTGGATGCTGGCTAATTCTCAAGTGTCATCTGCTTAAAACCTTTTTCAACACTTAATTGCCGCAGCTCATCTTAGGAACAGCAGAAGAATCCCTTCTCGTGGGAATTTTCACTGCTCTGATGGCTCAGACCTGACTGTTGTGTCTGAATTGTTGTTCTGTTGAAGGCAGTGTGTGGCAGAAGGGACTGTCCAGGGACAGGAGTGTAGAGAGCCTGGCTGGGCTGCTGTAATGTCAAGAGTTACTCACTAGATGGCGAACATGGTTTGGGTTGGGAAGACTCCAAAGACATGAGCAGCCCAGTTATCTGCTTGATTAGGGGAGAAGGCAGTCTTTCAATAGTAAACAGGACAAGGGAAAGAGCAGGAAACTCTAAGATATTTTCCCACAGCCAGCATTGAAAAGTCCGGATGAACGCAAAGGGACATTTAAGGTCGCACACTGCTTTTCTAGCCAAAAGCATACTCCCGTGAGATTCCCAACACTCTTGTGATGACCACTGTCCCCCACCTCTGTTAATGAAGCTTGGTGGCTCAGCTCCTACCCCAGAATGGACACTTCCAGGTCACCTCGCTCGGTGAAGCTACCTGACTCTGCAGTCGGAACTGTCACACTTGCCTCTTCTTTCCCGCAGACTGTGGCCAGGAACTTGACCCACAGGCTCTGTGCCTTGTTCATTAATGACAAGCTCATGGCCTGCCCCAGCACAGAGTGGATGCTCACATAGCTTTCTATTTTTGGCAGCACTCAGTAAAGAACTGACACTCTAAGTGAGCACTGTTGGCTTTTTTGGGGGGGAGGGGATCAGGTTGAAAGACTATTTCAGTGGAGAACAGGTCAAGCTGTACTTGATGTTTTCTCTTTAATTGCATTTAGTCTGAATTTTCATTACGGTAAAATACATAACATGCAAAACTGGGCATTTTTTCCATTGGAAGTATAAGAGTCTTCATCACTAATTGTGATCATAAATACATGTGATTACCTTCACTATCCAAAGCTTTTTATAATCACAGATAGAAATTTCCCTCCCCAGAGTGCTTGGTGGTCTTTAGTTTACTTTAGTTTACTTGCTGTTTCTATGAATTGCTGGTCTGGATTTTGCATAAACATGGAGTCACTTGCCAACTTGTCCTTTTTGTCTAACTTGTTTTACCCTTGAGGTACATTCAGACTATGGCTGTTTCAAAGTTCCTTCTGCTTTGTGGCTGAATAATATTCTATGTTACATATAAACAAATCTGCTAGTGGGCAGTTGGGTTGTCTTTGCCTTATGAGTATTGGGAATAAACCTGCTATCAGTATTGCATTATTAGGCAGGGCTGGTAGGATACATCTGATACCAGCGCTCAGAGGCAGGTGCATGTCTGGGAATTCCAGGCTGTCCTGATCTACACAGTGCGTTCCATGCCAGCTAGAGCAACAAAGTAAGACCCACCTAAAAAAAACTTACAAATATCAAAACAAAAACAAAGTTTAGCAGTCTGCATTGGCTAGCATTTTGTCTGTTAACTCATTTTCAGTTCTTTGTGAGTGTGCACCCAGGAATGGAAATATTGGGTCATAGGCCTATTCTATGTTTAGTACTCTGAGAAACCAACAAATAAATCATACTTTCCAGTGACATTTATTCACTATAGATTATAGTATAGAGAAAACAACAACACTTTTCCCTCCTTTCTGTCCCCACCTCTGTTCCCTTCACTGAGAATCTTTCACTTGTGACCTCAGTGGCCCTGAAGACACAACCCATGATCTAAACACATATATGTGTCCCTCTCTTCTCCACATGGTTAGAATGCTGTGAATACATGCTGAATGTTTTTTTTTTAATCATTTAATGGTACATCTCAGGACTCCTTGCTACATGAGAACACAATAGGGACAGGGCAGTCTACTGCATATCTGACCCTTATTATTTAAACCAGAATTCTGTTGACAGGTATTTAAATTGCTTCTGACTTTTTTATATATGTGAAACAATTACTTCAATATAAATATATATACATACTGATTATATATATAAATATATACTGATGCAACATAAATCACTCCTTGGCACTGTGGTCCCTGAGGTTTTCATAATGCAAAAATGACTTTAAAATGGAAAGCCCACATGAGGATGGAGACATGGCCTATGAAAATTCTATGAAGCGTTCTTGCAGACTATGCTCTGGGAGACTCAACCTCCACATTACCTTGCCTCATTCCTATGGAGGCCTTTTGATGTGGTGGTTCTTAGCTTCCTACAGGATGGAAACGTTAGACAGCAGAGATGACTTATATTTCACTGCTGTTGAAAAAAGGGGGGCATTCTGGAATTTCACCCACAAACTTGAGGCTGAATGGAAGCCAATGAAGGGAAAAGTGTGTGTCAGTATGTCTAGGTTCCAGTCTCTCTGCAGACACGGCACTTGCAGAACATCTGCAGCCCTTGGGGAAGAAGTCCCTAGCATGCAAGATGGCTTGCTTAAAAGCAATATGAGAGCTGGTAGGCAGTGCTAGCTGTGAGTAATGTCCTGTCAAATGGGCAGTTGCTTGCCCCACTCCAGTTAAAATGTAATCTTACAAAATTACATCTTAAAGTATCTTGCTAATATGTTTTTCTTTTAAAATTCATAAGCTCTTACAGCAATGTGACATACAAGAGCTAAACAATGATGTTTAACAATTGAAAGACAACTATATTATGTTATAGCCACTGGAACCACTCAACAGCAGAATATAATATTTTCAGGCACCATGTTTAAAATGGCACCAAGCAAAGCAGTAAAACAACACAAACATAGTGGCTAAGTGCAAGCTGCACAGTCAACTAACTCTCTCTGTCTCTGTGTGTGCGTGTGTGTAACTTCCTTGTTTGGTACCTGGAACTGTGAAGCAGGCATTGCTCCTAGGGTGGCAATGCAGAATGGAACCAGGGCACACAGATGTATACTTTCAGAATGAGGGAGCCAGACAAAGACCCTGAGTGCTCAGGGCAGCAGTATAATAAAGTAAGATCATGGCTGGAGAAGATAGCTCAGGGGCTAAGACTCCTCATTAATTCTTTAGAGGATTTTGAGTTCTAGCACCCAAGTCAGATGAGGCTTACAGCAGCCTGTAAATGCAGCTCCAGAGGATTCTATGCCCTCTTCTGGACCTTTCAGTGGTATTTGTACAAATACCTACAGAGACACACATGCATGTGCACAAATAGCAAGTATTGCCAGATGGTGGTAGTGCCCTCCTTTAATCCCAGACTCAAGAGGCAGAGGCAGGCAGATCTCTGAGTTTAAAGCCAGCCTGGTCTACAGAGTGAATTCTAAGACAGCTGAGGCTATTACACAGAAACCCTGTCAAAAAGAAACAAACAAACAAAAAACAAAAATAGTAAGTCTTAAAAAAAAAAATAAAAGAGTGAGCTAGTAAAAATTGTTCTTCCATCCTGAGCAGAATTCCAGAGGAGATAGAATGGGCCCCAGCCCACATCCATATTATTTATTTATATGGTATTTTTATATTTATTTGTATGTGTGTGAGTTTTCATGTGTGTGTGAATGTGTGTATACATACGTATATGGAAGCCACAGGTCAAACTCAGGAGTTACTTTCGGCATCTATCCACTTGTCCTTTGAGGCAGGGTCTCTCCCTGCCTTGGAACTTGTCAGTTGGGTGAGGCCAGCCAGGGATCCTAAGGATTCAGCTCTCTGAGGCCCTAGAACTGTGATCACAAATTTGTCCTGCCATGTCCAGCATTTTTATGTGGGTAATAGGGATTAAACTCAGTCTTCAATGCTTATCCAGCTATGCTTTACTAACTGAGCTCTCTCTCCACCCCATGGGTGCGGGCTTTTAAAAAAACAAATATTTCAAGGCTTTTGGTTGCCACAGAGCTGCACCTTAAAAGCAGCACAGCAGTTCCCTCCAGGTGGGTGATGGCCTCTCTATCCCTTCCTGCTCTTTCTTATGAAACCCTTCCTCCCTCATGCCTGAGTCTTGGGCAGCATGGAAGGCAGTTAGGGCAAGCACGGTCAGCTCACAGCTGGGTCTCAGGCGAAGTGGGGTCAGCTCACAGCTGTACCTTAGGACCTGTAAGGAAACCCCCCAAAGAAGCTCAGTGTGCTTCTGCCGTGATGAGCAGCCGGGGTGGGAGGCTCACCCCTGTGAACAGTTCTGTTTCCTCTGAGTTGAGGATACAGATGGTGCAGCAATGACAAGTGCTGTCAGAAATGAAGGAAACTCCAGGCACTTTTTAGAGAGGAGGACTTTAGACTGTGGGGGAATTGGTTATGCTGGACTCAGATCTGAGGCCCTTTCACTTTGTGGTTAGCAAATCTTTTAAGATGTGATATACCTTTCTGCCCCTGCCCCTTTCTCATGTCGATGAGGAAATTGGCTAATATCTACCAGTAAGCTAGAAATGGCCACTTGACTCAATGCTGATCTTTACCAACTGTACAAGAGGCTGTGTAAGCTATGAGAGACTGTGGTGTGCCCAAACACACAGGAGTGTTTCATTGCTCCTCTTTTGAAAATGTCAAACTTTGCTGCGTAAAAAGGTTGGACTAGCCTGGCACATCTGACTTCAATCTGACCCCAGCCTTGATAATCTCTGGCAAGACATATCTCCGAAAATAATTTATTAAAACCACTGTTCTCCACTCAACCCTAGTGAGGATACAAACTTAGGCTCAAAATGATTGCTGGCCCCAGGTTCAAGCTCCTTTGTATATCTAGAGCATGAGATGACCATTTATAAGATTATTTTGGAATAAAATAAAAGCAATAAAATGATCTCAAACAAAACTT
Source organism: Pachyuromys duprasi (assembly GCA_028658305.1). Lineage (NCBI taxonomy): Eukaryota > Metazoa > Chordata > Mammalia > Rodentia > Muridae > Pachyuromys > Pachyuromys duprasi. The sequence goes on from CM053766.1 coordinate 46,451,881, forward strand.
CCCCTGCTAGGATTTGTAGTCCTCTGTGCACTGATGTAACCTCTGAAGCTTTTCTAGAGCTTGGAAGATGAAGATAGCCCACAGGGGCAAAAAGAGCAGAGTTTGGAAGACGATAGCCCACAGCAAAAAAAAGCAGAGCTGGTACTTGTCAGACTGAAAATGTTCTCCCTTCTTTTTCTGATAACTCCAGCTCAAATCCTTCAGCACACTGCTCCTTCACAAACCAGGCATGCCTTTCCACAGACCAAAATTATAGGATATGAGAATTATAGGACAGAGATATCCTCTAACCAAAAGAAATGTTATCCGCCAAATAATTACCTTAAGAAACATGATGTTTGTGTGGTTTAAACGAAATAGCTTCTTAGCTTCCTTGAAAGCTTATGGAAAATGTGCTTCCTTAGAAGCAAGGGGAGCTTTGGAGCTTGGCGATGAAGAGCAGAAGCTGAAGTCCTGGTGGCATAGTTACATTTCTTGTTGCTGGACCAAATACCCAACAAAAGGCTACTTAAGGGAGTGACTTATTTTTGCTTAGAGTATGAGGGCACACAGTCCATCTTGGTGGGGAGGGCATGGTGGCAGGAATCTAAGGCTGCTGGCACCATCTGTCTCCTCAGTCAGAAAGCAGAGTGGATAGGACATAGGGCCAGGCTATAAAACTTCACGGCCTGGGTTTGGGATGTAGTCATGTGGCAGAGTGCTTACCCAACATGCATAAAGCCCTGGGTTTGATTCTCATCACTGCATACATCAGGCCTGGTGTCATATGCCTTGTAATCCCAAGACTTGAGGGATAGAATGAAGATAATCAGAAATTCAAGGTCATCCTTCGATATACCCTGATGTCAAGGTTAACTTTGACTACAAGAAACCGACTCCAACACACACCACCATCATACTAACTCCTAATACCAGTGGTCCATTTGCTCCACAGTGAGATTCTGCCTTTTAAAGGACCACAACCTAAAACAACCCCACTGGTAGGGGTCCACATGTTCACACATACAAGCCTATGGGAGATATTTCACAGTGCCTGGGAACAGGGTTCGAGTCCCAGTTCCCCCATCAATGGTCTTGTGTGAGTCAGTGAGGCAGTGAATCTCCACTGCCTCCTCTCTAGGGTGAGAGGCATTATGTATCCAGCTCCACAATGGTGAAGATTGAATAAAGTAGTCCATGAAAAGCGCCTATCAAAAAGACTCTCTCAGAAAATTAGGAATAGTGCTACTTCAAGATCCAGCTATACCACTCCTAGGCATATAGCCAAAAGATGCTCAAGTACACAACAAGGATAATTACTCAACCATGTTCATAGCAGCTTTATTCGTAATAGCCAGAGGCTGGAAACAACCCAGATGTCCCTCAACTGAGGAATGGATATAGATATTGTGGTACATTTACACAATGGAATACTACTCAGCAATTAAAAACAAGGAAATCATGAAATTTGCAGGCAAATAATGGTGGGAACTAGAAAAGATCATCCTGAGTGAAGTAACCCAGAAGCAGAAAGGCATACATGGTATATACTCACTTATAAGTGGATATTAGACATATAATGTAGGATAAACATACTAAAATCTATACACCTAAAGAAGCTAAGCAAGGAGGACCACCCTAGGAAAGATGCTCAATCTTCATTCAGAAGGGCAAACTGGATAAACATCAGAAGAGGGAGAAAACGGGGAACAGGACAGGAGCCTACCACAGGGGTGCTCTGAAAGACTCTACCCAGCAGGGTATTAAAGAAGATGCTGAGACCCATAGCCAAATTTTGGGCAGAGTACAGGGAATCTTATGAAAGAATGGGGAGATAGAAAGACCTGGAAGAGACAGGAGCTCCACAAGGAGAGCAACAGAACCAAGAAATCTGGGCCCAGGGGTCTTTTCTGAGACTGATACTCCAACCAAGGATCATGCATGGAGATAACCTAGAACCCCTGCACAGGATGTAGCCCATGGCAGCTCAGTCTCTAAGTGGGTACCCTAGTAAGGGGAACAGGGACTGTCTCTGACATGAACTCAGTGGCTGGCTCTTTGATTACCTTCCCCTGGTGGGGTGGGGGGGGGCAGCCTTACCAGGCCACAGAGGAAGACAATGCAGCCAGTCCTGATGAGACTTGATAGACTAGGGTCAGATGGAAGGGGAGGAGGACCTCCCCTATCATTGGACTTGGGGAGGGGCATGGGAAGAGAAGAGGGATGGAAGGTGGGATTGGGACCGTATGAGGGAGGGGACCACAGCTGGGATACAAAGTAAATAAATTGTACTAAATAAAAAAATAAATAAGGAAAAAGGGAAAAAAAGACTCAAAACTTACTCCTAACATTTTAATTCAATTAAAATTAAAGTTCAAGTTTTGGTATCACCCAAAAATACAGTACAGACAGCAGCCTAACAGAGGACAAAACAAAAATGAACTGACATGGATCCTCTTATTTTATGATGCTTCGACATGCATTATCTCAATGAGAAATCCTGGCAGGGTGGCCCAGTGGATGAAGGCGCTGGCTGCCAACCTGACAACCTAAGCTTAACCCTGCGGCCATGCGGTGGAAGAAGAGAACGGACTCCCACAAGTTGCCCTCGTTTGCCACAGGTGTACTCTGGCATGTGTGTGACTTCACACACAAAAAAACATACCTATAAATAAATGCAATAGGACTTTTTAAAAAGAGAATATAAAAATCAACTGGAAAAAAGAATCTGCTACAGTCCTGGCAGGTCACCCAGAGGCAGAGTTCTTCAGTTATAAGGCAGTAGTTGGGAACTAAAGTAAGGATTTTTTTTTTTTATTAAAAACAAAATTTTTAAAGCCAGTTTTAGTCTATAGAATGTACCTAATGATTTAAAGTACGGATGGCCAAACATTTTTTTTTAGTGGTAATATTTCTCTTGTAGTGCAAATAAGAATTGACTTAGTGGTTATGACTCCTTATACTCTTGATTTAGAATGTGTAGTGTGTTTCCAGATGATGGACAGCCCAGGAATGCTATAATAATTTTACACTAACTAGTACTTTATCAACCTAACTGCTATCCTAAGCACACACTTAATGGTGTCATTGTTCTCTATGCTGGTGAAGTAACAGCATTAGAAAAACAAACTGAAAAGGCCTCATATCTATAGATAACACAGCAGGAAAGTGCCGCAGGTCCCCCAAAATACTAGAGCACGCCACTGTCTACTGCTTATAGCAGCCATTTACTTGCCAACCATGACTCTCCTGGAGTTGTAAGAACCATCACGAAAAGTTAAACAATGTTTTCAAACTACCTATTTTAAAAGTGTCTTAATATTACAGTTTTCAATGCTGTTCAGTATTAACAGACACAGAAGTCAACCGTCCATTTTCATTATATATCAAGTTTCTGGTGATAATCTCTCATCTCCTGGCTTTCTACCGAAGCAGAGAAATTTTGCATGTCAAAATAGGAAAGACACCTGAGACGGTCCCCAGATACCATTAATTCAAGTAGTTACTTTAAGATGTGTCTGTCTAGATAAGTTGGTATTATTCTATCCCTTGGTTTACTCAGCCATGGTAGGAAAGAGATAATTTGAGACAGAGGGTCATGATTTATTCTGCCCGCCCCAGACACATCTGAATTGTCAACGTCATGTTTCGAGTAGGCTGGGATCTGATTTCAACTCTGACACAGGTTCAGGTATTACAGGTTCATGCTGTTTTTCTGCAGCAATTCCCCTGGATTCTCTTCATTCACAGCACAATGGACACAGCTGAGACTCTAGGTCATGGCTCACAACACAGAGACCTAACAGCATTCTATTTCTCTGAAGAATTATGGCTCTGGAAACGAAAGTAAACAGCCCTGGGAACTGGGATGAGGCTCCATTCCAATGCTGGCAGGAAAAAAAAAAAAGAGCCTAGCGGTAGAGGGGGCTGGCAACTTGGGAATTCAGATCTACCAGAAGCAGGAGGGACCTGGCTGAGGGCCTGTGTTCCTTGGTCAGACCTGGCAGCCTGACATCACTTTCCTGCATCTGCTTTCTGCTCTAACCCTTCTCACTAAACCAGACTTAATTGAGAAGAATGTGTCATTGGCAAGGGAGATCTACGAAGGAAGAGAAAGAGCAGGCTCCGGCCCCCACCTCAGGCAGCCTGCGAGATGGGGCTTTGAGTTCTGCCCTGACCTTGCCTAAGAAAACTAGCCCACAGACCCCACGTTATCCGGTGAAAGCTAAAAGGTAAATTCGGAGGCAGACACTGCCCTTCCACACTGTATGGTTCTTTAACCTTCAGAATCTGCTCACTGGACTAGAGGGAAATATGTAATCAGAAAATATCAAAGTTCTTTTGTGCTTTAAAATACTAGAATTTTAGGGATATTCCCATATTTTAGATGCAAATTGCAGTGGTAGAGAGAAAATGTTCTTGGGCTAGGGTGACAGCTCAGCCAGCACCTGTGCTGCAGGCATGGTGGGCGGCCTGAGTTCACTCCCCAGAGCCCATGTGTTTCAAAGAGCTAGGTGCGATAGGAAAGAATTTTCATCCTGGTGCTGAGAGTTGGACACAGAAGCATGTGGGGCTGACTGGACATAAAGCCTTGTCTACTTTGTGAATTCTAGAATAGTGAGAGACTGTCTCAAAAAAAGATAGGTAGATGATAGATACATAGATAAAGAGATGACAGATAGATAGATAGATAGATAGATAGATAGATAGATAGATAGATAGATAGATAGATAGAGGACAGGTAGATAGAAGAAAAATCTTTTTTTTTCTTCCTTCCTTGAGACAGGGTCTCTCTGCATAGCCCTGGCTACCCTAGAACTCACTATGTAAACTCACCAGGCTGGCCTTGAATTTGCTTGCCTGGTGGGACCAAAGTTGTGCATCACAATTCATGGCTTAACCTAAACATTTTATTTAAATAGCAGTCTTGATTTTTTTCTTAAGTTCAGTCTTTATCTTGGACATACTTTCTTCAATTGAGGATGTCTTTTACCTTCCCTGCTCAGCTGACAACAATGGTTCACATTCTATGGTATTTCTGACACGAATCATTTTGTACATTTTAATCAATTGTTCAATCTTCTTGTCTAATCAAAAGTCAATAGTATGTGAGGAATGGCGGCTGAGACTGTCCTCTGGCAAACACACATACACACATGTTTTCTCACCCTCACATATGTATACATACTCTCAGGCTCCCAAAATATCCAAACCAATTTGGCAGCTCCCTATGTACTATAGAGAACTACTAAGAGAGATGTCTTAAATTTGTGTTTACTTAATTGTACTTATTAGTTAATCACAGTTCCAAAAGGCACAACCCACCATTCACTGCAATGAACCCATTTGCCAACTAAATACTTTTCTGTGGTTTACTTCAATTTCATTAAGACCATGGTTGGTCTGTTTCCTTTTGCCAAATGTGCTTTCTAAACAAAGCAGGTACCTCTGAATCAGTTAATGTCAAAGCTGACAGAAAAATAATACATTCAAAATTTGCATCAATTGCTCTAGAGACTCGGAAAACTGGCAATCTGAAAAACCTGTGTACATATGCATATCCAACTGCAAGCAAGGCTTGTTTATAAACCTTTTCAGCAACAGATGTTCTGGTGACTTTAAAAAGTGTCTGAGGGAGTAAAGAGTAAATGTTACTTGTAAAGGAAGAATACAGATTACAGATACTGTTCCTAGCTGTCTGTGCTGCTCCAGATGAGCCCCACACAATCTTGGGGCCATCTTTGCAGCAATATACAACGTAGTGGCCTCATTCTAGGAAACTGTCATCCAGCACATGAAAATAAAAAGAAACAATGGTTTCGTCTCCAAATACGTATAAATGTTATATTCTTCACTGCATGCATTCAAAGACTTTATGAAGTGAAGTGTAATGGCTCTGCTTTGCTACTTTTGCATAGAGTTCAAATTAGTCACAAATACACACACACACACACAATACAAAACAACAAGAAGATTGAACAGTATCTGGATATGATCAGAATAAAACTGTTGAGAAATAATTCCATGAGCTAAAGAAATATGAGATATGGAAACACGAATTCAAATGTAACTCTGTGGTGAAATTTTGTCTGCTTTGCTCTGTTTGTGTGACCATAGCCCAGTATTGGCCATTCACTTAACCAGAGCACAAACCTCATATGTGGGGAAGAGGCAGGCCAGGAAGCTGATTGTATCTGGAAAAATTCAGATTCCCGCCATGATAGATTGAAAGTTTCTCAGCAACTGACTCACAAGACAACAACACTTTCAGGACAAGCTTTTGGTGGCCACCTCCACAGTGAAACAAGAGCAGCTACGGCAGATCAGCTCAAACTTCTGTTCAAACACCAGCCTTACCTGTGGGCTTTCAGGATTCTTTGGGCAATAGCGTCGCCCACCTTGTTGAACACAACTTTATCATCAGCGCAGCTTATGAAAAATTGGTTCTGTGAGAAAAATAGGAAACGCGTGTAAGGCCTTGCTTTCTCTGTAGGATGTCCTACAGTATATGCAGAAGGAGGGAACAAATGCTTTATTGATTATTTAAAAAATGGTTCACGTGGATATGTTCAGGCCACTGAATCTTTCAAGGAAAGTAAATGGCTCTGAATACGGGAAGTGTCCTCAGGCTCCAGGTCTCATGTGCATGACATCATCACTGCTTATCACATCATTCTCAAGTGGAGGGCTATGTGACTTTTGTAAAGGAATGTTAATTCAGAACATGGCTGTTCTGGCAAGAGATCACATCTAAAGACCTTCTAGGTCTGTGTGATCCCGATGGAATGAATACAAACACGCCTTTAATCCAGGAGACAGAGACAAGTAGATCTGAATTCAAGGCCAGCTTGGTACAGAGCAAGTTTCAGGTAAAGACAAGCTTAGGTCTAGGCCTGGTGGTACATGCTTCTAATCTCAAGCAATGAAGGTAAAATTAGTTTGTAGAAGGAAGCACCCATGTTTGAAAGTGATGTCTAATTGAGTGGCAGAAACAGTGTTGAATCAGAGGAAGACTTGACATAATAAGATACACCCAATTCTCACAAGAAGAGAGAGGAAAAGGAAGCTACTTATGGGGCAAGACAGAGAGGAAAAGAGGCAGTTTTATCAGGATAGTAGTAGGGAGACAGGTTGCAGAGAGAGAACTCAGGTGAAGGCCAAAGGAGCCAGAGAACAGAAGGAGCCAGAAGATTAAAGCAGATTGCTGGAGTTAGTTTGAAGCCAAACAGCAAGTTAAAGGCTGAGAGAAAAGCCAGCCTGAATAAGTTAGTTGGGAGAGGAGTTTGAGCCAGAACAGCTGTGGTGAACCAGCCAGCCCAGAGCTCAGTAAGAACAAGAAAAGGTGAACTAATTAAACAGTAAGCCTCAGAGGCTGAAGACATTCTAGGCCTAGGTTAGATTGTATGGAGACTAAAAGCTTCCAGGACTCGGCCTAGGTTAGTAGACAGAGGCAGTAAGCCTCTGAGATAACAGTTACCTAAGGAGAATGAAAGTTACTTTTACAGACTTTCATAACACAAATGTTGCAATTGCATTCTTAGAATGCTGAGGATATTTCCTAATTATGTTTCCTCCTGATTCTTACACTGTGCACAGGCTTATGATTATAAAGGTTATACTGGCAGCATCCTGTCTTCGCCTGAGTTTACTTTTCACTATGGCACGGGGCCAAAGTCCTGTTCATTCTGCCCAGGTTCCGTCCAGTGTTTCTTAGCACCTACCATCACCTTGTCTTCTTCCTTTGGGTCTTTCCTGTCTCTGGACTTTTATTGCAAGCAGTTTCAACTCTCAAAGAATCGTTCTTCTGTGCGGTGTATGTGTTTCTGTGCATGATTGTGTGGGGGCACATGTGTGTGTGCTGGTCAGAGGGCCTACGTGTGCTGGTGGAGGTCCCAAGCTGACCTCAGGAGTCTCTCTTCATGTCTCTCCATCCTATTTCTTAGGGCAAGGGATCCCAAAAGAATCCAGAACTTGCTGACAGGCCTAGTCTAGCCAGCCAGTTTCTCCAGGGATTCCAGTTTCCTCTTCCCAAGTGACAGCAGGCCTCTGTGCTCACCTAGCATAATGCAGCTGCTGAGGGTCTGAACTCAGATCCTTCAAGCCTACATGGAAAGGATTTTCCAGGAAGTCACCTCCCCAGATCTCAAGTTTCATTTATGTATATATAAATAAACTAATAAAGTAGAAAGAAAAATGCTTCTGATTTAGGTACTTCTGTTACTCATAGATCTAGAAAACATTCTTCAAAACTGTTGTTAGAAAATGGCCACACTATTATCCTAATGATACAAAAGGTTTTATTGCCACATAAAGGAATGTTAAAAATAACAAATAAATATCATAAGTACTGCCTATTGAAACAGAATCCAGATTGTTGCAATACAACTATAATTTCTAACAAAATGCATCTTCAAATAATATTTTCTAATTGTCTTAAGGAATAATTTGAAGTTGATTTGCATCCCTTGATAGCAATGCCGTGTATGACTGCCCAGCTTTCATGCAGCAGGGCTCAAATCGGCACAATGCCTCCAGGAGACAGCTTGCAGAAAGGCACTTGAGACTATGACTCAAACAGCTCACACTACAAAGAGTTAGCATGGGTCAGCAGCTATAAGAACAGACTGACTAACTGCCACATGTCCTGTCTGTCTGTCTGCCTGCCTGCCTGTCTTTTTTAAAGATTAGGGTAAATACTGACTGTTTACCCTCATGAACATCACTCAGAACAATGTCCACAACCATATATGCCTTCATGGAGTTGCTGACATTATTCAATGCTATGTTAGCATGAGGAAAGAAAAGTAGCTTGTGAGAGTCATGATGGTGAACTTGACACAAGTTAGAATCACCATGGAAACCAGTCCATGGGCTTGTTGGTGAGGGCCTATCTAAATTAGGGCAACTGAAGTGGGAGGACCCAGCGTACATGTGGACAGCACCATTCCACACGCTGGGGTCCCGGGCTGTTTAAAAAGGAGAAGCGGGGAGGCTGAGCACCCCCATCCATCACCCCTCTTCTTGGCTGTGTGCATGCTATGACGTCCCTGCTGCTGCACCGTGAAGTCCCTGCCATGATGGACTATATTCTTTAGAACTCTGAGCCTTACTTGCTTCGGTCAGCAACAAGAAGAGTATCTAATACACTGGTGTCAATGCTGTGCTTTACACAAACGAAGCAAAACAACTGGGTGCTGGATGAGGCGGCTTCACATCTTTTGCAGTGACAGCATCATTCTCACAGTTAAAGATAACAAATGTCTCCCTCGCCTCCAGAGAGGACTTCCCCGATGTTCCCACCAATGCCTTTTATCTGCTACGTGATCCCTTGTGAGATGCCACAGCAGTTAGCCTGCTAATGTTTGTAATGAGCTTTGTCTTTCTCTTTCCCCAAGTCTGAGACGTAAGGAAAGCTACAGCTGTTTGCTGACGATCCTTAATCAACTGTCACTCTATGGAAGGGACGAGAAGCAGGACTCCAGGGGAGGGAAAACAATGCTCAAATAGTTTTCCTAACAATTCGCTTTTGGCTAAACATTCTATTTTTATTCATTGAGAAAAAAGAAAACGGGATAAAGGAGGGAGATGTGTGTTGGTTTGCATGACCCCCGTTACTGGAATTTTTTCCAGGGGTTCCAAGGGATCTGCACTATTTCTGTATGTATTTTGCAGTTCAATTAAAGTTCCCATATTAAACTCCCTGTTCTCAGATTTTTGCATGGACTCTGAACACAGTCTGGGGGCTGAAAAAGGCTTTATCATGAATAGCGACTCTCAGCTTTAGCCTCCTCACATCTCTCCCATGTCCCCTTCCCTGCCTTTCCCTGCTCCCGGATCCCCACAGCACAGTATCTGATCCTCTGTACGAGCAACTGACTCTGCGCATGTGCATGGGCGTGCTCTCCTGAAAAAGCACATGCCTCTCTAGACACTCTAACCATAGACCAGTGAACACTCCCACATCTGTGCTAGGGTCACTTCAGAAAACCAAAACAAAAAGGCCAAATGTATACATAAGCTGTTACTTGTTAGTACAGGGGTTTGTGAGAATCCATTAGAGTCTTGACTGAAAGATGGTGCAGAGTGAACTCAGGTGTGCTGGGGGATAAAAATGCAAATGACCTCAATACTTCTCTGGAACCCTTCATAACTCAATTCATGCTTATTAACGCAGAATCCTGAAGTGGGGCCCTACAGTCTTGTATGATACTTGGTATTCTGGTTAGTGTTCTGACAACTTGACACAAACTAAAGTTATCTGGGAAGAGAAACCTAAGTTGAGAAATGCCTCCATCAGCTTGGCCATAGGCAAGTAAATCTCTGAAGCACTTTCTTGACTGATGATTGATATGGGAGGGTCTATTCCACTGGGGGCATTGCCACATTGTCACCCCTAGGCAGGTGGTCCTGGATGGTGTAAGAAAGCAGGCCGAGCCAGCCAAAGGATGTAAGCCAGTAAGCAGTGTTCCTCCACAGCCTCTGCTTCGGGTCTTGCCCTGGTTCCTGCCTTGCTTACATTCCTGCCCTGACTTCCCTCAATGACCAAATGTGACATGGAAATGTAAGCCAAATGAACTCTTTCCTTCCCCCAAATGACTCTGGGTCGCAGGAAGTAAGACACTTGGGAAGGCAGGCTCCTGTGTAACTGACTTATGGATATACTTACTTCAATATAGATGTAGTGCTTGCTGTTTTCTATTACATGGGTGTAGGCAGAGTGGATCGATTCTTCATGGTGCTTTATGCCAGCAGACCAGTCAGCCGCAGATCGGAGCAACTACAAGACAGCAATCAGCAATGAGCATCCATCAGAAAACCAAGATGACATGGTTAGTACTGATACAATGACTGGGATGCTTTGAGTCCCAAGAGAGAGTTGGATCACGTCCAGAACACATCCTTGAGATGGCCTGTCTCGACTGTCAGCTTGCTACACCAGGAAAGAACGAACCTCAGTTAAGAACTGCCTCCATCACACTGGCCTGTGGGCATGTCTATGAGACCTTTCTCTTGATTTCAATTGATGTAGGAGGGCCCTGCTTGCTGTGATCAGTGCCATCCCTAGGTAAGTGGGCCTGGGCTGTGTTAAGAAGGCATGAATGTGAGCCAGGAACAAGCCAGTAGGCAGTGTATATGGCCCCTGCTTCGGTTCTGGTTCTGGCATCCCTGGATGACAGAAACCCGTTTATCTCCAAGTTGTTTTTTTGGCCATGGCATTTATTGTAGCAGCAGAAAAGCAAACTAAAGCAACGCTCTTCCATCCAGCATTCTTTTCATTCAAAACTTAAAAACTTAAGTTGTGGTTCCTGCAAGGGATATTTCAAAGACTTATTTAGATCATTACGATTTTAGGTTGTCCCTCTTTTCCTGCGACTGCCCTTTGGCTGCAACTGCATACAAGTCAAGGGCCCGAGGTGGGGCAGAGACTAATGACTGTGAAGTGTGTATCAGCAAGCCTTGTGCCCAGTAAACAAACAGCATGTAACTGTTGACTAAGGACGGCAGCGTTAGAGGGTGCACTTGGGCCATGGCAGATCAGGAGGCACTGGAGGTATCTCATGGCCTTCCCAGCACTAAATGACCTTCACTTGCCAATCCTTCCAGCATTTTAACTGTTGCAGCATGACTTTGACATATAGTAAGCATTTAGTACATACATCTAGGTTTTTCATAATCATCAGAGAAGAATCGTTAGAGGCTTGAGAATGTGACACACTTGGTAAATGTTTACCTAGCATACACAAAGCCCTAGTTTCCATCCCTAGCACCACTTAAACCAGGTGTAGTCGGCACATACCTATAATCCCAACATTTGGAGAGTGGAGGCAGCAGGATCAGAAGTTCAAGGCCATCCCTGGCTACATAAGGCTAGCCTGGACTATATGACACCCTGTCTCTAAAAAAATAAAAGTGAGAAAAGAAGGAAGCATGTGGGAGAATGAAAGGGGAAAGAAGAGGATAGCTATAAAAATACATTTGCTGTTTCTAATCTTAAGTGAGTGTTGAAACTGTCCCTCGAAGAACCAACTAAAATGTAAGATAAGTGAAAAGGATGATTGAGCAGTTACTGGGACTGTAATGTAACCCAGGAGATAATTGTCTTAAATCTACTATTTATAAAGAGGTCTGGTAAAGTGCTTAATAATTTTAAAATAATATCTACCAGCCTAAGGAGCTGCAATGCTTGTGCTTACTAAAAAGCCATCAGCTGTTTTGCCTTCAAAGCTATTTGACCTGATATAGGGTATGCGTTGCATAGTTCTGCCAACACACACGGTTATCAGGTAAACCCACAGAAATGTGCCAAGCAGAAAATGTACATGAATAGGAATCAAGTTAAAATAATCCAGGAAATGACAGGATCTCCAAGGAGCTGTGTTGTTGGTCACCAGCTAGAAATAAAGATTAAACAAAAGTTGCAACTCTTAGTCTGTTTAAATTCATGGTAGATGTTACCCTGGGCCTGCAGACCACATTGAAAAGGTTCTTAGAGCACACATGTTCACTCAAATCCACGACTCTGAAGGTAGGCAAGCTGGCACCTGGCTACATACACTGGAAAGACAAGCAGCCCCTCAGCTCTAAGTTGGTACTTTCTCCTTGAGCATTTCAATGTCATGGAGGCTCCATTCCCTCTACTGAACAACTGAGTTCTGGGCTCCTCTCTCCTCCCTTCCTACCCTCTCTTTCATTTCCTTCCACCCTTTCGTTCTCTTCCTGAACTGCTAAGGCAAAATGACCGAACAAGCAAGTACATTTATCATAATGAGACCCCCTTTGTATCTTAACCCAAAAACTTAATTATAAATTCCAACGTGCAAATAAGAGAGTTGTTCCTAGTGATATATGGTGCTGCTAAGTCACAAGCTTAAATTTATAAGCAACCCTGATGGGAACATCCTAGCTTTCCCCTGAGATTCAGAAACCTACACTTTATCTTCTTTCTCACTCTGAAACTTGCTCAGTAAAGTCATGCATGAAAGATAAAAATTAGCAGCAGTTAGATGTAATGGCAGGTTTTAACTGCCATCTCCTATCCAATCAATTCAGTGTCTTCCAAGCTATGATGAAAAGAAATTCTTGGGGCAGTGTACACTAATAGGCAGTTGATTAGTCATGCCTACCAGGAAGGAGCACAAGAAGGTCAGATAGCTGTCATTTTCCATGAAGGGCAGCTAATTAGAGGCATTTAAATGTTTAAAGTCAAGCTGTATGCCCAGAAACCATACCATTTTTATGGGACAGACCATATGCCAGAGTGGAGGGTCTCAAAATGCTTACCAAACCCAAACATGGGAAGTTGCTCAACTCCCACGGGCTCATCGTTACAGATCCCATTGCCCAAGTCCAAATTCATAGCTTTCACTCACAATGGAAGTCACTTAATTGAAAACAGTCATTATCTGGGGCAAACTTGAAAGCTAGATTTTAAGCAAGAGAGGGGGAAAAACTACTTGGGATTATTAGTTATTTACTCTTCTAATTAGTTGAAATTTGGCTGTCACCATACAAGCAACTGAAACTATGAATTTCCCTTTGGCTCTGCCTGCATTTTTGCCTTTTGAACCCTGAAACTGTAGAAACTCATTCTAATTGTGTTATATCTTTGATAGTCTAGAGAATCCTGTCAATAGTCAAGACCATCAAGCATATGTTCACTCATGTCCATTTGCTTTCAATTAAGAATTACTCTCCTTGTTTCATTTCATTGACCTCACCAGCTTGTCTAATGTTTCTAGTTTTGAAACAATATAAAATAGACAAGCCTCAGGCCCATCCCCTCACATGTGAAAAAATATACCGGAAATGTGCCAGGAATGAAATCTAACCCATACTTTTCAGACCTCAAATTTAAATACACAACTCGAAAATATACAAAAGTGGCATAGATCTGATTTGATGGTTTAGGGTCAAAATCATAACCAGGACTAGAAATTTTCCTTTTGCAGTGTCCTATTTTTTAAAGTAAAAATAGCTTGCTCATTAACCACAACCCTTCCCCTCCCATACAAGGGGCCTAAGATGAATGCATGAAGAACAGAAATGTCTCTTGCAGGAAAATCTTCAGGACATTTCTAGCATCTGTCCCAAGCAAGCATTCACCAGAATGCTTCTATTCCCTGTAAATTAAAAAATGTGTATGTGTGTATGTATGTGTGTATGTATACACACACATATATATGTATCTGTATATATGTATATATCCTGATTCCTTGTCATTTCTCTAAGTGTCACAAGTGAATTAGGGACAAAGATTGCTTAGGACAAAAGCACTGTGTGTGTCCTTCAGGCCAAGGCTGGCATCCATTTGTCTGGACGTTCCTAGGTGTCAGAGTCTGATGAGAAAAGGGAAGATCTCCTACAGTTGAGCCTCATTCTTTCAGGCTGAGCTAAAAGCAACCACTGTCAGTGGTTGTGAAGACATTGACTTGATGTTCCTCTCCTCAAGCTCCTTCCTTCCACAGTGCCTGAGATTGTGTGCATGCTGCTCAGTGGACTAAGCAATGTCCTTTTACCAGAACCAAAGGAAGAAGTCACTCCTGAGGCTGAAGGAGAGCAAGAAAGCACAGTGTTTAACGAATGAAATGAGGGGAAAAACACTTCGTGGGGGCAGATATGGATAGCTGGATACTTTGGGGAACCAAAAAGATACAATAGGAAGAGAGATGATAGGAGATGGTTCTAAAGGATGAAGCATTGTCACCTTGCTGGGGCCTTTGTGTCTAAAGTCACCCTGGGATTCACTGGAAACATGCCCACCTTCAGCTCTTACACCTCAGAGCTAAAGCCAGACTGCAGGGAGTCAAGGCGCATTCCCACGACTCACTCACTCAGGTTGCTCAGGATTTTGGAGACAAGGTCTCAGTGTCTAGCCAGGGCTGGTCTTGCACTGGGCTGTCTCTTTTCTATGGCCCATGAGCAGGCAATTTCAGCACAGCCACCCTCTTCCTCCCATGTGTGGGGGCCTTCCTCTGCTGAATCTTCTCTGAGTGTCCTGGGAAGACTTCTAGAATTCCCAGCACTAAAGAGAAGCACACAAAGCTGTTTGTGGAAGCTTCTGGAGTCAGTTCTCATGTCTGGTGACTTTCTGGGAGGTGACTGTTCATATGGGTTGGCTTCCATTCTCGTCTCATTCCATTCAGGTTTCCTTCTCATCCTGGCCATGCCACCCCTCTGTGGAAGGGCATGCAAGTGTTTTCATATTAACAAATACCTGCGTTCCTTTCTGCACATGAAGAATGGTGTGGATTTTCCCATTTATTTACTTTACCATGTCAAATATCCTTTTTCTCGCCACTCACTAAATGAGAGAAAGCATAAAGAGCTGACAGTGATGGAAGAGAAGAGTTTTCCAGTGGTTGGCTTTTGTGTGTAGATAATGTGTTTTAGTCAAGTCCACCCCTCATTCCCTCCCTCCTGCCCCCCCAATCCACACTTCCCTCCCAATCTCATGTGGGTTTTTATTTGTTTGTTTTTGTTTTTTGAGACCCAGCGAGTTCCACTTAGTACTGTCAGTATATGCACAGGTGAGAGCCCATACCCTGGAGTGTGAGTGCTCAGTCCTAAATGGAACATCTATTTCACAGAGTCTTTTGCAATCAAAAGAGCAGGTGCATAGATGTATTCCCAGTGGCTGTGACTACATGCCCAAGACCAAGGCCAGACAATGTCCTATGTGGAGATGGGGAGATGGTCACAAAACTGATACTAGCAGTTGATGGCTATTGGGAGAGAGAAGGTTGGTTTCTTTAGGAATCGTGTATTGTTCTGGGTCAAACCCAGGACCTAACAAGTGCCAGGCAAGCACTGTAACTGAGTCACACACAGCCCCACGGCACCTTTCTGGTGCTTTGCATATGTTAGTGTTTCTGCTCATCACTACCCATCATTGGCCCTATGAAGAGGGTGGGCAGTACAACAGTCATTTGGCTACTTTTTATGGCAGATGAGAGGGTGGAAGTTTTAAGAACATAACAATGAGTTCTTTGAAGATGAAATAATGCATACAAGGGCCAAGGTTCTACCTCCTTGTCCCCTCTCTGGATTCTCTGGAAAATGAGAGGTGGAAGAGCTCTTATCTCCCATGTTGAAGGACCTGGATTCAATCCCTAGTGCTTCAAGGAATCAGACAAAAAAAAAAAAAAATCAAGACTGCCTACATCCCTGCTTTTAAGTCCTGCACAGCCATGGTCCTGGAAAAGGACTCATCTCTAGAATGTTTAGAGCATGAACAAGAGGTGAATCGTGAAGTAACTGGTGTCGGAACTAAATGACAGAGAAATGAAGCAAGATGAGGTCTCCCAACAGTTTGCTCGCCCACACTGTCCTGTCTCAGAATTACAGTTACTTCAGCTGAAAACCAGATCTCCAGATTTCTCTAGGTCTTGGTCTTTTTAATTTAGGGGAGAAGCCCTATAATAAAAACAACACAAAATTTAGAAAATCAAATATGTTTTTTGTTGTTGTTGTTGTTGTGACAGGGTCTTATGCTTCGCTGACTACTGTCCTGTGTTCCTAAAATGCTGGCTCTCTATCATGGTCACCCTCAGCGACATTTTGTGTCTCCCAGAACAGACACAGCATGGAGCTGTGGAAGTATTCCTCCCTAGTGACCTCAGCTCACTCACAGGCCTACCAAGCATGGCACACTCACATTCCTCTCTAGGGATGACATCAATGACATTTAACTAATTCTCTTTAACTTCGGTTCCCTGCCCCTAGTTTTAAGTGAGTCTATGTCTTTCCTCAATGTCTATCTGTCCCTCCCTTTTATTTCTAGCTCAGTCCAGTAGTGGCATTGGTGATTTCAGAGACCTCCCTGGCCCTGGCTCTTCATATGTATGAGCCTCACGCTCTGAATTATCTGCTCAGACAGAAACAGAGAAGAAACAAAATGAGAAATTTCCTATGGGATAAGCTTTGGAAATGACCCCATGGCAGGCACCCCCTTTTTTGGGTGTGTGTGTGAAATCTTTATCAGCATTTCACAGGCAAAAGCCAGTTTAGGAAACGCTGTTGTAGGTTAATCTTTGAAAGAAGCATCTATGAAGCATGCATCTTCACAGGTGATGGGCAAGGTCACTTGGGCTTCCAGGATCATTCTCAGACCCCTCTTCTAGCTGCATTACCCTTGCCAAAGGCAGCAGTACACAGCAGGTAGTCTCATTCCTCAGGAAAGAGAGCCAGCTCTGCCTGCCTTGTTAGCAAGCTCCTAGAGCAGCCCAGTGAGTAGTGAAGTTTCCGAGCTCACTGCTTTCTCTTTCCCAGAAAAACTATGTGTCTAGAGGCAGCAAAAGCTGTTTTTTGTTCGTTTTTGTTTTTGCCCTCCCTCTCAGAATGCAGATAATGCCTTTCAGTGTGAACAGACAGTGCTTAAACATATGACTACATACACATATGGGACCTAAACATGTTGGCTGAGTCAGTGAATGAATGAGTGAATAAGTCTTGATACAATCAGCAGTCAGCTAAAACATCTCAGCAACATATATATTTAAATTCTATAGATCTACTTATTTGTGTATGTGTGTGGACAGGGAGTGGGTGAAGGTCAGAGGACAGCCTGTGGGGGTCTTTTTCTACCATGTGAGTGCAGTATGTCAAACTCAAGCCTTCAGGCTTGGCGGCAAGCACCCCTACACCACACTGTCTCATCAGCCTGTCAATGCATTTCCGACCAATCCATAACAGAAGCTAGCTGTGGTAAGATGACTACCATACCAATTTTAATGCAAGATCAAGTCTTGTATCCTGGTTTGTTTTCCTTAATTCCAACATCCTTGTTTCATCTTACAGAATGAGTAAGCTCTTATCCACATAGAATAAACTAAGTAGGTTCCTAAAATAGCCATCAACTTATATGCAAATATATATCTCCCCATGCCTCCAAGTTTAAAGTGTTCATACCTTCCTGAACCTCGATGACTACATATCTACTCCCTGCACTCTTTTTCTTTCTTTGCGTGCCTGCCTGCATGCGGGTGTTTAGGTGAGTTGCCCTTGTGTGGGTGGCTACACATGCTCACATGCCTGACTTACGTAGAGGCCCTTCAGGAGCCTGGGTACCGTTGCTGGGGAGCCATTCCTTTTTGAGACAGGATCTCTCCTTGGCCTGGAGATGACTAGGTTGGCTAGCCAGTGAGTCCCGAGGACCCCATGGCTCCATCTCCCCACACACCACCATGCCCATGGGTTCTGAGGCTCAAGCTTAGATCCTCCTGATCCAACTATCCCAAATGAGCTATCTCCTCAGCCCTGGTTTGTTCTCTTTTTGGGGGAGTGGGGTGGAGGGAGGAGCACAATTCTCTGTGTAGCCCTGGCTGTCGTGGACTCGCGCTGTAGACTAGGGTGGCTTCGAACTCAGAGAGATCTGCTTGCATCTGCCTCCAGAGTACTGGGAATAAAGGCAAGAACCACCACCGCCAAGATGAGATGGTTTGTTCTTTTTATTGTGTTACTTTTGTCTCTGTTGTGATATATTTTTATTTCTGCTAGGCACACGCCTGTGCTTGCGCACAGTGCAAAGCAGCAGATTTCGACACCTCATTTGAAAAGCATGTTCACTAGCACCCCTGTCTGAATTCTGTCAGTCCACACTGGTGACAGGAATAGCAAGCAGGGTGCCTGGTGTCTGCCTAAACGCTTTTGATGTTACAAAGGCAGAGCCAAAGGTGGCCCATCGTCATTCTGCCAGAGCAGGACTTCAAGACCAATGAGAGGTCATTGACCAGCTGAGGACCACTGGGCTAGAACTTGAATCCACCCGTCAGTACTGGGTGGCCCTGGATAGGCTGCAGGGTCCCAATGGGCATGGGTTTTCTTGTTTGTGACTTGAGATGGTTGGAATGGAAGTTATAAAATGCTGTGCCTCCATTAAACAGCTTCCTATTCTTTTAAAAGAGCTTCTAAAAAGTTAAAGGTTAATCAAGCTCTAAACGTTAACTGAATGAGAACTCCCTTCCCAGACGCCAAGTCTCAGCCCCGTTCCTGGTGCTTAAGCTGCAACCGGCCGCAGGCGAGTGTCACCCCTCAAGGAATCACGGGAACAGCTAGCTCTGCCTGCACTGTCGCCTCCCTGAGGACATACACATACATTAGACATACGCATGAATTTTGGAAAGACGGCAAACTGACTCCATTAACACTGCAAACAACACTGAATTTTAAAAGATCCACTTAGGTGGCTACAGAAAAAAAAAAAATGGTTATTGAAAAATCTGAGGCAAAGGCAGCACACAGCTAGTCCAGTCCCGGCGCCATTACCCAGCCGCGCTCAGCTCACCTGTACTTTGGCGTGGACGGCCCCTGGCACCTGATACCTCAGCTCATGCGCAGTGGTTTGAGACTTTGGGAGCAGAAAAGGGTATGAAAGGGAACGGTATTTTGGCTTCATTATCTGAAACAGAATAGGTAAATTTTTACCATTTGTAGCGGCCACACATTCTTTTATAATGTATATGGAATTAGATGTAATCCACAGTTATGAAGATACATAGTTGCAAAAATCTTATTTTGTGGGCTAATGTTTACTATGTTGCACATGTCTAACCGCTGCAATTAGGCACGATTTCATTTTAAACAATTCCACAGTAAACTAGGACTAAGACTCATAATTTGATTCACATTACCCAGGAATTCAGGGGATCATCTATCACTCTAGAACTCTGGAAGCTCAGACAGAAGGATTACTGTGAGGTCCAGATCACAGTGGGCTACATAGTAAGACCCTGTCTCCTAAAAACAAATGTTCTTAGTACTATTAATTAGCATTTTAACTAATTCTTACTGTATTGGAACCATCAGAAGTGATGCAGAGATACTTTTTTTCTGGGAAAAGATTGTATATCTAAAAATATTTTTCAGTGTTGCATTAATTTATCCTCTCAGGAGCAGTGCACAGGACAGAAAACCCAACTGTGAATATTAGTAGTCTTTTTTATTTTTGACAATAAAGATAATATTGCTTTGCTTATTCATTTATCCCCTTCAAATTTGTATTTAAACTACTCCAACTTTTTGTAACTTTCAGATGAATGATAAACTGATACTCTGAGTTGTTCACAGAAGTAGGAACAGGGAACTAAGTCCCTTTTCCAGATTTTCAGAGGAGTCAGGCATCATTATTTCAAATAAATGCAGTGGCCCTTAGTAGCACAATGACTTGACTGGATTTCTGCATGTTAGAATCTTGCTGTTACAAGCAATGGTAGTTTGTTAAGTGGGCTCCATCTGGGGAAAAGAAATGGCTCGGCCTCATCCTCCCTGCTCCATAGTCCTGTACATATACAAGGTCAGGACATCCCAGGACCGGAAGAGACTTTACAGTTGGAGCCCCCCACCTAGACAAGCCATACAGACCCCATAATAGCTGTCTACATGACTACTGGTCCTGTCTCTGCAAATACTTAATTAACACATGTGTCTCTGACGTTCAAAGGCTTAAATCCGCAGGCTGTGATCATCATAACAACTATCACCCTGCATCCAAAGTTGTTATCATAACACTCCAGAAGCCATCTTCCTTTTCTGTAGAGCTCTGAAGCCCAGCACTAGGACAATGGGAGCCCCAACAATAGATGATGTCACAGATGTGGCCACAGCAGCTCTCCTGTCAACACTCTGTGCTGCTCCTCGGCCAGGAACCATCCTCCTTCACGGGGGCGAAAGCATGACAACATCGGTACCTTTGTGAAGTTCCAGCGCTGGATGAAGTGACGAGCCACATCACGAGCTGCCTTCCCGTGGACCACAGAACCAATATCATGCCAAGGCATCCGGGGGGTGGAGTACCTGTCGATGAAATCTGCCCAGGGTCACCAGGCAAAGACCTGTCACTAAGGTTGGTGCCAGGGACAGAAACTCTCTGATCTCAACTAAGGATACAACGTGTTCATGGTTAGGGGAAACATACATCTTTAATCATCTGTACCCCACACCCTAATATAAGCTTCCAATTTTCTCAGTATTAATCTGTAGACAAGGCAAGATGTAAATTGGTACAAATTATCTAAGCCTGCATGCTAGATAGGATTTTTTTTCTGCACTGTGGAAATAACAGCAGGTTATAGACACCACACCATACTGACCACCTCTTAGACATATAAGCACAGTCTTTATCTGTGATACATCCCTGTTGTGGATATAAACATGTTTTGTTTTAATCCCAGGTGTGGGATGCGGGACTAATTCGGATAGTTCACAGCAGCAAACTATTGCCTCATATGGAATCTGGGAGGAGCTCTTGGCCAGCTGCAGATAGTTTAAATCTGAGGACTCTGGAGAGAGAATAAACGCCAGAGCCCAGAGAGTGTGGAGTAGCTTAGAGAAAGAACAAGGCTGCTGCTGCTTCCCCCATCCCCTCACTCCTGAGGCTCCTGTTGCTGTTGATGCAGGGAGACAAGAAGTTGGAGATCTCCTGAAATGAGTATTGGACTGGCTCTGAGGAACCCAAGGATTCTAACCAGCAGGAAGCAGCTAAGAGAACTATGCCCTGTCTCCCACTAACCCTTTCTCTCTCCTGCCTGGTATTGGGGTATTGGAAGGGATTGGGGTAGAGTACGGAGAAAGATATAAAAAATGTAAATAAAAGAGTTTTTTTAAAGTACGCCAGCACACCCCTCTAATGATGGAAGATGGAGAGAATAAAAAAGAGCATGATCAAAGACTACCCTTTTATGGAGATTTTCAGTGCGTTATCCTAAAATATGCTTGTGGCAAATTTGGAGATTTAAATTTTCATATTTTTTTCACTACAACAAAAAGCTCATGTGGGTATGACAAAATCAGATCTCCAAAATTTAACCAAAGACAAAAATAAATCAGTAATGAGACTTTGGGGCCCTTACTGAGGCTCTAATGGTCACTGGGGAGGGAAAGACATTTCTTAGATGGTGTAGACACTTGTAAGTCACCTGTGTTCCTGTAAGTAACTCCTTACCCACGCTCTTGTAAGCAAACCTAAATGAGCTCACTGGACCATCAAAAGACAAAGTAGAAAGGTTTCTCTTTGGGAAAAGAAAGGGCATCAGTGGGAATGGGAGGGGGGAAAAGGAGGGTAAGAGAGGGGGGGGAGTGTGTAACCAAAATACTTCATATACATGTATGAAGATGTCATCTTGAAACATCATTATGTACAATTAATACATGCAAATACAAAATTTTAAATACATAAAGCAGGATTACTTAGATTATGCACACTCATATTTGTTGAGATGCCCCAAAGTGAAACACAAAGTAGAACCTGCAACCACCCACCAGCCACTCCCCATGCTCACCAGCAAAAGGCTTGTCCAGTTGAACCCAGTCCTTGAAGACAAAGTTGCAGTAATCTTTCCCATGCCAAAACCTGGTCTCTCCATGTAGCTCTCCAACACCTGTCTGCACACTTCGGATAGAACCAGTGTCTGTGAACATGGCAAGATTGGCCCAGAGAGTTAGGTAGGGACCTCTTGATACTTTACAAATGCTTAACATGACCTCACTTCTCTTCCTGAATCCTGCCACTAGGCAGCCTGTGTCCACCTGACCATATGGGCTGACATGGTATTCCACCCCTCACAAAGGAGGCCCTAACCAGAGTTGCCATGGAATTTAACACTCTCGACAGTTGAGTAGCTTATTCTCAAAGCCTACTGGGTCAGGGAGGATGGACCAGAGTAAACTATAAAAGAAGAATTCCCCAGGTGGGGCTCCAGGAGAACACAATAGCCAGGTGGGGATGGAGGTACACCAGACTGAGGTGACAAGCCCAGGCTACCTCTGCCCTTACCAATACACGAGTCTCATATTTACAGGCAGCCTGTGGTCCAGCCTCAGAGTTAGCTAGGCACGTGACTCCAAGCTTCAACTTTCGGGGTCATAGAGCCTTACACTTAGAGTATGATTTGGCCTAGATGACAGCTAAGAGCTTTTGGGCTTTAACATCCTACATTCCTAAAATCACAAACACTATCCATTAAAATACAATGACAGACAGAAGCTTACAGTAGCAGCACTAAAGAAGCAGCTTGCAGTAACATTCCACAAAGAGCCAAGGGGGCCACTCTACTTGGGGACTGATGACTCAAGTTAAACAGCTTGAAAGTTTCAGGGATGTGCCAGACACAAAGACAAGAGAGCAAGGGAGAAGCGGAACTGAAATCACACATGCAGTGCCTGGCACAAAGGCATTAAACGTGAAGGTGTGGGGGTGCGAGAATGATTGTTAAGTGAATAATAGTACCATCTGAAGCAGCCAGTAGAGGTCTACTGGCCACCACACATTACCTCTGCACTATGACCCCTGCCTTTGTAAAATGCAAAGTTGTTTTAAAACCTCTTTAGAATCACCTACTGTCTACAGGTGATTAAGTGGATAAGGACTTAGTTTGTGTAGGAGCTGCTTCCCACACTGGCAGCCATCTGTCCTTTTCTCCCTCATGCTCGCCCTAGCACCAGGCTTCTGTGTGCCTTATTTTTTTCATTGCGTTTTGACAGGCCTATCTGCCGTGCCTCTGCTCAGTTTGCACCTTACCCATTCTGCACAGAACAGAAAGTTCTTTCCTCCCTTTGGCCTGATCTTGTAGTCATTCCTCATGAGCCATAGCAGCCTGCCCTCAGGACAAACAGAGCCGACCCCTGCAAGGTGGTGTCCTGTCTGCAAATGCCCACCTAAGGCCTCTGACCAATTCATGCAATTCACAAAACACTGAACATATATCCCTCTTCCAGTAGTCTATAAACTCAGAGGAGGCAGGATATCCCTTCACCTCCTGCTGTAGCTCCCAGCATCCAAGAAGAAATTAATAAATTGTTGCAAAACAAATCTTTTTATGAAGTCACCACACACAACTAATTTTCCATCTCAAAATTAATAATTAATTTTCCAAGGGTTGTTAAAATATTTTGCAAAAACGGTCAATGTCAACAAAACCAACTAGTGTTTGGAACACTTGTATTATCTTCTCCTAGCCATTGGCTTTCCTGCTGTGTATGCCTGAACGGAAAGAGCCCAGGTGAGCTGTTTGTTTGCTTGTAGGCTTTTCATAGTAAGCACGTTATACTGTTGGAGAGGGAGGTAAGTTAGGAGGGACAGAGAGAGTGAGAATATGAAATAAATAAATCAATTCCAAATTTACAAAACAGAGACATAGAGAGATGGCTCAGTCAGTAGACAAAGGCACCTGAAGCCCAAATCAATGCCCAGGACTCACATGGTGAAAGGAAAGAACTGACTCTCCCAAATTCTCTCATCTCCACAGGCCTCCTGTGCCAGGCACAGACCCGTGCACTCCTCCCACTCCCCAAACGTTAATAAAAAAAATTAAGAAGCACAAACATGTAAATACTAAGTTTGAGATACAATATTAGTTGTGTGTGTTGGTTGCAAAGGTGTGTGTATATATAATTTATTTTCATCATTTGGAGAAACTAAGCTAAGGTTTTAACACACACACTTACTGAAATCTTATGATATTCGGTTATCATTTGAAAAACAAAATGAAAGTCGCTCTCTAGTCTCAGAAAATGATCCTGGTAGGAACTGAATTCGGATGCCCACAATTCAGACTTGCTTTTGTTTCTAGGCAAGGCTCAACTATTCCAAGGATGGAAATCCTCCTCATAACACATGGGGGATGAGGGACAGCCAAGCATGCAGGGACCTCTTTGAGCCGGCCCAGCAGCACCGAATCTAGTGCCCCAATGACATCTTCACGATTGCTCCTCTTCTCCCTTGGTGTCTTGTGCCTATTTTCTATACCCCTGTCTGTCAGCAGCCAAAGTTTGCAGCAAGGGCATCTTCCCATTCTTGCCTGGAGTCTCCCGGCCTTGCTGTGCTCTCCTCTTTTTGTCTCACCTAGTACTAAGATTGCTAACATTCTATAGCATCCATCCCTCCTGGGGCGACTCGGTTCCAACCTCCCAGGCACCTGGGCTGCTCTCCTCTCCTCTGCCCAGCTGTTTTCCAATAATCCATCCCATTACCACTCACCAAACCATAATGGCATCCTAATAATCCTTCTGGAAATTTCCATCTACTTCAGTCTTGAGCACACTGACACAACCTAGTTGGATCCCTTCACATCAAGCATATTCTTCATGAATCTTTACCATTACCCAACCCCTACCATGGTGTTCCTCAGCATTTTTTGGATTAGACTATTTCAGCCTGACTCACTAAAGTCCCTGGAAGATGACCAGCCCAGTTTACACAAATCAATCCTTAACTACAACTCCCAAGTTCCCAAACTCAGTGGTGTCTTCATAGCTTATTTGTTATCAGAAGTTGATCTGAACTGACAAGAAAGCTCTCCTGTCTGCGTAGCCTCAGTCATGCTACACATATGCAAAGAGTTTGCTTACATCGCCTGTGTTGCTGGAGCCTGACGGGAACCCCACATAACACAGGCTATAGACATTCTATTATCTCTCTAAACCCTAGCACATCCTAGTTTCTGAAGCACATCTCACTGCAGGGGTCTCCCACAGACCTCTGTGGGTTTGTCTCAGTGCATATCTAGGTCTGAGAAGTAAAAATATAGACTTTTGATATTTGCCAAATTTGAGAGCACAATCTTGAAACAACTGCTCTCTCCTTTCTTAGTCTCTACCTTCCAAATTTTTTGTAGTGTTATGGCTCAAACCCTGGGCCTCATGTATGCTAGGCAAGCATTCTACTGAGCTACATCCCCAATGCCCCACCTTTCAAATCTATATGTGTATGGGTGGTTCCAATCCGGGTCCTGAATTACGTGTTTTTGAAAATGGTCAGTTTTTAAAACTTGCAGATTTCCAACAGTGCATGAGGGTTTGTGACCTGTGTTCGATATGTTAAGAAGGCTTCACCTGCAGCAAGAGTACTGGGAGATGATGTTACCACTGTACCAAGTGGTAAAATATTTAAAACTATTTTCACTAGCAGACAATACACTTTTTTCTAATTCTTTGTTTTGTTTTGCCCTGTCTGTTTTTAGACAAGACCTATCTAGCCCTACCTGTCTTTTAACTCATTGTGTGAGCTAGGTTGGCCTCAAGTTGGTCACAGTCCTCTACCAAGACTGCAGATCCATGTCACCATGTCTGCCAGACCTAAGCTTCTTGAGGGAACAGGAAGTCTTATACACCCTGTGCACTGCAGCCCAGAGAAGAGTCTTGACAGGCCTTAATGTGGCACTTATCAGCCTGATCAATGTGAAATCCTGCTTGCTTCTCTGCTCAGTATCACAAAGGAAAGATGCTTCCTAAATGTAAGAGGAAACAAAATATTTAAAATATTGCCAAGCAAAGCAATATCAACCTGGTACTCTCCTTTTGACAACAGAATTTTGAAAAGAAAAAAGTCCTCGGGAGTGGCCAAGTGACTTTTGAATTAAAACACATTATTACCAAATCTACTATGGTTACTGGTCTAACTAAGAGGAATTAAGATTAGTGCAAAGAGTTTGAACTCTGCAGTGATCTCGCCTGGACTCTGCAGGTTGGCCTATGCATGGCAAGGCATCCTGGGAGTCCCTTCCATTTGGCTGTCTGTACGTTGTCTAACACTAGCCACTGACTTCCCCAGAGCTGCAATTCTTACAGTAGTCTACAAAGCTACTTATAATCCATCCAGCCCCCATCTTTCTAGCATTCCCATCTCCACAGCCACATTTCTAGACAGTCCAATCTTCCCCTAGCTTTGGGTGTTTTGAACTTCCTATTGTTCCTGCTTGGGACACCTTCCAAGACAGCTTCTCATTCTCCTCTTCCTTTCAATCTCCAGTTAAAACTCAGCCCATGAGTGTGCCATTCTTTAACACAGTTATATAACATAGTAATTTGTCCCCCTGCTCTCATCCCATTGCTCCTCCATGATAATTGTCACTGCCTGATGTACAATGTACAATCTGTTTGTGTCACCTCATCCTTATTGCTCAGCCTTCTTTTTTCCCCCTTTTTATTATTATAATTTATTATAATTAATTCAATTTTTATCCCGGCTGTGGGGCCCTCCCTTCCTCCCTCTTCTCTCCCTACCCATCCCCTAGTCCACTGATAGGAGAGGTCCTCCTCCCCTTCTATTTGACCTTAGCCTATCAGGCCTCATCAGGACTGGTTGCATTGTCTTCCTTTGTGGCCTGGCAAGGCTGCACCCCCCAGTGGGAGGTGATCAGAGAGCCTGCCACTGAGTTCATGCCAGATAAATCTCCTGCTCCCCTATGAGGGACCCAACTTGGAGACTGAGTCTATGGGCTACATCTGAGCTGGGGTTTTAGGTCCTCTCCATGCATTGTTCTTGGTTAGGGTATCAGTCTCTGAGGGCTCCCAGGGCTCAGATTTTGGGCCCTGTTGGTCCCCTTTTGGAGCTCATGTCCCCTCCAGGTTTTTCTATCTCCTGCTTCTTCCATAAAATCCCATGCCCTCTGCCCAAAGTTTGGCTCTGAGTCTCAGCCTCTGCTTCGATACCTCAATCAGTAGAGTCTTTCGGAGGCCCTCTGTGATTGGCTCTTGCCCTATTTCCTGTCTTCTCCTGCTTCCAACATCTATCGTGTTTGTCCTACTGAATGAGGATTGTTGCTCAGTATTCTTAATGCATTTCATCTTTTACATCCTGACCATTTTACCCACAGTGCTTAGAGCAGTGTTTAGCATGTGATAAGAGCTTAGCACATATTCATTCAATTTTTAAGGAGGCTGGAGAGATGGTTTAGTGGTTAGGAGTGCATTATTTCAAAGGACCCAGGTTTGGTTTCCAGCATCCACCAGAAACATATACATAATTAAAATTAAAACAAAGAACCACCTGAGTCTTTGCTTTAACGACTGCTCAGTATCATTAAGGATGGCCCACCCTACTGATCATTCCCAGAGTCTAAAATTGATGCTGTTTATTTCCTTCTTTTCTGCTAAAATAAACATATCTCCTTCCAACGAGTAGAGGAGACTGTGAATGCCTGTCAAGGGCCACCCATCAACACCATGTCCTCAGACCATCACTGTGGGTCTCAGGCCCGCAGCCAGGGGTTGGTCTAATGTGCCAGATACCTTTCTGTCTCTGTTCCTTGCTCCATTGTGCACACCACTAATGGTCAAAGTCCTATAATTTACAAGATTGCTAGTTACACTGAGCTTTGGTTCATTACATATAGTTAATGCACTTTTAAAACTTGCTGTGCCTGGCTCCATGTCATGCCATCAAGCCTGGGGACCTCACACAGTGGAAAGAGAAGACCAACTCCTTCCTGTAAGTTGTTCTCTGAGCTCCACACAGGCACCATTGCCTATGCAGACACAAAAATATGCACACGTAATTAAAAATAATTTAAAAGCTGGGTTCCTGATGAATGCTGCAGCTGCTCTCTAAGTTCCAGCCTCACTAGTCAGGTTCCTTGGAGACTGACCCAGACCTGCCAGCTGAGCTCAAACTTCCTAATCTAGCAAGACAGATCCTTAGCCTTGGGATTAAGCCAAAGGGCAACATGGATGTGTGTTTTCATTTCTGCTAAGTTGGACACATAAATACTGAGCATGGGAATACTGATGAACTGCGGCTGCCCTGGGCACGTCTCAAGTTTTCTCATCTGGGAAAAGGAAGTGATATTCTTGCCAAAGCATTACAAGCATTCAAGGCAGTGTGGGGCCATCTGCACACCTGCCTGGTGATTTGTTGTAGTGATTCCCCAACCTTAGACCAGTTGTCAAAACCTTCTTCATTCTCACCTTGATAATTTAGGCCCCAATTAATTCATTCTTCAAGAATCCAATTCTTTCCATAAAAGGTATCAAATAACATTTTCTAACCCTCCCCACGCTATTTCTGTCCAAAAACCCTCAAGATTTTTTTCAACAAGTGAAACTGCATTTTCCCCAGTTTGTCTGGGTTTCATGACCTGGTGCATCCTTTTAACACCAAATTCGTGCCTTAGCTGTAAGCTGCATTTCCTAGCAACAGGTAAGATGTTGGTCTGTACTTTACTATAGGGTAGTTCCGTGTGTTTCCTTCTCTTCATAGCTAGAGAGTAGGCCCTCAGACAAACAGAGCTTGCACTTGCATGGAGCAGGCCCTACCTAACATGGGACGTGAAGACTGGGCGGAAAGCCGACATGAACACACACTTGCTGTGGTCATGCAACAGAAGAAGCAACAAAAGCTGAAGCCCATGGGGTTGTGACACTAGCAAGTCACTTACCGGCACTGTGCCTAGTGAGGCCCTGCTCAGACTCACTGGAGGGGCGAAAGAGTTTCAAGTGGGGCTTTAAACCATGGATTAAATTCTGGTGGCTTCTACAGTGGTTAAAATAACCTGGAGAAAGTTGAGAGTTCTTTTTTGTTTTATAAAGAAACATATTTACATATATATGTATATATATATCAAATATTCTAAACTTGAAAGCAAGCTTAATAAGTTTTAGAACAAGCAGGTCTATAAAATCAGCCATAAGATCTAAAAAAAAAAAAACACAAAACACACACACAGAAAAATCACACAGCTCTAAGCAAGATTTGTAATGAATAGTACATTCATAGGATATAGAATATCTGATGTCTGCTGGTTCAAGCTTGATATATTTCTGGATGAAAAGAGAAATTTATTATATGAAAGGTTTATAAAGTATACTTAATGCCTTCCTTTCCCCTTTATAGCTTGTTATGGTTTAGAAAGCTTTAGTAGTTACTTCACCATTTAAAGTATCAGTAGTAGCTGTTATGATTACTTTGTATTAATAACAAATATGTTTTTTTAAATGAAGCCAAGGAGACTGGGCATGGAGCTGGGCTGGTAGACTGCTTGCTTTCTGGTTAATCCCCAGAGCCTTCTAAAACAGGCACAGAGGTGCACATCTGTGGCCCCAGCATGGGATGGGAAGAACTCTAGATCAGTCTCTATCACATAGTGAGTTTGGGACCAGCCTGGGCTACATGAGACTGCATCTCAAAAGAGTGTCATAGGTCCATAGTGTCACACAGGATGGCATGGCAATCACTGTCCAATGAATGCGACCACAGATTTTTTTTTTTTTTTAAGGAAGATAGGCAAGGGACTGGCTGCAAGGATCATAGTGCAGTCAGGGGAAATTCTAGCAACACTGTTACTCACTGGAGGTGCTGTCGATGCTGCTGACGCTGTCCGAGTTGTACAGATGGCGACGGTGCAGTTGTCGATAGAGACTAAATTTGGAGAATTTCCTGGACTTTCCTATTCCTTTCAGCTTAGTGTCTGTATCATCAACACCCTTCAAGATGGGCTCGTTTTTATGAGATTCATGCTTATCCTTGAGGTTTAAGGATTCCGTAGACTCTATTGTTGCTGCCTGAAAAAGTTATTAAAAAAACATAAAACATGCATGAGGTATACTGCAGTGGGCTTTCATTCAAGTAGAGAAGAGGCAGTTTACAGATGGCGGAGGCCTCAGAACAGAGTCCCCTAGAGTCTCAGGACAGTTACAGGATGGTGGTGAGTTCTATGGCCTTTCATTTGTTCGTTTTTCCGGGCGGTGTTTGGTCAGTTGGTGGTTGGTTGATTCAGGGTTTCTTTACATAAACCTGGCTGCCCTGGAACTTGCTATGTAGACCAGGCTGGTCTCAAACTCAGAGATCCACCGGCCTCAGCCTCTCTCATGCTGGGATTAAAGGTGCTAGCCACCGTGCCCAGATAAAACTCTTGCAATTTCATTTCACTAACCCTTTTATCTCAGACTAATTGTGCTACTTAAAGTCACAGTTAAACTGCCCACCTTGTCTGATCAACATTGACTTCTGTCAGTCATTTTCGTTTTAAATCCACTGTTGTGGTTCGAGTGTGAAACTCCTCCCCCCTCCCACCCCTGATTCCCCACAGGCTGTTTGAACACAGTACCCAGTTGGCACTGTTTTGGAAGGTTTAGGAGGTGGAACCTTCCTGGGGGAGGTTAAGCACTGTGGGTGGGCTCTGAGGTTTGATGGCTTGTCTTCTGTGTGCTTCCTAACTGCTGAGGTAATGGGACAAGAAAGAGACAAGTCCAAGCTTCCACACCTTCCCCATCATGATGAACTGTCCTCCTCCTTCACCTGCAGCCAAAAGAAACCTCCTCTGAGTGGCCTCTTGTCAAGCATTTGGTCACAGCAGAGAGAAGCCTTAACTAATACATCTACACAGCACATTGCTCCTCTTTCAACCCTCAGAAAAGCCGCCCGTAGTCCCATCAGCAAATGAGAAGAGCACATCAACTTTTCGAATAAATATGTTGCATTTTGGCAGTGTAGAGCTGAAACACAAAGCAGACGGAAATGTAAATGGAGCCATTTTGGCAGCTCTTGATTCGCAGGTAGTTTGGGAAGTTATTAAGTTAACTTCCTGCTCCAATTCCCTCTAAATGACCCCGGAATGATCTACTGATTTTTGTGACCATAAGTAGGAAGAGGCTAAGAACAAACAAATGCACACCATGGCCGGGCACACCCTCTACCACATGAGCAGAAGGCAGCTGCAGCAGCTGCCTGTAATAGGCTTCTTACTCCTATTTAACCTAATTTTGATTGTCACACATCAATACTTTTGGCTATAAGGATCTTTTTTTTTTCACCAATAGAAAATTAAACCCTTGGTTTGAATGGAAAACCAGGGTACTGATTGGGATAATATACATTATCCCAAACTTGCTTTCTCTTCTTCCATGAGAGAAGCTGAGAGAGGTAGGGTTCTGGGTCAGGCACGTGGTACAGGCTAGTACAGGACAGCAGGTGTGCCCACCACACCTCTCAGGAGATTTGACCTCTGAATTCCTAGGTCAGCCACGCTACTTATACAGTGTTAGACAAGGTTGTCAACGTTGTGCTGTCCCAAAAGATGACAAGTACTTACGGTGAGGGAGCCCATAGACAGTCCTGAGGTGACGCGCTTCACACTGCCCACATCTGTAAGTCTGTGCTCATCATCATCCCACCTTCCGTAGGCCAGGTCGATCCCACCCACAAAAGCCACCGACTGGTCGATAATGACAAGCTTCTCATGATGAGCCCACAGATAGACACTGGATGACACATGGTCCGGGTGCCTCATCACCTGTAGACAGGGAAAAATCCACAGAGAGTGGACTTACAAATGGCCGTCACATCGCAATAAAGTAGATCTGCTTTCCCCCTAAAGAACGTGCTCTAAAATAATCCAGGTACAAAAATGTGTTCTATACGTACCAAAGCGAAGCCATCAAAAGGACCTGGTGCTTTTCTCTGGGGAGAGACTTTTAACTCTTGACCGATCCCCTGATTGGGTATGTCTACCCAGATTCCATAGCCCCTCCTCAGTGAGCCTTGGTGGGTGTTGTCCCATTCACCTAGTTACCCCGTGTGCTTGCATTCACAGAGTCTCTTAGAATCCTTTCCATCCTGGGGACTCTTTAACAGAGGCCCCACTTTCACTGCGCGTCTTCAGAAACTAAAGTCTTTTCCTTCCTTTCTTCTTCCAACTAAAGGTTTCTTGAACTGGTTGATCCAACAACCAACTTTTGACCCCGCTGAATTTTTCTTTTTTTTCCTGTTCTCATCTTGACTTCCTTCCTCTGTCTTTACGTTTGCTTTGCTCTCTTTTGTCTGGATTCTTAAGTTTTATGTTTAAGCCGATATTTTGAGACCTCTTTTCTAATAAAGGAGTTTTGCTATAATTCCTATGAGTCTTTTTTTTTTTAATAAATAAATCTTTTTTTTTTTCCAGAGCTGAGGACCGAACCCAGGGCCTTGCACTTGCTAGGCAAGCGCTCTACCACTGAGCTAAATCCCCAACCCCATCCTATGAGTTTTGATGCGGTCTTTTATTTTTATTTGACTATGAGGACAAAATTTATGTCTCCGCCTCCTCTTCCTCCTCCTCCTTCAACAGAAGCTCACTATGTAGCCTTCGTTAGTCTACAGCTGACTATATAGACCAGTCTGTCCTCAGACACAGAAATCCTCCTGCCTCTGCCTCCTTAGTAGTGGGATTAAAGGACTGAGCCACCACGTCACCCTGAATTCTACCTTTAAAAACTTTTAAAATTTTATTGATAAGTTACCATACAGCATGATAGCTTTCATGACGTATAATGCCATCATATTTCGTTCTCATTCATTCTCTTTCCCTTTTCTTGTGACCCTTCTACTGTCACACAACACGTATTGCATCCTCTCTCACACACAGAGGGTCTTACTGTGTAGCTTACTATGGATGTTACTATGGCTGACCTAGAATTTAGTACATTACCTAGACTTCTGCTATGACAGTTCTCTTTCTGCCTCAACCTCCAAGTGCTGAGATCACGGGTATGAGCCACTGCACCTGATACGACAGTATCATTATTGTAATGTTTTAGGGCTTCACCCCTGAGGTGTCCCCCTTCAGGATTGCACTTATGCCTCTGTTGAACAATAAAGATACAGATTTTTGCCCATCCATTTATCATCTGATCAGCATTTACATTGTTCATACCTGCTAGCTATTATGAGCAGTGTTTCTAGGCACATGTCTATATTAGTTTGTACATAGGCCTATGTTCCCACTTCTCTTGGGTGCAGACCTAAAAGTGAAATTGCCAGATTGTATGCTAACTTTAACTTTTTGAGGCACTAAAAGATTGCTTTTCAGAGCAACTATATGTTATACTATATATAGTATATTTATATACTTATATACTAAGTGTATAGCAATTATATTACTGTATATTATAGTAAATAATATTACACTATCATTTTTACCCCACCAACATGCATGAGGGCTCTGTATTCTCAGCAACAGGCACAAAGGTTCTATATTCTTAGCAATACAAGATACTACCGGACCTATTAAATGTGAAATAGAATCTCACTGGAATTTTGATTTGCATTTTCCTGATTATTACTAATTTTCAATGTCTTGTGTGGTTTGGCTACTGCAATCTTCCAAAGTGTCCATTCAGTGCCTTGGCTCATTTAAAAATGTCTTGTAATTGCTGAGTTGTACAAGGGTTCTGTAGAGGCAGAAAGCACAGCTCTTCTCAGGTCTCTGATTTGTAAATATTTCCTCTTTTGTGGCTTTTCAGGTTCTCTTTGGTGTCCTTTTGCTGCACTCTTCTCAGTTGCTGAAGTCACAAAATTACACATGGTGAATGAACATGGAGATGCTACAACTTGTCTTATCCTCTGGGCTGATTTTTCACCAAGTGAGATACATAACTGTTACATAGTTTAAGCCTGTTAGAGAGCTAGTAAGTCTTGTATCTTGTTGGCTGGATAATATTTATTAAGAGGTTTATAATGAGATTTCAAGGAGCCTTTTCTAATTGTCATTTCATTTTCTTTATCCACATTTCACACTAGATATTGTTGATCTCAAAATCTATAAAATTCCAAATCCTAGAACAAGTCGCTTTACTGCTATCAGCAATAAGAGAACTCCGTGTTGACTTTCCATCCAAGCGGTCCTCAGAGTATCTTAATGGCAGTGTGGAGAGTAGACAAAACTCTTGATTAAAAGAGTACAGGAAGCAAGTTCTTTAGTTCAGCTTTTATTTTCAGTTCTCAGGATTAGAGTTGAGAAATGGAAGGTCTACTCACTCCCATCAGCAGAGGGAATATAAGGAAATATTTTAGCTGAACAGACAAGTCTGGGAAGAAAAATATTTTTAAATGCATTCAACATCCTTAGTCATCAAGGAAATGCAAATTAAAGCCATTTTAAAGCCAGGATTCCATCCTGGCTGGGCAGAAGAGCTGTCCTCAGGAAAACAAACAAGTGTGGAAAGGACTGTGGGGAAAGTGGCAGCTTCAGTGTTGGTGGAGTAGACGGGAGAGCCACTAAAGAAATCAGTGTGGAGGGCGCTCCAGAGAACGAAGCCTGGAGTGGTGGCGCTTGCCTTTGATTTGAGAACCTGGGAAACAGGCAGGAAGGAGAGCTCTGTGAGTCCCGGGCCAGCCTGGTCTACAGAGAGTTCCAAGCCAATCAGACTAACATAGTAAGATCGTATTTCCCAGGGCAGGGGGTTGGGGGGAGAGGAGAGAAGAAAACAAAAATTAAAACTGCCATAGGGCACGTCTGTACTCTTGGGTAGATAAAGAACTTACATCACACAGATTCTTGCACGTCATGTGCATTGCTGTTGTATTCAGAGTGGCAGGCAAACGGAACTGACCCAGACGGCATCCACAGATGAATAAAGAATATGTGATATATACACACAACAGGATTTTATTTAGTAGAAACATGACATAATGGCATTTACAGGAAAATTGATGAAAAGGGAAACTACTATATAAAATAAAGTAATCCAGACCTAGAAAGACAAATAGCAAATGTTTTCTGTTATGTGTTCATCTTAAATTTAAACATTCGTGTGTGTGTGTGTGTGTGTGTGTGTGTGCATATCTGTGGTGTGTGAGGAGGGTCAAGACACTGAGAAAGGGATTATGTAAAGGAAAGAAATCTTAAGGGAATGAAGACAGGGGAAAAGGGTATGAAAATACATGTGACATGAAAGCAAAATAAAGGCTATGCATAGGAGCATGAACAACAGAGAAAGGCTCTGCTATGGGGAAGACGAACAGGGGGAACAGGAGGCTGGGGGAAGGGAAAGGGGAAGGGGTGCAATAGAAACGAGGTATGTGTGAAATACCCATGCCTTTGTAAGTTAACTTTGAAGAGCCAAACAAGAAAGTATACTACTATGTGCATTTCTGAAGATTTGATGCTGTCCATTCAAAATGAGCATTACCGCAGTCTATACAGAAAAGGCTCCTGTAGGATAGAACGCATTGGTACCTTTATGTTGGGGTGCAGCCGCATCAAAGTCCGCTTGCTGTATTCACTGTTGATCCCAAGTGCTAGCTCTACCTCTTTGTAAAGCATTATGAAAATCCGCACGCCTTGTTGCTGTCACAAGAAAATAGGAATGAGCCCCTAAAGGAGTAAGACTTCCTTCCCTTCCTTCTTTCCCTGTGTTACAGTTCCTTTATTCTATAAACTATTTTAAAAATCATTATGAACAAACAGTGCAAAGAATAATACACATTATGTCAAGACGCAAATAGAACATAAAACTTAGACGTGGTGCAAACACTGGTCATTCCAGCACTTGGGAGGTGGAGTCAGGGGGAACTGGAGTTCAAGGCTAGGCTCAGCTACAGAGAGAGTTCAAGGCCAGCCTGATCTACATATGCTCTTATCTCAAAAGAAAACCACCTCCCTTCCCTTCATATGTGTTCAAGCACAAGAGTGTTGCCACTACACTAACTATAGATCCCAGAAAGCAGAGACCAGCGCCTCAGCTCCTGAAAGCATCCAGTAGCTGTGGTATCTTTCTGAACATTGCCAAGACAATTATCAGTCGGGAAAACTGTGACTTGAGTCTTTGAAGCAATAGCTAGTGTCAAGTGTGCCCTAAATGTCTCAGGGAGAAGATTATATAGAATTTTTCTTTCCTGAAACAAACAAAAGGTGTACATGGACAAAACAGTTCTAAATCTTCAAAGATGAATATGTTGGGCCTTAACTCACAATAAGGTTTTAGGAAAAGGACTTCACAGTGGCAGTAGCTAAAGGTAACATGGACATACACATTAACACAGATATTCCCCCTAGACTGTGGGTCAAAAGAACAGAGCCAGGGCTGTGGGGGCCATTTCACTGTCAGCGAAACCAGAAAGAGCCTGGTGATCTCCCACCGAGTTGGGCCATCTGACCAACAGGAACCATCTATTTTCACAACACTATAGACTCAAATGCTGTAAGAGTTCATGCTTCTAGGTAGCAGATAACAGGGCTAAATACAACAGCTTCCCAGAGTTATTCTGCCAAAACTATACAGTATGTGAATTTCTTATAGGACCACAATCACTTTACTAGTTAGTTACACCTGAAATAAATCTATGGTCTTAGAAGGACACTAGATTTACAACAGGGTGTTCACTAGATGTATCCGAAGATACACTACCCTTGTGAAAAAGAAAGTCAAAATTAATGGATATGACACATATACACATGCTTGTGCAGGCACATATGCTCACACATATATAATTTCATTTCTGTAGTTAACACCTGGCCCTCGGAACTTATTTATTGCTCAGTGTAACTGTTCAGTTACCCTTACAATCAAATATGAAAGTACAGGGCTGGCCAGCTGACTCGGCAGATAAAGGTGCCTGCTGCCAGGCCTGCTGACCTGAATTTGACCCCTAGGACCCGTGTGGAAGGAGGAGGGAACCTCTACACAAGCATTGCAGCATACACGAGCATGCACGCCCAGACACACAACACACTCACACCAATACATGCATATTTTAAAGAACCGTGTGCTAGAGAAATGCCTCAGAAGTTAAGATCATGCGGTCTTCTTGCAGAAGGTGAGAGTTCCATTCCCAGAACCTACATTGAGACCCTCACAGTCCTACTCCCAGGGCATCTGACCCTCTTCTCTGCCTTTCCCAGACACCACGTGCGGGGATGTTTGTTCATACAACAAACACATAATTGACAATTAAAAGTATCTTTTAAAAAGATTAACACACACACATATACCTTGAATAAAGAAATAAGCACATGAAAATGTAGGGAAGAAGGGAATGGGTTGATTTTTTGATGATGTGGCCAGTCAATGCTCTGTAATAAATACTAAACAAGGCTCAAAAGGAAAATTAGATTGTTTTATCATTCAGCTCTATTTTTTTCTATTTAATTACTTTATACTTTACCACTGAACTATACAATAGATACAACTCAGTTTACAACCTAACTAATCCATGGTTACACCTGACATCATTCCGGGTGGTTCATCTCTTTTCAAACACTGACACTCTGTTTTTGCTTTAGAGACTGTGTCTCTCATTTCCTTTTATGTATGGGTGAGTGTGGCATGTGTGCAGCCTACATGCATTCCCATGCACAGGAACTCCTGGGCGTGAACACAGGAAAGGCTCTGCATGCCCTCCTCTATCACTCTCTTCCTTATTCCTCTGAGGCGAGGCTTACAGTTTGGCTTGGCTGACGAGCCGAAGCCCCAGCCATCTTCCTGTCCCTGCTTCCCTAGATGAGGAGCCTACACTAACCTCTGCCCAGCTTGTTCTGCATGGACATGGATCTCAGGCCCGCGTGCTTTTGCAGCAAACATTCTTACCCACTGATCCATCTCTCCAGGCCTCAAATTCTGCTTCTTGAGCTTAAAACATATTATTCATGAAGAGCGGTATCTGCAAATCAGTACCTGGTCTGTGTCTTGCAGTTTCCTACTTATCCAAATAACTGGTGGATTTTTGAGATAACACAGATGTTACTCGAATGGATTACACTAATGCCTTCCAATTATTACACCTGGCATGTTCTTCCATACCATGCCTTTAGTCACTTTAATAAAGTGACGCTAAAGGAAATAAAGTAGAAATTCTGCCTGCTTTTATCTTAAATACCAATGACTAACAAGGAAGTAATTACCCAAATGTTATTTTTAATGGGGCTTATCTTATACACTTATGCTTATACCTATAATAAACAGTTAATTTGTGGCAGATTCCCATGATAATAAAGCCGTAATATCTTTTATGAGCTGCATTACAGCACAGTCACAGACTCTATCAATGGCGAAGGAGAAATCATTCCTTTGCGGTGAAGCCATCTGCTTTGTTGTAATAGTGCAGGCTTAGAAAACCAGAGAGACTATTTCAGCAAACCAAAAGCCAAACCTACAAAATACAGATTTGTAATTTAAGTTTGTAATTTTAAAAGTGTACTTTGAAGTAGCCTTCCTATGTGCAAACCATGAATGTGCTGAGATCATAAACCAGTAAAACAAACCCATTCATTATAACTTAAATTACCAATAAAACTAACCAAATAAATGATGGTCCTCTACAGTGATCATTTAAAACACTAAAGAAATTAATTAAATACAACAAGATGGAGATGAGGCTCAGTTGCTAGAGTGCTTGTCCGCAGTACTGCATAAACCAGTCGTGGTGGTGCGTGAAGCAGGAGGTTTGGAAGTTCGAGGTCATCCTCAATTGTGAGGTGAGTTCAATGTCCCCTGGAATCTATAAGACCATGTGGAATAGCAGAAGAAACTGACAAAAATGGAAATATCTCCTATGTTCCAGGATTGACAGAATTAAATTTGTGAAAACATCAGTGTTCCCCAAGACCACCTACAGGTTCAATACAATCACTACAAAAATTCCAATAACATTCTTCACAGAAAAAAAAAAATCTTAAAATTCAAAGAATTCACAGAAGCCTAAAAGATCTCAATAACCAAGCAAGGCTGAGCAAGAGAACAATGTTGGAAGTATCACCATGCCCGATTTCAAGTTATGATACAGAGCCAAAGTAATAAAAACAGCATGGTACAGTCACAAAAACTGGCACATAGACCAAGAACAGAAGAAAGGACCCAGAATTAAAGTCAGACAGTATAGCCAACCTGCTTTTTGGCCAACGGTTAAAAAACAAGCAAGCAAGCAAACAAACAAAACAATGTATTGGAGAAAAGACATTCTCTTCAGCAAATAGTGCTGGGAGAACTTGGTTTCAACATGCAGTGGAATGAAACTACATTCTGATCTCTCATCCTGTACAAAACTCAATGCCAGGCTAGGCATGGTGGGGCATGCCTTACATTTCAGCAGTTGGGAAACAGATTAAAAAGTGGATCTCTATGGATTCAAGGCCAGCCTGGGCTACATAACAAGTTCCAGGCTAGACAGGACTACATGGTAAGACCCTTTCTCAAAACACACATGCACACGCATATGCACACTTTAGGAAA
>CM053766.1:46492052-46509815 GCA_028658305.1 Pachyuromys duprasi
GCCTCTGTAATGAGGAGCAGCAACAAAAACAACCCCTTTCCCCAGAAAAGAGAGGGCTGGAGGAGCAGGACACAGCGTAGGTTCAATTTCACGGAGTTCTGTACTGGAACACAGGCCTCCAAGAGGTCCTCTAACCTGAGGGAAAGCAGGATTTGTAAGAGACAAAAAGACTAGGAGAGATCGTTTGTATGCTCGCTCTCTCTCTCTCTCTTATCGATTTAAAAACAAAGCCAGCTTCAGTGGGCAGGAATAGTCAGAATGATTGCTGCGAAGTGCTGTCCTCAGGGCAGGACAGGACCACGGCACTGAGGAACTCAGAGCAGTGGGGGCTACCTGCGCAAGACCTGTACAAGACCAAGCCAGTCAAGTTTCAGGAGGGGTG
This sequence comes from Pachyuromys duprasi, assembly GCA_028658305.1. Lineage (NCBI taxonomy): Eukaryota > Metazoa > Chordata > Mammalia > Rodentia > Muridae > Pachyuromys > Pachyuromys duprasi. Next base: position 46,492,435 of record CM053766.1, read on the forward strand.
GAGGGACCACAAAGCAAGCTCCCAGCTGAGGAGCAGATGCTGGCTTCTGGGGAGAGTCGGTTTTATTTAGGGGTGTGGTCCCTGGAATGTTGGCCAAGTTCCAGTGGCTAGCCCTATGTCCCACTTTCTACACACACTATGCATACATACAGACGACACTAATTAGATATGGTGGGTTGAAAGGGGAGGGCGTGAAGTTGGGAGGAAGGGATCCTGAGATGAACTGAAGGGGGGAATGTAATAAAAATAAATCGTGCACATGTATGAAAGTCTCAAGAGAAAATACATATGAGAAAACAAAACCTTCGGGTTCTGTGAAAAAAATTAAAAAGCTTTCTGCCTAAAAATTATTCTTAAAATTTGAAAACCAATGTAATTCACATTCGTTGGAAAAAAAAAAAAAAGGAAGAAGAAAAATTAAAACCAGAACAAAACATGGAGGGAAAACTGACAAAATTCAATATCCATTCACAATCAAAATCCTTTTTTTATAATTATTTTATTTCATATGTATTGGTGTTTTGCCTGCATGTGTGTCTGTGTGAGGGTGTCAGATCCTCTGGAACTGGACAGTTGCAAGCTGCCATGTGGATGCTGGGACTTGAACCCGGTTCCTTTGGAAGAGTAGCCAGTGCTCTTAACCACTGAGCCATCTCTCCAGCACCCGCAATCAAAATTCTTAAAAAGTAGAAATAGAAGCGAGCTTGCTCAGGGCTGGAGGGATGGCTCAGAGATCAAAAGTACTTCCTGTCCTTGCAGAGGACCTGAGTTCAGGTTGCAGCACCCATGTCGGAAGGCTCACAACTGCCTCGGCCACACGATGCCTTTGCCTGGTCTCCATGAACACTTTCCTTGTCGCATATATGCGTGCATGCACACACACACATACACATTCACACACACACAGCTTTTAATAAAAAATGAAGTGAACTTGCTCAATAAAGAGCATGTATTCAAAATGGACCCCAATGTCATATCACTATTAAGAGCCTGAATTCTCTTAATGTTGGGAGAAAGGCACAGAGAGCAATACTACCATAACTACTCATCTTATGGTGGCTCGAGCCAGTGCAAGAAGGCAAGAGAATAAAACATAAAGTAAACCAATTAGAAAGCCAGAGGTTAAATCACCTTCATTCATAAGTCACATCACAAAAGGAAAAAAATCCCAAAGAAAAAGTCGCCAGCCCTAATAAGTAAATTTAGCACGGTCACCAGAGCTAAAGTCAGTGTACAAAAATTTCCCTTTTACAATAACATTAAAAATTAAAGTGCTCACGAATAAGCTTATCAAATCATACATAGAGGCCCCCGACAGAGGTTGGTAAGATGACTCAGTATAAGTGCTTGCTGCGAAGCCTGACCTCCTGAGCGCCATCCCAAGGACCTTTATGGTAAATGAGAATCGACCCCTGCAAGTTGTCCCTCTGTCCCCCACGTGGGTGTCGTGGCACAGGCATGGACAAGCATGTGAACATTAACCGAAAAGCTTGGTGAAAGGTAGAAAAAGAATTTGAAGCGGCGTGGAATCAGGGCTAAGTTTATCGGTTACTTGGTCTGCAAGGAAATCCTGGAAATGGGATCAGCACAGAGAGATGCAGAAAACGACAGTTCCAGCTTGACAAGGAAGAACAGCGTTCCCGGCAGAGGCCAGGGCAGCCACAGAGAGCCCACAAAAGACAGTTCACATGAGCCCCAGTGTCTCAGCTCCCAATGGAGACACTGTTTAAGAATCACGTGTCGGAGGAGGTCGTGTCAAGACTCCCGTTTCCAGCTAGTGGGCTAAAAAGGGAAGCTGTGAGAAATTAGAAAACAGTTGAGGGACCGTGGAGAGCGGAGGGTGGGGCCTCAAGAAAGCGGTCCCAGAAAGCGGCTTCTGATCTTCTGGCTCATTTGCAAGCTGTCCTTGTGGGGATTTGATCCACAGCAAAATCGTCTAAGGAGTTTGAGGAACTGCAGCCACGGGCCAGAAATAGATTGCAATAGATTGCAGCCATGCTCCAGAAAAAAACATGTCGCAAATGGCCACCAGGTGGCGCACACTAGATGGGTCAGACGACAGCATAAGTAAGCATAGGCTTTGGTACTAAAACTGGCATTAATAGTGGTAGACTTCATCCAGACAGAAACTAAACAGAGAAATAATGAAACTAACAGATGTTATGAAGCAAATGGACCTAACTGATATCTACAGAACATTTCACCCAAACACAAAAAATATACCTTCTTCTCAGCATGTCACGGAACCTTTTCCAAAATTGACCATATACTTAGACACAAAGCAAGTCTAAACATATGTAAGAAAATTGAAATACCTTCTTGTATCTTATCAGACCACCATGAATTTACCGTTGTCTTCAGCAACAACAGAAAGCTTACAAACGCATGGAAACTGAGCAACTCGCTACTCAATGATCACTGCGTCAAGGAAGAAAGAAAGAAATTAAAGACTTTCTAGAATTCAATGAAAATGAATGCACACCATACCCAAACTTGTGGGACACAGTGAAAGCAGTGCTAAGAGGAAAGTTCATGGCACTAAGTGCCTTTTATTTATTTATTTATTTATTATTTATGCAGTATTTTACCTGCATGTGTGCCTGCATGTGCATGTATTGCCTGCATGCCCAAAGAGGGCATCAAACCTCACTTTAGATGGTTATGAGCCACCATGTGGTTGCTGGGAATTGAACTCAGGACCATTTGGAAGTACATCCAGTTCTCTTAACCTCTGAGACATCTCTCCAGCTCCCACTAAGTGCCTTCTTAAAGAAACTGGAGAGATCTCATACCATAAATTTAAAAACACACCTGACAGCTCTAAAAAAAACAGAAGCAAACATACCCAAGAGGCAGGAAATAGGCAAACTCAGGGCTGAAATCAATAAATTAGAAACAAAGAGAACAACACAAAGAATCAGTAAAACCAAAAGTTGGTTCTTTCAGAAAATCAACAAGATAGACAAACCTTAGCCAAACGAAGTAAAAGACAGAGAGACAATATCCAAATTAACAAAATTAGAAATGAAAAGGGGGATATAGCAACAGACACTGAGGAAACCCAAAGAATCATTAGGTCTTACTTCAAAAACCTGTATTCCACAAAATTGGAAAAATCTAAATGAAATTGACAATTTTCATGATAGGTATCACTTACCAACATTCTTCATAGATATTTAACTTACAAGTTAAATCAAGACCAAGTAAACAATTTAAATAGGCCTTATAAACCCTAAGGAAAAAAAAAAAAGCAGTCATTAAATATCTTCTAACCAAAGAAGCTCAGGGCCAGATGGCTTAGGTGCAGAATTCTACCAGACATTCAGAGAGCTGATACCAACACTCCTCAAATTATTCCACAAAATAAAAACAGAAGAAGAACTGCCAAATTCATTTTAGGAGGCCACAGTTACCCTGATACCTAAACCACATAAAGACTCAACCAAGAAAGCAAATTTGAGACCAATCTCCCTTATAAACATTGATGCAAAAATACTCAATAAAATACTCACAATCTGAATTCAAGAACAAATCAAAAACATAATCTACCATGATCGAGTAGGCTTCATCCTAGGGATGCAGGGGTGGTTCAACATAGGAAAACCCATCAATGAAATCCACCATATAAACAGACTGGAAAAAAACCCCACATATTCATCTCATTAGATGCTGAGAAAGCCTTTGACAAAATCCAACACCCCTTCGTGATTAAAGTCTTGGAGAGATCAGGGATACAAGGCCTAAACATAATAAAGGCAATATACAGCAAGCTGAAAGCAACATCAAATTAAATGGAGAGAAACTAAAAGCAATTCCACTAAAATCAGGAACAAGACATGGCTGCTCACTCTCTATATAGCTATTCAATATAGTATTTGAAGTTCTAGCTAAAGCAATAAGACGAAGGAAATAAGGAGATACAAATTGGAAAGGAAGAAGTCAAAGTCTCACTATTAGTAGATGATATGATAGTGTACATAAGTGACCCCAAAAGTTCTACCAGGGAACGCCAACAACTGATAAACACCTTCAGCAAAGTGACTGAATACAAAATTAACTAAAAACAATCAGTAACCCTTTTGTATACAAATGATAAATGGGCTGATAAAGAAATTAGGAAAACAAAACCCTTCCCAATAGCCACAAATAATGAAAATTATCTTGGTTTAACTCTAACCAAGCAAGTAAAAGACCTGTATGACAAGAACTTCAAGTCGCTGAAGAAAGAAACTGAAGAAGATATCAGAAGATGGAAAGACCTCCATGCTCATGGATTGGTAGGATTAACATAGTAAAAATGGTCATCTTACCAAAAGTAGTCTATAGATTCAGTGCAATTCTCTTAAAAATTACAACACAATTCTTTATATACCTTGAAGGAAAAATTCTCAACTTTATAAAGAAAAAAGAACCCAGGATAGCTAAAATAATCCTGTACAATCAAAGAGCTTCCGGAGGTGTCACCATGCCTAATTTTAAGGTGTACTACAGTGCAACAGTAATAAAAACTGCATGATATTGGCACTAAAATCAGACAGGTTGTTCAGTGGAATGAAATAAACCAGAAGTAAACCCACCACCTATGGACACTTAATTTTTGACAAAGAGGCCAAAACCATATAATGGAAAAAAAGATAGCATCTTCAACAAAGATGCTGGTCTACCTGAATGGCTGTGTGTAGAAGAATGCAAATAGATCCATATTTAGTACCCTGAACAAAACTCAAGTTCAAGTGTATCAAGCACTCAACAAAAGATGGGGTACACTAAATCTGTTAGAAAAGAAAGTGGGGAATAACCTTGAACACATTGGCATAGGAGACAACTTCCTAAACAGAACACCAAAAGCTCAGGCACTAAGATCAACAATAAATGGAATCTCATGAAACTGAAAGTTTCTGCAAGGTGAAGGATGCTCTCAAAAGGACAAAACAGCAGCTTACAGAATGGGAAAAGATCTTCACCAACCCTATATCTTACAGAGGGCTGATATCCAAAATATATAAAGAATTCAAGAAATTAGACATCAACAAACAACCCAATTAAAAAATGGCATACAGATCTAAACAGAGAATTCTCAACAGAGAAATATCAAATGGCAAAGAAGCACTTAAAGAAATGCTCAACATCCTTATTCATCAAGGAAATGCAAATCAAAACAACTCTGAGATTCCACCTATTAGAACGACCAAGACCAAAAACTCAAGTGACAGCACATGCTGGAGAGGGTGTGGAGAAAGGGAAACCCTCCTCCATTGTTGGTGGGAGTGCAAACTTGTACAACCACTGTGAAAACCAATTTGGTGGTTTCTCAGAAAATTGGGAATAGTTCTACCTCAAGACCCAGCTATACCACTCCTGGGCATACACCCAAGTGATGCTCCACCATACAACAAAGACATTTGCTCAACTATGTTCATAGCAGCTTCATTCGTAATAGTCAGAAACAAGAAACAACCCAGATGCCCCTCATCTGAAGAATGGATAAAGAAACTGTGATACATTTACACAATGGAATACTACTGAGCTATTAAAAACAAGGACATCATGAAATTTGCAGGCAAATGAGTGGAAGTAAAAATGATCATCCTGAATGAAATAACCCAGAAAGAAAAACATGATATGTACTCACTTATAAGTGGATAATAACCATAAAGTACAGGATAACTATGCTACAATCCACAGACCCTAAGTTCTGGAACCCACAGAAGCTAAATTACAAAGAAGGCCCAAGGTGGTGGGGGGGGGTGGCATAAGGGGAAATGTTTGGATCTCACTGAGAAGGGGATATAGAAGAGACATCAGGGATGGGTAGAGGGAGGGAACTGGGTGACTGATGGGGTAGAAAGGTAAGCAGGAGGGATCCGGATGGGGGAAGATGGTGGGACAGAGTACAGGAGAGAGAACTGGAATGGGGGTTATCTCTGGGATCAGCTAGAAACTTAGGACAATGGGAACTCCCAGGAATCTATGAGGGTAACCCTAGCTAACACCACAGGCTATGGGGAACATGGAGCCTGAAATGGCCATCTTCTATAACCAGAAAAAGACTTCCAGTGGAGGGATGGGGACACCAACCTAGCCACAACATCTTAGACCCACAATTTCTCCTGCAACAAGATGAGCAGGGGTATACATGGAGCAGATATTGAAGGAATGGTCAACCAATGACTGGCCCAGCTTGAGACCCATGCCATGGGGGAGAGCCCACCCCATACACTATTAATGATACTCTGCTATGCTTGCAGACAGGAGCCTAGCATAACTGTCATCTGAGAGGCTTCACCCAGAAACTTACAGAAACAGATACAGAGTACCACAGCCAAACATTAGGCAGAGCTTTGAGGAACTCTACGGAAGAAGGGGATGAAGGATTTAAGGAGCCAGAGAAGTCAAAGACACTACAAGAAAAAACACACAACCAACTAACCTGGGCCTATAGAGGCCCACAGAGACTGAACCACCAAACGGAGAGCATACTTGGGATGGACCTAAGCCCTCTGCACATTTGTAACATGGTGCAGCTCAGGCTTCATATGGGACTCCTAACAGTAGGAACAGGGGCTGTCTCTGACTCCGTTGCCTGCCTTGGGATCCCTTCCACTAACTGGGCAGCCTTTCCTAGCCACAACAGGAGCAGATGCTCTAATCCTACTACAACTTGATATGCCAAGGAAGATTGATATTCTTAGGAGGACTCCCTTTTTCTGAGCCTCTTCTGAGGAGAAAGAGAGAACTAGGAAGATGGTGCGGAGGCGAGTAAGAGGGAGGGACTGGGAGGAGAAGAGGGAGAGGAAATTGATCGGGATTAAAACAAATAAATTATTTAATAAAAAGAAAAGAAAGAAAACACCCACCCCTAAAAATGAATGAATGAATGAGTAGATAGATAGATAGACAGACAGATGATTGATAGATAGATAGATAGATAGATAGATAGATAGATAGATAGATAGATAGATAGATAGAACCCACCCCCAGAGGATAGAGAGATGGTCTGGCAGCTAAGAGGACTTGTTGCTCTTGAAGAGGACCCAGGTTCAGTTTCCCGTACTCAATGATCATTCACAACCACCGTAACTCCAGTTCCAGGAGAGCTGACGCCTCTTCTGAACTCTGCCAGCATGTGGTGCACACACACATGTGCAGGCAAACACACATACACACAAAAGTGAAATAAATAAAGCTAGCTGCTTGGAACTTTCTCCCTAATCCAAATGAGACCATGGCCTGCTAAAGAAAACACTCTCTACATAATTAAGTCAGACTGAAAGTCTTAGCCTGGAGTGTTTAGTGCACATCTTTTAATCCCAGCAGAAGCAGAGGCAGAAGAGCCAGATGGATCTCTGAGTTCAGGGCCAGTCTGATCTACAGGGCAAGCTCCAGGATAGCCAAGCTACACAGAGGAACCCTGTTGCAAAAAAAAAAAAAAAAAAAAAGGAGGAGGAAGATGAAGGAAGGAAGGAAGGAAAGGAGGAAGGAAGGAAGGAACTGAAAGTCTTATATCATCATGTTAAATTTTCTAGAATATAACTTAAAATACTGGGCACACAGCAAAAAAATCAACTTGCATGAAGTGTGTGTGTGTTTGTAAGCACACTGCACATTTGGAGGTCAGAAGACAATTTGTAGGAGTCAGTTTTCTCGTATAACCATGTAGGATCCAGGACCGAATCTTGGGTCGTTAGGCACAGTGGTGGCAAGTGCCTTTACAAACTGAGTCATCTCACTGGTCTGATTATCTAGTTTAATCCCTTATTAGATATGATTTTAAAAAACACTACTATATATACAGATGAATGGAAAGAGAAATAGCCTTAGAGAAACAGATATCAAGATGCTGAAAATTCTGAAATGGAAAATACAACCACAGAAATAGAAAAACAAGAGTACCGAACTTGACTTCATTGGCTCAGGTTATGGAGAGCTAACTCAGTAAGCGTGAGTACAGGGCAGGTGAGATTACTCCATGGTTAACAGTGTGTGCCATCACGCCTGATGAGTTTCAGGCCTGGGACCCACAAGGTGAAAAGAGAGAACTGGCTCCTATAAGTCATCCTCTGACCTCCACATGCATGTACACACACACACAAACCTACATGTGCATACAAAATAAATAAATAAATGTGAATTGAGAGAGAGAGAGAGAGAGAGAGAGAGAGAGAGAGAGAGAGAGAGAGAGAGAGAGAGAGAAAGAATATCCAACAAAGTGGAAAAATATTTAAAAATATAAATTTGAAGACTGTAAGACAAAATGGAAAGGAGAAATCTTTGAGTTATTGGAGGCTCCGAGGCTTCCAAGAGGACTTATTTAAAGTGGTAAAACTTTCTCAAAGCTGGCTAGGGACACAAGACAATGAATTCAAGAGCCTCAGAGTAGCAAACAAGATAGCCCCCAAATCAGAACCAAACTACTGAAAGCCAAATAGTCCGAAAACTTTTGAAAGCACTTAAGAACAAGATTGTATATTGCTGAAATTTTCTCCTCAGAAGTGCCAAAGGCCAGAATGGAAAGGACTATTTAACTTGAATGCATCCTGGACAATTAAGACAGCTGTGTTCAGTAGGAATTCTCCAGGGCTGCGGAAGAGAAAGAAGGGCAATGGGAGGGGAAGAGGAGAGTGGGAAAGGAGGGGAATGGCTCTAAAATGGTAAACAAGTGTCTGAAAAGTACACGAGAACATGCTCACTGTTTAAAGGAACCACTGACAAAAATAATAAAACCACAAGACGCTGCTGCATGCTTCCTGAGGCCTTTTTCTCAGCTGAGGGAGAAGTTACTGTGGGGTTTCATTTCAGAGTGTGTGTTGTAATAAGATGTGGAAACAAAGGGAACCTCATTCACTCTCCTGCTGAAAGGAGAGGAGAAATCACATAGGTTTGGGGTCCTTAGGCGCTGAAATGGGGGTCTGACTTTTACTGTCCAGACCTTCAAAGGAGACATCACTTTCTTCCACAGAAAATATGGCATCATTTCTAGTCATTCATGTCCTTGCTAAAGTTGCAGGGATATTTTTAAAAATATAGTTTGGACTAATTTTTATGAGTGCTTAGGAAGGATTCAATATGAGCTGGAGAGAGGGCTCAGTGGTGAAGAACACTGGCTGTTCTTCCAGAGGACTGTGGTTGGATTCCCAGAACCCTCATGGCAACTCAAAACCATCTATAATGTGATTTAATGCCCTCTTCTGGCATGCAGATAGAGCACTCATATACGAAAGAAAAAGAAAGGAAAGAAAGAAAGCGAAAAGAAAGAACTTTAAAAAAATTTCAAACTGGGTGGTGGTAGCAGTAATACACGCCTTTAATCCCTGGGCCATACAGTGAATTCTAGTCCTCCAGGGTTACAAAGCAGGACCTTATCTCTCAAAGGGGAGTGGAGTGGACTTTGAAGTCCATTTCAGCTCCTACAAGGATAACACATCCATTTCCATCTCAGTCAGTGTTGGCATCTGTAATGGGTTTCAACTTTCTAAGATGGTGAGTAACTGGAACTGAAGTCAGACTACAAATATAAAGCCTATACCAACTCTATGGGTCCAATTTCCCAAGAACTAATGAGCTTTAGATAATGAGATTTCCAGTGACTTTAATAAGCATTTTGACGCAACTATTTCAGTGTCAGAGGGTAAGTTCAGGAGCTATTCCTTAGACCAAGTAAAGGACATGCTAAGAGATGGAAAGACCTAGGCAGGATGTGCTTTCCTGACTCCACAGCCACCCTTGCACTGTAGCATATCTAGCAACACAAATATTTGTACGTCTGCTTTTAAACCATTCAAGTTAAACTAAGTATTTTAAGGAGATGTTTGCAACAGTTAGCTTTGGCTATCAACTTGATAGAATCTAGAAATCACCTTAGAAACAAAGCTCCAGGCAGGTCTGTGAGGGAGTCTTTAGATTGAGTTATCTGAACTGGGAAAGCATCGTCTGTGGGTTGGCATCCCACAGTGTATAAGGAGGAGAATGTGGACAGAACATGGGCGCTCATCTCCCTCTGCTTCCTGACAGTGAAGTGATAGCCCCTCATATACCTGCCACCAAGCCTACCCACCACGGCACGATGGACTGTACCCTCAAACTGTGAGCCATGACAAACCCTTCCTCCTTTATGTTACTTCTGTCACAACAATGAGGAAGTCAACCAATATAACATCTGAAGGACATGTTTTAGAAAATCTTTTACTGGAGTGTACTATTTAGTTGATTGAGACTGGGCCAAGCCATAATGGCTGCTGAAAACCAATAGCACATTTCTAAACATAGAAGCTTCCAGACAACACTCTGATACACTCAGATACTAACCACCAGTCTGTGATAAAAATCTCCTCCGATGCCCCCTCCATTGCATTTGCGATATCTTCAAAGTAACCTTTGGCATTCACATACCTGCAAGATAAAGGATTTGTTCCTTTGTTTACTGCTTTGTTTTGATAGTTGTTTTTGTTTGTTTGTTTTTATAAAATAAGACAGAAAATGAAAAATACATTCTAGGGTAAGACAAAGCAAAGAGGGCTCTGCCTGGTCTCCATCACCATCATGTTACTTTGAGTAACTGGAGACAAGATTGAAAATATCATCTTACCTCCCTCTGTCACCTAGGAAAGGCAGTGAGGACTCAGACTCAAGAGCTCTTTGCAAAGACAGCAACATGTCAATAGACCTTATAGAGCCTCCTTTATCATATGGGCTTTTCTCCTGAGATTAAAAACACACCAGCTCAAATCCACGAATAGGAAATGACTGAAACAAACCTCCATTTGTTCCTTCAAGACATATATGAAGTTACATTTTTCTTTTTTTTCAGAACTGGGTCTCTGTTAGCTTAGACTGGCCTCTGAATCAAAACATGACCTTAAACTATTGATCTCCTGCCTTCACTTCCCATTTGCTGGGATTGCAAACCTTTAATTACAAATCCCTGTTTTTATGAGGTGCTGGGGATCCAACCAGGGATTCTCAAATACAAGATAAACACTGTAACTGAGCTATGGACCCAGCCTTGAAGCTGATTTTAAAAATCAGAGTTCTCTCTAGGCTCAGTGGTGCATCCCTGTCCTCACAGCACTTGGGCAGTGAGGGCAGGAAGATGAGGAGTTCAAGGTCATCTTTGGCTACATTGCAAGTTCAAGGCCAGGCTGGGTTTCACAAAATCCTATCTCACAAAACAAATCAAACTTACAAAACTAAAGGCAGGTAAGCCTACCACTAAAAAATCTTCCAAAACCAAACCAACCTGTGATCTAATTGAAAAACCAACCTGCGATCTAATGCCATAGGAGAGGCAAGAGCTTGGGAGATCATTGAGTAATCTCTGGTTTTGTTTTGAACTGATTCCAGGTGAATTTAAGCCATTATGATATTAAATGAACACCTGTGAGCAAATATACCTTACCATTTAGTTAAAACGTTCTCCTGGACAGCAGCATAGGAACCGAAGCGATGATCTTTGAGAAAGTCAGCGCCATGCTTCTGGATGAACTCTTCTATGGCCCCTCCCCACCACCGGGCATGTCTGTAGCTGTTACATTTTAAAATGAGTGTCCTTTAAAGAAAGCAAAAGTGAGTATTGGGGGTTTACTCTGAATTCTATCTCTCAAAACAAATTTAAAGATTAAACACACCATAGCAAACATGAATTGAACTTTCTAGTTAATGAGCATCTTAAAAGCAAGCTTCTACAACACCTTGGTAGAATTCCTCAAAGCATTCACTGTGTCAAAGCTTAGTCACTCGCCAGGCTACTCACTCAGTCACTAATGCACGAGAGTGTTTAATGTAGACCTTGAACTGTGTTGGGAGGTTTTGGGATTCACACCCAGGACAAGTGGCTGGGGTGCACATTAACTAAAGCAGACCTGGCCTCCAAGTTCTTCCAGCATCCCTCAGCCCCTACCTGTTACAGGGCACAGCTGGCATACCCTGCCCTCTGCCCTGAACTTTCCAGCCCAGGGGTTGGGACTTCCCTTCCCCAGAAGCTCTTCCCTACATAATAATCTAGACATTTTGTGTGCTCTCTGTTTCTCTCTCTGTACATCTCTCTACTCTGATTTGGCTTGAATAAGCTCATTTCTTCAGTGGAGATAACCTTTTGGGAGGTGAGGAGAATGATGGGATAGGAACAGAGTGAGGTCACACTTCTGTCAGAGTTGCTGAGTCCTCCAGCACAGTTCTCTTTGCACTGACTACCCTGCCTCCTCATGTACTTCCGGGGAGTTCTCCCTCCTCTTCTTTGACTCCAGCAAAGCTACAGAAAGCAGCATACCCCATTCCTCTAGTCCTAGTGGGCTAGAGCAAGGGTACCAATGCCGGACCCCCCTCCACCCCCCGTGAGAGGAGATCTGAGAATGCAGCAATGTGAGGGCAGTAAGCAGCCATCTTGCCACCAGAAGCGGATGGTCTGAGGATGAGGCAGATCCCATATGCCAAAGCTAAGGAAACACAGGAAAATGTGCCTTAAAGACATATTTTAGCTTGAAAATTAATTACCCAACACGGCTGATTAAATTTGCTCTGGAATAAGCCAGTCTGCATTGGGTCTTTCAATCATGTAAGCAAACTACCTTAACTTCTCACAGAATTAAAAATATTGAGAATTCTGGTAGATTACAGAAAACAAAACAAAACAAACAAACAAAAACATCAGGTGTCAGAATGAATGACCACCACCAAGAGGAGAGAATAAGTTATGCGTTCAAGGCGTTGGCACTTCCTGCCGTATGCCATGCTGACAGAAGTGGGACTGGCTTAGAAGGCAGAGCTTTGCTTTCGTTTGATTATTTGGGCAGGGGGGACCGGTATGACAGTTCTCAAGAAAAGCAAGGAAGGGGCCATATGCAAGACTCTACAACGAACTCTTTATAAAGATTAGCGGTGCCCAGACAGGCCCTCTCAATGTTTCACAGACGGACGCTGGCCTTAGAAAGCTTCTGTCCAACAGGAAGGGCTGACGCTGGTGGGGTGTGGGGATAGGGAGGTGAGATGGGGTGGGGAGGGAAGGACAGAGCCCATCCAGGATCAGGAGGGCTCAGAAGTTACCTGGGGTCTACCTACCCTTCGGGAAAACCTGTTCTGGGAAGGTGGTTGTGTGGGAGGGATGAGTTACAAGCAGAGGCCTAGTGGTAGAGGAAGGGAACTGATTCCAAGCATAGAAATAGAAGGCGGGCCGGAAAGATGGCTCCACAGACAAAAGTGTTATAGGACAAGCCTGACAACCTGAATTCCGTCCCTGGAACCCCGGAAATGGGAGAACTGGCTTGACAAAGATTTCCTGTGGCTTCCGCATGTATAACATGGCACTCGTGCAATCCACACCTATACATCATACACTAATATTAATAATTAATAATAAAATAATAATAGAACACCCAGCAAGATGGCTCAGTGGGTAGACACACCTGCCACCATCTTTGATGACCTGAGTTGAATCCCCCAGCCCCACATGGTGGAAGGAAAGGACTGACTCACACATGTACATGAATAAATTGGATGAAAAAAATAATAGAAGTAGCAAGGTGGAGGAGGCCAAAAAAAAAAAAAAGTGTGAGAAGGGAATGTAAAGAGAATTGCTGACACAGAACCAAAAGGGTGTAGTAGGGGTGTTTACAAATAAAACAGAGAGATAAAGAGCCTTAAGTAAATGGAGAAGCTAGGCTTGTTGGTTCAAACAACAAGGCACACTTCTACTTGGAAGGAGACTGAAGAACCCTGGATTCAAACAGCTTCCCATGGTGTGGGGAGTGGAAATAAGGAGGCTAGTAAAGAAGGCATTTCTGTAACAGTCCTGAATGTGGGCTGGAGACATGGCTCAGAGGTTTAAGAACAGTGGCTGTTGTTCCAAAGGTTCTGAGTTCAATTCCCAGCAACCACATGGTGGCTCAAAACCATCTATAATGATATCTGGTGCCTTCTTGTGTGCAGGCAGAATGTTTGGGAGGAAGGCAGGAGGCTCCTCATTGCTTTATACCCCACACCACCCTGCACACACAAGCATGCACGCAGACACACATGGCACACACAAAACATGTATTGTGGGGGACATACTGGCTTGTTGCAACTGTACAAAGAGAAATTATGAATATTCATATGCATGAGAGTGATTACACATACACACACACACACCATACACTTTTTCAAGGTGTGACAACAATCTGCCAGAAAGAAACCTACATAAACACATATGTACTCACTAATAAAATATAGAAACTACCAATTGACTCATTTGGCAAATTGGTAGATAGGGTAGCAAACTTTGTACTCCAGATCCAGGGGATCCAATGTCCCCTTCTAACCTCTGAACACTCACATACACATACTATACCCCCCACACCCATACCCCATTAAAAGAAATCTTCAATTACAAACTCACAAAGGCAACGGTAAGTTCCATCACTTCTGATTGAGGATGAGCTCCAAGAAACAGTTACCAACATTTAAATCTAGTTTACTCCTTTTTCATGGTGGAGAGAAAAATTTTAGAAAAATTTGAAGAGACTAGGGGGGTGGGAAATATGTTTTAAACATTAGAAATTTCTACCTTGAAAGATTATCAATTCGAAGCCCGTACTTTGTTTCTGTCTCTTTCCGTCCCACTTTTATTTTGAATTCTTTATCTACAAGCAGGACAAAGGCAATAGCTCCGCTGTCTGGCTTCATATATAGCAGGAAAGAGTCTTTCACGATCAACCACCTGGAAAGAGACGACAGGAGGCTTCAAAGCTGGATAACGGAAGCAAGAACAGCAGTTACTACTAAAGCCCTCAGAAAACACCAGGGCAGCTCATGAATATAATGCCATGACTCATCCAGGGGACTTGTGCCCTTTAAAGATCGCCATGAAACAAGAGCAAGACAGGTGGCTCAGTGTGCAATGCTTGCCGAGCGTGCTCGGGGAACTGGGGCTGATTCCCAGTGGGGAGAGGAGTTACTACAAAGCAAGCCTTTCACTTGTCTTACTCTGAGTGTGGACATCAAGCAGTTAAAAAAGGATTCATTCATTCTTGGAAGAACGTCCCTGATATTGGCAGGAAGTACTGCAAAGGCCCTTACTGAAGAATGGAATAGGGTGGGGTTCGCTCACCTAAACTATGATGAAAGGCAAACGAGTCCAGAAAATTGAATAACTACACCCGCTACTCCAAATATTCTGTTGTTCATTTCAAAATATTTATGGTGTAAGGATCAATTATGAATGATGTCCAACAAAACAGAAGTAGCTCTCAACAGAAGTTCATTCAATTCAATACTCAGGAGCTTCCTAATGGAGTGGAGCGGCAAACTGGGAGTTGGTGCAGAAGTACCACAAATATAAAGCGGGCAAATTTCTGTCCCCAAAGGAGCTTGTGAGCCTCCTGGAGGCAGAAACTAGGATCATTCTTGGATATATGAGTAGGTACTAGAAGGGAAGAGGGGTGATGGCATCTGAGCAAATGCAGGAAGGATCCCACAGAGTGGTGCAGGGTCAAAGTCGTCCTGTTCTGGTGAAGACAGCAAAGACCCTGGGGTGTAGGCATCCTGCAAGTGTGGGGAGGAGTGTGTGTGCACTGAGAGCTGGATATGAGCTATGGCTGCGGTGAAGGCTGAAGCACACCCATTCTTCCAGAAAATAAGTAGGTAAGTATAAAACAATCTAGAACAACTCCTTACTAAAACTATTAGCCATGGTATACTTCAGTGGGCCTCATGAGCAGAGCCTTAACGTAGACAAATCTATACTGGCTGCTACTGAGTCTTGTTGGCATTTGGGTTCTTGTATGAGCTGTCTCTTTCCTGGTTAGTAGAGGAGATGGGGCAGGTGGCTTTACAGTAAAGGAGGTGTACTAGGACAGGTACTAGATCATCAAGGTAACAGCAAGCAACACCTAACTACAAAGGTCAGTGCACCTGGAGAGACAGCACTCCGCAATGGAACTGAGCCTCCTGGGCTTTCTGGTGAAAAAACAAAAGAAAAAAGAAGCAGAGAGAGAGAGAAAGAAAGAGAAGGAAGAAAGAGAAAGAGAGAGAAAGAAAGAATAAGGGGGAGGGAGGGAGAGAGAAGGAAAGAAGGAAGGAAGGAAAGAAAGAGAGAGAGGGAGAGAGAGAGAAAGGGCTCTTGGCAGAGTTTAGTAGCTGATGCCTATAATCCCAACACTTTTGAGGTCAACGTATCACAGTGGATTGCTGTGACTTTCAGTCCAACCTGAGATTCTAAGGAAGGCTGTGTCTGAAAAAATTGGCGGTGGGGGTGGGGGTGGGGTGGGGGGTGGGGGCTAGTTCCCACTTAAAACTTTTCCGTCTCCATTTTGAGCTGTCCTTGAAACAAGGCCATGATGAGGCTTGAATGGAGGTTCACAGGCCCCGTTTGCACTACTTCAACTTGTCCATCCAGAAGAAATAAGTGATCAGAATGCTTCTGATAGGTTACAAAATTTTTTTAATTAAAAAATGGCAGGGTCTTATTATATAGATCAGGATCAGAGATTTGCCTATCTCAGCCTTTTGAGTGTTGGAATTAAAGGCAAGCACTACCATGACCACCCAAAAGTTTAAAAATATGCTTATTGAAAAATAAGCACTGTGAATGAATGTCACCTTTAGAAGTAATTCCCATTATTCTAAAGCCGGGCTCTCAGTCTGTGTGGAACCCTACCACACCAACAGTGTTCTCTGAACGCTGTCACTATCCATGATGACATGTGCTGAGTCCTCAGCTGTGACTCAGCACATGCAAATACAGAGGTGAGGCTGTCTGTAGTCTCCACCCAAACATTTGCCAAATTAAAAATGACAAAATTTCCTTCCAGGAACAATCTTAGTCTTTTCAACTGAAACAAGATTCCTTCCAAAGTCTACATCAGTAGCAAAGTCTTCCCCTGTTGTCCATTGTCGGCCCACCTCCAGGGGGACAGATCTCAGAACTGGTCCTCAGGAGCTTTGACTAGGCTCCCAGAGCTCCAGTGAATGCTGCAAGCCGATGCCCCTTGCCACCACAATGCATGTGCTCTCATCACAACTCAGATCAATAGCACTTCTGCTGCTTCTCCAATTACATATAGCCTCATTTTCCTCAGAACTCCATGAGCCCAAGGGCTTGCTCCTACAGCGGCTAGCATCTTCAGTAAGGATTCAGTCACAAACTTACTTTAAAGGCTGAATTCTCTTGCTGGAATCACTTCGAGTGTTTTTACTTTGGTAAGTGACAGCATGCCGACTGTCACATTGTTCAGTTGTTGACTGATTCCTTCAATCATTAGTTCCTGGCATGTCTGAATCATCCCAAGGTGGTGCTGACCAGAATCAGGACCCACTAATGGCTCCACTGATTCATCTGGTCTGGCAGCCCAGAGTCTCTCCGAAGACAAAAAAAAAAGTAATCCCTGGGGTTTGAAGCTCAAGTGTGGAAA
>CM053766.1:46510315-46554898 GCA_028658305.1 Pachyuromys duprasi
CATGTGTGTGCCAACAATACCTTTTAACAGGTAGAGACTGAGGGATGCTGGGAGAACCTGATGGCCAGGTCTTCACTGACATGCTAAATAGGCACCTCAGCCATAGGTCCTGGGTTTGAGACCTAATAGATATAAGCCAAAAGCCCAAGAAAAGAGGGGTACTCGAGAAAGAGGCATCCTGCCGGTTACTAAATTAATAAAGTGCCTTCAATGATTCTGTTCTTTTGTGTTTGTTTCTTTTCATGCATTTACTTATTTTTGTGTCTCTGTGGGCGTGTGTGTGTGGGGGGGTCGTATGTGTGTATGTGTGTGTGTGTGTGTGTGTGTGCGTGTGTGCGTGTGTGTGTGCGTGCGTGCGTGCGTGGGGGGGGCATGTGTCACAGCGCTCGGGTGGAGATCAGAGGACAATTTCAGGACTTAGTTCTCCACTCCCCCTTCTGATTTCAGAGATCAAACTCAGTCTTAGCAGCAAGTGCCTTTACTTACTGAACCACCTTGCCAGCCCTTTAATGCGATCCAAAATAAAAATAAAGAAATAAAGATTGTGGCAGCATAGCTGCTCACACCTAAAATCTCATCACTGGGGCAGCAGAGGACGGAGGATCAAGAGCCAAGGCCAGGCTTGGCTACCTGAGACCGCGTCTCACAGCAGCAAGGAGTACGGTTCATAAGGGAAAGGGGGGTAGAGGATGAGACTAAAGAGTATGTGAGAAGGAAATAAAATCCTGAGATGTGAGGAGAACTTGGAGGTGGCACCCGAAGCCCAACCGACAGCATCGCAGCCGGGAAAAGGGAATGAGGAGTCAGCATTATTGACACAGTGGACGAAACGGAAACAGGATGAACCCAAAGCGCGCTGACCCGCGTCGTAGACGTGAAGCGCTCCACTTCCAGTACTTGCGCTTTTATGGGACAGCCGGAGAGGTAGGTCTGGATGTTGGGCTCCTTAAATCCTTGAGTGTTGTAAATAGAAGAGAATGGGATGTACTCTGAAAAGGACAAAGGTAAAAGGTTATTCCCGTAAGAGACAGGAGCAGCGTGGCACCTTGTAAGAGTCTTAGCTGTTAAGATGGGGCCGATGATATGGTCCACTAGGTGAAGATGCTACCACTAAGCCTGATGACCTCAGTTTGATCCAGGAGAGCCACAGCCTTGTGTTGGGCAAGGAGCTGACATAAAATTGCCCCCCCCCCCCAGGAATGAGCTTTAACTAGGAGAAAGGGTCTGTGAACGAAGCAAGCCATCCATGACTGGGCCTTGGGGGGGGGGGGAGAACATTAAGGGGCACTATATTGTATCAGATATAATTTGATGGGGTCTTAAAGGGGAAGAGAGGCTTTTTTTTAAGCCTGGAAAGGAACTTCGCTGAGAGGTATAGCTTAAAGCAAGAGTAGGAATCAGCTGACAAGGATGGGATGACGAAAAAGCCTAGAAAAGCGAATGTTCAGAAATCCCCCAGACAACGGAAGGTAAATGACTCTTGTTTCTTTTCCAGGTGTTGGGGAAGTTTTACACCTTGTAATTCAGTCTGGGATCGCCTACACCCAAGGAAATAGAGGACTCAGGTACTGACTGGGCAGTAAATTAGGGACTGTGAGGCCACAGGACAGCCTAGCCTAAGTGTCCCCGAGATGCAGGAGAACATAGGATCTGGTCACTCAGAGTGACCACTACCTTAATGAGACAGACCCATGATCTATCAGAACAGTAAAAGAAAAAAGAAGCATTGTTTAAATAAGTCTCAGGAAGCCCTCTCTTCCTAAGCAATGTGTCTCCAAGGATGGTGGCTGCTCTCTGGTTAGTTTTCACTGTGCTCTGTCAAGCAGCCCTGAGGACATCTCAGCCCCTCCAGCACCTGTCCTTACCTTCCAGAGTCTTGGGGTCTCCTGGAGAAGCATCATACTCCACCTCCTCCCCCTCAAAGTGCAGTTCCCGGGTGTCGAGATTTTCTATCAGGTTGCTCATGTCTGCAGCGATTTTCTGCAGCGCAGAAGTGTTTACTCTGGGCTCGCTTCTCAGTGACATACTGACTTCTGACGGGGTGAAAACAGAGGGGCTGAGGGAAAAGAGAAGGCGTCACTCAGACACATTTGGCTGTGGAAATCCCTATCACACAATCTGTAACCAGGTGTAGACAAAGCATATATGAAAAGAAAGCAACTCCAGGGGAGATGTGATTATCCCAAACAACCACAGTGTTGATTTTCCTGCATCACATTCAAACAATTTCGACCTTGTTGGGAACATGAAGCAAAACAATTATAGAGAAGAAAAATACAATACTATATGAAACAAAATTAGAGCATTTCTTGACCATATTTTATGCATTTGAATAAACGGCGGGCAGGGGGAGACTAAAGAGAGATTGATTGGGAATGCTTTTGCAGGGAAAAAGATATGCTCCTTTGTTTAATAAACATGTTCAAATTAAGACGATAAACATAAACTGGGTGTGGTGAAGCACACCCATAATCCCAGCACTCCGGGAGGCAGAGGCAGGCGGATCTGTGAGTTTGAAGCCAGCATGATCTACAAAGTGAGACCAGCACAACCAAGAGAAACCCTGTCTCAAAAAAATAAAAATACAAACACAGTCTGGCATGGTAGCCCACACCTTAGAGACTGAGGTGGGCACGTCTCTGTGAGTTCAAGGCCAGCCAAGGCTACATAGCAAAACCCCATCTCAAAAATAGAGAGAAAGAAAGAGGAAAAAGTGAAAGAAAGGAAGAAGGAATGAATGAACAAGGCGTGTAAAATGTATAATACACGTAAAATAAGCAACATTTTCCTAAAGAAAATTGAGGGAATTTCCCATACCCAAATTGGGGTGTAGATTTAAAGATCATTTTTTCTATGCCTGATGAGACAGCTGAGTGGGTGAAGGAGCTTGTCACCCAGGCTTGAGGACTTCAGTTATGTCCTAGAACCCACGATGCAAAGACAAGGGCCGACACCCAGAAGTTCTCTGACACATGCGTGCTGTGCTCGCGCAATAATGAAAAGGATAAAATGTTTATGGTAACGTCCCCTTTCCGTATGAGGCTTTAGTCACAACCTGGCGTGAGCTACGGTACACGTGTCTTGAAAGGAAACGGGTTAATACACCTGTTTCTAAAGATCCCAGAGGCGCTAGGATTATTATTTCTCTCCCCTTTTAAAGGAAGCCGGTTCTGTTTCATCCCGACACTTAATAACATGAGTCATTGCACATCGGAACCCAGGGAGGAGACTTCATACAGATTTTATTTTTCATTTAAAATATGGAGGTTTAAGCCTCAAACACTGCTGTCAGACACTGCCGGTTACAGAAATCATCTCTGACAGAGCGCCTAAGCTGAGCGGAGTCTCATGTGGCTAACTCTTCTCCACAAGCTCCTTCGCTACTGCAGGCTCACAAACATTAGCTTGGCACTCACTGTGCTCCGTGAGAAGCAGTGACTGGAAATGTAAAGATGGAGCCTGTGAGACACTTTAGCAAGTACAGTCACGTTGTGTAAGTCAGGCAAGCTGAGTTCAGCCTCTGGATCCCATAGGGGAAAGAAAGAACCAACCTCTAGAAGCCATTCTCTGACCTCCACATGTGTGCAGTGACACATACGTGCTTGTGTGCTCATGCTTACACACACACAAGAGCATATGTGCTTGCACACACATGAACACACACACACTGATAGGAAATATGAAGATGAGTTAAGGAACACCTGCTGTGTGGGTTGAGGTAACATCAACATAACCCCAAGTTCATCCCAGGCCGCCTTCAAGGACTTGAACTTCCTGAGAACAGAATGCCGAGAGGACGATGCTTGGCTGCATTCTCTCCTACAGGCTCTGTGGAGGGCTGGGTGTGCCGAGTGGGGCCAACTTAGACAGCTGTTATGATGACAAGTCTCCGAAACCTAGACAGTGCTGTATCTGACACAGACCTGTTTGGAAATGCAGAGGCGGGGTGGAGGGAAGGAATTCTGATTTTCCTTGTATGTATCATATGCCAGAGTTCCCTGGTGACCTGGGCAACCAACCCCCATCTTTCTGTCTCTCTGTTAACTGTAAGGAGGTTTAAATCTGAATCTGTACCTTACCAATGCCCAATTATTAGACTATCGTTGCCTGTATATCTTCCTTTCAATTCTTGCTCATTTCCAAATTATCTTTCTAAGTTTTGGAGATGTGCAAATAGCCTTGAAAGTGCCGATATTCAGGTGTAAAATGGGGCAAGCCTTCGCAAATGCTGACTGTAATGGCATGAACAGGAAATAAAATTTTCCTACAATTTAGTGTTCACAGGACAAAGTCATTTACTCCTCAAGATCTTGGCTTCCTCATCTACCAATTTCATTCCCAGGGTCTCTTCAACAAAAAAATCCTAACTATATATGAAAGATGCCATCAAGCTCTTCAGCCTCCATGACGACTTAACCAATTTAACCATCTTTCTATCTCCAGGAATTACTGCAAGTAGTTTTACATTTAAATTAGAGGGTAGGCGGCAGAGTGCTTTTCAGCCTAAATTATTTGATTAATGTTTGTTCAGCTTCCACTGGGGAGGTGTTGCCTCAGGCCACAATTAAAATGGTTGTTTCCTTTTCTGCTAATCCAACAAAGAGCCACTTGTTGGATGCCAAGTATGAGCCAAGTTTT
This sequence comes from Pachyuromys duprasi, assembly GCA_028658305.1. Taxonomy (NCBI): domain Eukaryota; kingdom Metazoa; phylum Chordata; class Mammalia; order Rodentia; family Muridae; genus Pachyuromys; species Pachyuromys duprasi. The sequence goes on from CM053766.1 coordinate 46,514,954, forward strand.
GCATTATTTAAAAGACAAGGTAATGAGAAGCAAGGGGAAATGAGATAAGGAAAACCAAGAAATTACATCATATTGTTGTCATTTATTAATTTTTAATGATTTTTAGAGACTTTTATTGATTAAATAAACTTATGCTTAACTTTCCCAACACTCTCAGTGGGGGAAAATGGTTATTCCAAATGACCCTCCTTTTTGGCAAAGTATTAAAATATTAAGAAGAATGTAATTAATACACAAAAACTAATCTAGATGTTGAGGTAAGTAGGATACAGGTGTTGGCTCAAGCTAAAATAAATATCTTCTTTCAGGCTGAGGAAAAGGAAGCATGATAACACATGCAAAATGAGAAAAGAAAAAAGAGTAAAAGGAAAAACATTATTTGCTATAAAGAATCTATTGTGTGTGTAATTTTAGCACAATTTGTTATTCAATACTTCATAGGTCTGATTGCTTTATGAAACTTAGGTATTTGTCCAGGGGTACTCAGCTTTATCAGAGTCACTTTATATATATATATATATATTTTAGCCTGTCCTGGTGGATGCACTCCTGTAATCTCGGCATCTGGGGAGGAAGAGGCAGGCAGATCTCTGTGAGTTTGAGGCCAGCCTGGTCTACAAAGTGAGTCCAGGACAGCCAAGGATACACAGAGAAACCCTGTCTCAAAAACTCAAAAAAAAAAAAAAAAAGAAAAAGAAAAGAAAATTTAGGGGACCCAAAGGGTCTTCAAATTTACACATCAGATTGGGAAGATTTTTCCACTAACAGTAAGAAACAGAAGGCATGATTTGAGTGCCATTGCCTTTACTGGGTTTTTTCATACAATTTCATGAGTTGTTATCCCACAATTGTATAGCTGGTGTTAGTTTTCAAAATCAAATGGTGAGGTCATCAGAGTTGTTCCTATGCGGTCAAGTCTTCTTAGTCAATGTGTTCTTTCAATTAAAGCCATCTATCTTGGAAGGGAGCAGCTGCCATAGTTACAGCCTGAGTTACCCAGCAATGGCATAGGCCCTCCAGTGTTTACATCTGAGATAACATAGTTCATTCTTTTATCGCTTTATAAGTCTAAACTGTGGGTCTTTATCTCTCTCTGTGTACAAACAAGAGATGATGCCAGCAGGTGAATAAGAACAGCTGGGCTGTAATTCTGCTTGCTTGTGTATGTGGGAGAAAAATAAGGTTGCTTTTCTTTCTTTTTTTCTGGTTTCGAATACTAGAATCAAAACTCTTTGCTGCAGCTATTTAATAACCCCATCATTCAGTGAAGGAAGCAGAGAAATAGGGTTTTCTCTTCAATTTTCAACATGACTGGGAATGAGAACTGGTATTTTCATTTTCACATAATAAATATGTATTAGCTAAGATAACAATAATATTGCCAGCTGTAGTAATTGATGTTTAAGTAAACATTAGCATGAGTTAGCATTTGCTAAGTATGTCCTACATGCCAGGCACTGAACAAAGACAGCAATTCTAAAATCATCTTGGGACCTGGGTTCTACTGGCAGCCATGGGAACTTAGAAAAGAGAAGACACTTGCCAAGGGTCCCATGGCCAGTGAACTCTAGTCACATTCTGAGGGTGAACACACCTATCCCTCTCCGAGGAGATGGGGACCCTCCTGGGGAAGAATGGGACAATGCTATGACCACTCAGATCTCACCGAACACCTGCTCAGCAATGACTTGCCACTACCTGATTTAATCAGGGAGCTGTCCACAGAGAAACTGCCATCGATAGGCCATCCAGTACAGGCCTCAGAAAAATGTCCTCCTCTTAACCTATAGAAGCCCTCACATGCAATGGCCTCCTGGTGACAAAAGGTCCTGAGAAGATAATATGAATGGTATCGATCATCACCAACCAACACAGAGAATTGCTAAGGGAACTTAATATACCAGGCTTCTGACAAGGGCTCCTCCTGTATCACCCAAAATAGTGGTGGCAATAGCTTCACAAACCAGTACTACTGCGACTTTTATGATACCAGTAATCAGACAAGCTGGCTCAGGTGACAGTCAGGAGGTCGGGACACCAGCTAGCAGCTGAGCTCTGGCTGACCTGAAAGTCACAGCCCTGTTTCAACCATGTCCTGCCGTTGCAACCATGCCAAGAAGAGCAGACGATGTGGTGTGGGATCAGACATCCCCATCCTGCCCAAAGCCTGGATAGACAGCTTGCTATTCTGGCTGGTTCTAAGTGTGATTTCCATGCACTGTCTTCCCTCAGAAGTCCACATCAAATCTGACGTTGGGAACCCGGAGCAATTCCCTTACTCTTCTTCTCCTGGCTTCATGGTAAGCCCTTCATAGGAAATGTCAAACAATGGTATGATTTTCTCCCATACGTGTCAAGACTCAGGAAGATTGTGGTAAGTAATGTCAACTCAAAGGATCTGCAGTGGAGGAGCCAGAAGACAAACTCTTATGCAGCCAAAGACACAAACAAGCCTATAGAGAGTAGAAGGAGGGCTTTACATGGTTCATGTTCTATTTCTTTTCCTTTGATATTTTATTTTTATTTTTTATCAGTGTTTGCCTGAAGGTATGTCTGTGGATCACAAGAACACAGTGCTCGGAGGCCAGAAAGAAGCATCTTACCCCTTGGGCCTGGAGTTACAGACAGCTGAGAAGCACCACGTGAATACTGGGAATTGAAATGGGTCCTCTGGAAGAGCAGCCAGTGCTCTTAATCAATGAGCCATCTCTCTAGATCCATGGTTAATTTTCCATTAGCAAATCTCAATTGGTATGGTATGCTATTTGCATACTTATGATAATGATTCTTTACAAACATTGGTCACGCAACCGGGGCAGCTTTATGACACAGATGCAGAAATCAGTTCCCACAGATGCCATTGATTCCAGAGGGAACAACCCTAGAGAGAGCAAAACAAACAAACAAACAAACAAACAAAACAAAAAAACGATATTTCTTGATTCACCCCCAAATTCCCCTAAGTCCTTGGACCTCCTTGGATAACCTTTTGGACATCCAAGGTGCATTTCACCTGGCAAGAGCTTTTCTGTTCATTTGATGCATCCTAGAGCTGAGTATTGCCCTCCTTGTAGGAACCAGCTACTTCTGGTTTGTCTCAGTTCTATCTGACCTTGTTTCCACAGGCATATCCACCTGTTGCGGCAAAGTGTTCCCTACATTCACTGAGTTCCAACTCTGTGCTGAGCACAGCAATATGAGTGACACGCATCATGTTACATTCTTTACACACCTCTCTGCAATGTCAACCAAGAGTGGAGGGGATGGAGCCAGAACAGCACACCAGAGCTTCCCACTTTTGAGGGAGTGACCCCTGATGTCCTACTTGCCTCTGTGGCCTCTGTTCATTCAGATCCTGGTCACAACAGGGTTAACATCCTTTCAGATAACTTGCCCTGCTTCCCGTGGTAGACCCTGGGCTTCAGCACAGTCTCTAGAATGCTCAGCACAGAGTTCCACGGACCTACCCAGCTTCTCCACGGCCCCTGGTTCTGGAGTCCAAGGAAAGACTGCCTGGCAAGCATGGAGTACTGCTCTCTGTTGAGTCCTGACCAATGGTAGTTGGATCTAGCCCCCGCCCCCCAGGCTGATGTGGAGAAGCACACTAGTGTCCCAAGGTAGTTCTACATGGAGCCCTTGAGGGTTGGGCAATTGACTGGCCTCTCTGTGAATGCAGAGGTCAGCACTATAGGACAGCATCTTGCTTTCCTCCTGGTTGCTCTGTCTCTTCTCCTTTCATTCTGGCAGCTCTGGAGTTCTGGCACTCCCCATAAAGCCCCTCCTGCAACCTTATCTCAGGCCAGAGTTGCATGCCAGCTAGCACAAGGTAGAACCAGAATGGCAAAGCCCAATAGTTTCCCACTGGACCATCCTGCCTCACACGGGAGCCCATATTGCATGTGGATTACAGTGGTAGGAGAAAGACAATTTGCATCAGGCTGATGCTTCAGGGAACAAGGATCCAGGCACTTTGCAACACATGAGTTCAGGCTTTCCTGACAGTACACCTGTGACTACTATTTTTATCCTTGCCATAGCTGGCAAGGAAACTGGGGACACAGACAAAGTGAGTGGTTCACCAGAGGTTACCACCATCTGAATCAACTACCTGATTGGTTCTTCTCTGTACCTTGATCAATCTGGGCAAAGTAACTTTAGTTAGCGCTCTGCTTCCTCATCTAAAAACTGAAATGATTGCCAACTATGGTGGTACAAGCCTGCAATGGAAGCGCTAGGAAGACTAAGATGGGAAGATCACTGTGAGTTCAAGACCAGCCTGGGCTACACAATCAGTCTCTCTCTCTCTCAATCTCTCTCTCTCTCTCTCTCTCTCTCTCTCTCTCTCTCACACACACACACACACACATACACACACACACAGAAAAAAAAATACATTTCATATGGCCACAAAATTGTGTATAGGCCACAGAGGCACATCTCATTGTCACTAAATGTTGGGGAAACAGCACATTGAACAGCCCCCTCCTCATGACACACAGAGGGCACAAACACCAGGGCAGTTTGCATATGTATTCTAAAGCAGCACCTAAGGAGACTTACTCCTACCTCTACTAACAACAGTACACATATAACACTGTTTGAAGAGAAAACATGGTGAGCCCTTTCCTAACTTCAAAGAGTGTTAGGTTACTGTGTGAATGACAAATTCTGTACTAGGGACTGCAAGAATCCCAAAGGGAAGCCAAGTATAGTATGATGGCACACTCCAATTATCCCAGCACCCAGGAAGCTGAGGCAGGAGGAGCAGGTACTCAGGGACAGCCTAGACTACACAGACAGCCCAGACTACACAGAGAGTTTGAGACCAACCCAGGCTACATATAGAAAGCCTGTATTAAAATGTGTGTGTGTCTGTTGGTCTGTGTATGTGTGAAAGAAACTGACAATGAAAAACTATGCTCAAGCTTTCGAACACCACATTTTACAATTCTAAATTGTCTTAGTCACTTCTCAATTGCTACAACAAAACACCACGACCAAGGTAAAAGAGAAGCATTTTATTTGGAGTTCGTGTTTCCAGAGGGTTAGAACCCATGACTATCATGATGGGGACCATGTTAAGGAGCATAGCAGCAGGCAGTAGGCATGACCCTGGAAGAGTAATTAAGAGCTCACATCTTGAGACACAAAATGAGGCAGAAACAAACTAATTAGATAGGGCATGAGCTTTGGAAACCTCACACACCTTCTCCAACAAGGCCACACCTGCTAACCCTTCCCAAACCATTCTACCAACTGGGGACCAAGTATTCGAACATATGAGCCTATGATGGTCATTGTCATTCAGATGACCACATAAATAAATACTCAACATTTCATGGCCAAAAATTGGCTATTCATACAGTGTGTGTTTCAAGAAAAGGTGGTACCTGCCCATGAATTTATGGAAAAAAACTTTACTGTTATGAGAAAAATTATACTAATTAAGGTGATATAAAGGTCTCAACAAGATAAACTGAGCCCACCAATGCTTTAGTGAATGAAATAAATGCATCCCCCAACACAAAAATAGCATTCACCTCTATTGAGGTGACACACAGAAATATTTTCTTTCAGTGTTTCCCAAAATCCAATAAAACTATTCTCACGAACCTTTGGGGTTACTTTTGATAAGTACACATGATGAAGGGTCAGCATGGATGGTGGTGACAATGGCTTATGAAGCCCCTTCCACCTGTATGTGATTCGCTGTCACCCTGGCCCATACTTGGCAGCCAGGGTATGGTCCAGATCATGGAGAAAGCTATACAGATCTGAGGGATAGTCTCCATGCAGCCCAAGCCCTGGACCCACCACATGTCCGGCCAAGAGAAAACAGCTCTGGACAACAAAACCAGCAGCAGCAGGCAGAACCTATGGGCTCTCCACTGAGGACCTGTAAGCCAGACTCCCGAAGCGGGCTCTGCTGGGCTGAGCACAATGTGGAAAACTCATTTCCTCATTCCTTACAAAGCTTGCGCTATCAAGGAAAAGAAAATAAGAAACATGTGGACATACACATCGGATGGCGGTGTTTTCCAGTTTGATTGGTTGGTTAGCTAAGTAAGAATCTGTTGAGACAGGGTCTCAGGTGAATCAGGCTGCCCTTGAACTCCTGATTCTTCTTTCTCCACCTACCAAGTGCTGGGATTACAGGCCTGATAGTTTTGAACTATTTTCACTATGATTGCTTCCTTTCCTTAAAAGTGTGCAGACAGACCCATTTAGCTAGAAGAACTTCATTCCCTTGTGCAGACTGTTTATCAATAAAAATTTTCCCAGGTGTCTAAAATCTGACTCCATCCAAAGGAATGGACAAACAACCCACATTGCAACAAGTGTAGGCAGCACAGAGAGCTTCCAGCGACTCAGCAAGTTCACCTACCACCCAAAGAAAGCTGGCAAGCACACCCGGGCCATCTCTGCCGGCGCTCTCGGTGCTGATTAGTGCTCAGCCTTTGTCACCGGTGCTGATAAACACAGAGAAACGTCAATTTAAGCTTCTTGAGGCAGCATGGTACCAGGGTAGGTATGGGCTTTGAATGGAACAACTTGGAATCTGACCCTCCTTATGGTCTTGGTTGTGAAGCTGGTAGGCCTGAGAAAAGGAAACCTCAGTTAAAGGATTGCCTCCATTATATTAGCCAGTGTGGGTATGTTCATGGGAGTTGTGCTGGCTGGTCTTATGTCAATTTGACATACAAACTAGAGTTATCTGAAGGGAGGGAATCTCAACTGAGAAAATGCTGTCATAAGATCCAGCTGTAAGGCATTTTCTTAATTAACGATTGGTGGGGGAGGGCTCAGCCCATTGTGGGTTGTGCCATCCCTGGGCTTGGGGTCCTGGGTTCTGTGAAAAAGCAGGTGGAACAAGACACGATAAGCAAGCCAGTAAGCAGCACCCCTCTATGGCCTCTGCATTAACTCCTGCCATCAGGTTTCTGCCCTGCTAGAGTTCCTGCCCTGACTTCCTTCAGTGATGAACAGTGCTATGGAAGTGTAAACTGAATAAACCCCTCTTTTCCCCAACTTGGTTTTTGGTCATGGTGTGTCATCACAGCAATAGAGATCCTAACAAAGACAGTGATGTTATTTTACCTATTGACCGAGGTGGGTAGACCCAGCTTACTGTGAGCAGCGCCATTGCTGGGCAGCACATCCTGGCTGTGTAAGAGGACTGGGTGAGTAGTGTAAGCAGTAAGCAGTATGCATTCCTGCCTTGGCATCATGACAGATTGTAAAGTATAAGAAGAAATTGTTTTTTTTTTCTTTTTCTTCCAAAGCTGCTTTAGCCATAGCAACAGAAAGCAAATAGGACAGCATTCTGTGTGTAAAACAGAGCTCTGGTTAAAATGATGTTTGTCGTAAGCCAGCTCTCTCCTCTGAGAGCTGCGAGTCTAGCCCAAGCACAGGGACAGCAGTAAGGACTGGGTTTTGAGGAGGAGCTGGTGATGTGGTCTACAGGAAGCACTGCCCCGAGCCAGGTGTAATGGCACCTGAAGAGACACCTCCGATGTCCAAGAATGAAGAAACATACTAAACTGGACTAGGGACAGATAGGTACATGGACATGAACCTGGAAGGGCCAACAAGGTTTTTTGTTATTGTTAGCATTTTCTTTGCGAAGCAAGGTCTCATGTAGCCGAGCACATGTCAAGCTCGCTGTGGAGCTAGGGCTGACCTTAAGTTTCTGATCCTCTTGCCTCCACCGTCTGAGTGCTAGGATTCCAGGCAGGTCCCACCAGGCCAACTCTATGTGGCCCGAGGCCCTGGCTTAGATCCCAGCAGTGAACAGTACACAGTCACATAGACAACCGGGCTTGACGTGAGAGCACCTGATAAGCACCCCGCCTGATGGAGTGTGCTCACTCACACCGAAGACAGTCATGAGTTGCCTCACTTAAAGGAAGCAGGATGAAGACGAGGAGATGAGGATTAAAACTCACTTACTTAATGGGCAGAGAGGTGGCTCAAGAAGTCAAAGGCACCTGGCACAAAAGGCTGGCCACCTGCCTGGACCCCTGGAACCCACGCAAAGATGGGCAGAAAGACCAACACCACAGCACTGTCCTCTGATTTCCCCATGTATATCATGCCACACATGCTCACATATATGCATCAAGCATACATGCATGTACACACAGTAATAATAAATGAAAACTCTGAAAAACTCATTTCCCGGGGATGCTTTGTATAAAAACTTAAGAACAGCAAAAAGAATAAACAAATAAACAGATAATGAAAGGCCAAATGCTCGAAAACTGTGGTCTTGAGTGCTTGCTTTCAGTGTTAATTTACTATTCCAAATTCTACATAGTACCCCACAGAACTTGATAATATTAAAACCCGTAACACAAGTAATAAAAATGAGCAGATTTGTCATGTTTTATATATATATATGTATAAATATATATATATATATAATTGCTGTAAGCCTGGAGGAATGTAAAGGTATATTAAAACAACTGGGAACAAAATTCAGGTGCCAAAAATCAGCTGTGTAAATATGTGTTTTCCATTTACAACAATGATAGAAAATATTCGCGAGATTATATTCTTCAGTAAGTGATGCTGAGACTGACAATTCATAAAGACATAATAAGCAAAAATAAGTCTTTCCCTCAGATTTCCCATAAAATGCTTCCAGATTATAGTACTTTGTGAGGACAACTTTAGTATTAAAGTCTAAATGTTCATAACAAAACTCTATAAACTTTGAAGTAAAATATAAAACAACTGCTATTAGACCCTGCTATTAAGACCTTAAGAGAAGGGATATTACCATAACACAAAAAAATATAAACCAAAACCAGGAGTGGTGGCTCATGCTTTTAATCCCAGTTTTCAGGTGAAAAAGGCAGAAGAATTGCTGCAAATTTTAGCCCAGCCTGGGCTACATAACACAACCCTGTCTGTAAAAAAAAAAAAAAAATTCAAACAAGCAAACAAACAAACAGAAAAGTCACCACAGAAATGCTGGGAAATGTGGGAAATTCAACCACACTGAAGTTTAAAGCTTTTATTAGACAAGTAGCAAACTATATAAGTTATGAACAAAATCCCAGAGTAAGAGAAAAGTTGAGTAGACTATTAAAAAATGTCTATAAATATGAAAGAGAAAAATCCAGAGACAATAGAAAGTATGTTTGGGTACACAATAGCATGGAAAGGAACTGTAGAATACTATCCAGTCACTCTGCCTTGCTGCCTGTCTCAGCGCTATCTCGGCACTCTCACGGACACAAGAAAGGCCCTTTCACCTCACCGCACTAGGAAGCTTTCTGCAAGCCCACAGCTGCTTCATGCTGGTGAGGAAATGAAACTCTCATTCGCTCGGGGCCGGAATGTGAGCTGAAATAACCTTACAGAAGCAATGCGGTGGCTGATGGTGAACTCAAAGATGGCACAACCTCCCATTCCACAGTCTCTCCTGAGCACAGTCATAGAACATCTCTCCATGCAGGCGTGAAAGGACACAGGAAAATGGGCGCTGAAACACTGCTCAAAAGAAAGGAACCTGGATCAAGAGAGCACACAGCCATGAGAGTAGATAAGCTACTTTAGGGCCAAGCACGGCGGCACACGGGTATGATCCCAGTACTCAAAGCATAGGAGGGCAGAGATCACAGGTTCAAGATCATCCTCAGCTACTTATAACAGTCGATCCCAGGCTACATGAGACCCTGTCTTTAAAAAATAAAATAAAATAAAGTGTGTGTAGGAGGCAGAAACAAGTGGATCTCAGTCAGTTCAAGGCCAGCCTTTGTCTACATAGTGAGTTCCAGGACAGGTCAAGCTATATAATACAGAGATTCTGCCTCAAAGGCAAACAAACAAAAAGAAAATCAATGTGTGGGAATATATTTCTTTTACAAAAGCTATGCAGCGCAGGAAATAAATACACCAAACTTATGTTTAAGCAAGGTGTGGCGGCAGACACCTGCAGTCCCAGCACTCATGACAGAAGGATTACCCACCCACAAGGTATTTTATCACAACAAAAGTAACCCTAGAGGTCAAAAGAGAAATACTAAAGACACAGTGAAATCCAGCTTGGATGCGACTGAAAACACACATCAGCATGGTGTTTGTGAGTAGTTGGGTCCTTGGAAGGAGCTGAGTAATGGTTATCTGAGAGAGTGAGGGGCATCATCCATCACACTGTCCCCATGGGCATGGTCCGTCCATCATCCTTGTACTTTCTATTACATTCCGTACCTCACCCCCTTGTCTGCCTGATGACATCTTCTAAGCGCCTCCTAAAGCCTTTCTACAAAAGCAGGAGGCAGTGTGTCTCTTGACTACGCTCCACAGTGAAGCTTGGAAACTCTCCTCAGAGGCACCTTTACCTCCATGTAGGACATGCCTCACCTTTTCTGTGATCTCTGGGGCTGGGGGCAGCTGGATCATCCCCACAGATGTACATAATAAGTGGTATTTGCTGAATAAAAAAACGATCAGTCAATTCAAAGATAAGACCTTTGAATCTCCTGAGTCTACCGTCTCCTCAGCCTCCCAGCCATCGGCACACTTCCAATGTGCAAACTCTGCATGCTCTCCTGCCTTCTGGAACTGACTCTATCACTTTTGGGGTGTATCCCAGGCCTTGCTCTCCATACGTCTCTCGAAGGACAGCCTTGAACTTCTGACCCTCCTGCCTCTGTCTCCTGCTTGCTTTGATCACAGCAGGTCTGTGAAATGCTCGAGGCAGGACTCTTCACGTGCGTGCGAGGCGAGCTTTCTACCAACTGGGCTGACTGAAGAGAGCTGGAGCTGTAAGCTTTTATTTCACCTAGGGTACACTGTGTCACTGTGCTTAGATTCCTTGATTTACACGATACTGCGTTACTTTTTATATTACTTCACTTAGAATATACGGTGTTACTTTTTCAACATTCTTCCTATGTAAAATACCGTTTTACTTTTTATACTACTTCACTTATAGTACACTGTGTGTTACTTTCTATATTACTTCACATATAGTATACTATTACTTTTGTATTATTTTTTATAGTATACTGTGTTACTTTTCCTATTACTTCATTTATATACATTAAATTACATTTTGTGTCATGTATTATACTGTATTGCTTAATCTCTCTGAGCTTTGGTTTTGTTGGGTTTTGTTTGTTTGTTTGATCCTAGAATAAGCCTACCTTGTAAAATGATGGAATAGTGCATATAAAATACTTCACCCTGCCAGGCACAGTTACACGATTACACCTGTAATCCCAGCACTCAGGGAGGCAGAGGCAAGTGGATCTGTGAGTTTGAGGCCAGCCTGGTCTACAAATCGAGTCCAGGACAGCCAAGGCTACACAGAGAAATGCTGTGTCGAAAATAACAACAAACCCTTCTCCCTGTTCCTGACAGACAATATGATGTCAACATAGGTCAATGTTATTGACGTTTACAATGACTTTCACCAAAGGGGCAGCATGTCAATCATCAGGCACTAACTGTCCAGTAAAATAAAGTGAAATGTAAAGGCAACTAACAGATCTGCTTACTCACTACCAAACAGACTGAAGAATAGCGCAGTATGGCTGTCCTTCCTTCCACCTCCAACAAGTAAATCCAACAAACAGTCCTTTCCATACTGAACTGCTTATGGTTCCTTCACTCTTACTGTGCTGTGAGCCTATAATGACGTAAGATGAAATTCTGCCCAGGATCCCTGGTACCATTCTTAGGGTGGATGTCTCTATAGGAGTGTAGCCCATTTTCTTCTTTGATCCAAATACTAATCTTTCTTTAGTCTTTGCATCTAAACTTTAGAAGCTATCAGCTCTAGGGAGTTCTAAAACAAATCTAGCCTGGGCTTGGGGAGATGGCTCAATTATAGTGTGTGCCTTGTGAGTCTGACCATCAGAGCCTAAAGGTGTGGTAGCACATACTTGCAATCCCAATGATTGGGGGTGGGGTCTGGATAAACAGAGCCCTGGGCCAGCCAGCCTAATCAGCCAAGTTCCAGGCCTCAGGTAGAGACCCCTTCACCAAAAAACGAGGTGGATGGCTCCTGAGGAACCACATAAGGTTGACCCTAGCTACACACACACACACACACACACACACACACACACGCGCGCGCGCGCGCGCGCACGCACACACACACACACACCACTACCACCACCTACAACAACAACAAAATCCAGTGTGTTCTACCTGATGTCTTTAGTACCTATTGAGAAGAATAGGATTAAGCAAATTCCTCACTCAGAGGACATGTGTATGTGTGCATTCATATGAAAGATCAGAAGTTAGTGTTATAGAGTTCAGTAAGTCCCTGTGACTCATGCATTTGATGGGAAGCACTGTTCGGATCTGGGGGAGAGGCCCACAGGCCAAAGGACTGGAATTCGATACCCAACACCCATAAGGCAGCTCAAAACTGTCTGTGGCTCCAGTTCCAGGGGATCTGACACCCTCACACAGGCATACATGCAGACAAAACACCAATCCACATAAAATAAAAAATGAAATTCAAAAGGTCTAGGGAGCCTTCAGAGTGACTAAGTAACTCCCAGTAAGTGACACTTGTACCCCCTGAGGCAGCCCATACGGCGACCTGCGCATTCATTTAGCACAACTTCCTGCCCTGAGAAGACAGACTCACACAGAAACAGAAGAGACAGAAGTTGTCCTCTTCACACATTACCTGCCCAAACATGTCTCAGCAGTGGATTCTTTCCAAAGCATGAAGTTTGAACCACCTCTGCAAATGTGTCAACAAGCCAACCAGACAGGCAGGATAAACCGATTTAATCTGCTCGCCTTCCAAACTCCACCCGCTCAGGGTGGGCAGGCTGCTTACTGGAAAGAACTCGTTCTGTCCTCATTCTATTCGCTGACTTGCACCATGTTAAGGATCAGAGCTATCCTGACAACAACTGTCTTCCCTGCTCCAGGACAGGGAGACTCAGGTTGCCTTGCCTCCCTGAAACAAACAAGAAGATGTAGTGATTTGGGCCCTGTTGTCTCAGTATTTGGGAGACCATGGCAGAAAGATTGCATTCAGTCAAAGGCCAGCCTAGGCCTTAGAGTGAGTTCCAGGACAGTCAAGGCTATAGAGTGAGACCCTAGTTCTAAAAATAAGAGAGATAAGGAGGGGGGAACAGACAGACAGACAGGAAGGAAGGAAGTTGAGGGAGGGAGGAAGGCAGGCAGACAGGCAGGCTTCCAAACTAATAAAATAGGGTCACTATTCATCAGCAAGCTGGCTGCACCATCTTGCTTTCTGGTCTGGCCACTTTAAGGACCAACAGGTCAAGCGTCCTGTCAGTATGACGTCTTTTCCTCAACCTCAGTGTATGAGCACACTAAGTGCTGAGCACCACACTACGGATGGGAAGGAAATGACCATGCCTTTTACTCCACAGTGGAAAGTGAGGACCCTCCTCACTCTCCCATGCCTTACTCGGGCAATGAACTCCTCCCTTGCCTCTGGAAGAGCCATTCCTGCTGCCTGCTACTTTCAGACCTGTTTCTAACTCTCCTTTCTCTGCCCCATTCATCATCAATTGCCTGGCCAACTTCTGGCTTTCCCTCACGCCTTAAAGCTTAAAGCACCCATTACATGGAAGGTCCCTTCTGAATCTCTTATTGTGATTCCATGTCAAACTTCCGAAAGCATCCAGTCCCTTACTCAGCTGGTTGGGACCTAACACGCTCTACTCTGTAGTCCTGAGAGTTCTGATAGACGGCTCACCCCAATCACAGCTTGGCCTTCTTTAGACTCCTTCTTTTTTTTTAATGCATGTATGTTTGTGCTTCTATTCATGTGTTCACATACACATATATGTCTGTGTATGTGGAAGCCAGAGGAAAACCTTTGCTGTCATTCTGTAGGAACCATCCTTATTAACTAATTAATTAATTAATTGATTTAGTCAGTCAGTCAGCTAGTCAGTTAGTTTGAAACAGGGTATCTCCCTGGCCTCAGCTCTAGCAAATAAGTTAGGCTTAGCTGTCCAGCAATTCCCAGGAATCTGCCTGCCTCCTCCTCCCCAGCAAGGGGTACTACAAAAAAAAGCCTAGCTTTTTTTTTTTTTAACCTGGGTTTTGGGTATGGATCTCAGGTTATTAAACACCATGCCAACTGAGCTTCCTCCTCATCCCTCAGTCTCCTTTGTCTGATAGATTCAGTCATCTAGATGGAACTATCTGATACTTCCTCCTTCAGAAAGCTTCCTGTGGCCTGGCTGGCAGGTTGTATGCTTGGTGCTTGTGTGGCAACCCAGTGAGTCCTTCGAGTATGGATGCATGCCTTTCTGCTTGGCTCTATTTCCTCTAGAAGACTGAGTTGCTTTAAGTGAAAGGCCGTGTCTAGGTCCCAAGTCTCTAGTTTCTATTTCATCTTCCACCATGTTTCTCTCAACACCTCCTCAAGGCCAGTTTCTTAAGAAAGTGTCTGCTTGTTCCTTCTGCGTCATCTCTCTCTCTCTACTTCTGCCCTCCACCAAACATCCTGCACCAAAAGTCATGGCCACCTGGACCTGTACAATCTGCAGGCTGCTGCCCTATGCTTGTCTCATAGAGCCTTTCTATTGTGCCCACCTTGCCTCCACCCTGCTCAATCACTTCCTTGGCTGGGTTTCCACAGTGTTCTAGTTTTCTTCCTCCTCTCCAGCAATGCAGTGGCGTCCTTCCGATGCTGTTCTCTGCGTACAACACTTGCGTGCTGAGGTTCTCCAGGACATTGGAATCATTCTCATTCTATACACTTCTCCGGGCGATGTCTTCTACCTTAATGGGGGAAATACATGCCAGCGTTTCCTTTCATGGGTGCCTCCGTGGTCCCAAGTGAGATCGCCACTGAGTACATTTCTTCCCACTTGCAATGTCCCCTAGCAGACTCCTTATGGACAGAAATCATCTCTGTGCCGAGAGCTACTGGTGGCTGCTGGATTCTCAGGAATTGTTCCCTCACATTCTTTTTCCAAAGATTCAGGCCTAACAGCTAACTACTTGTAAACTCCCCTGGTGGCCAATTCCATAAATAATCTCTACTCAACAGGCTCAGAATGGATTGCATTATCTATATTGTATTTTATTCTGTAGCAGGATTGAATGTAGCCAAAGATGATCTGGACTTTCTGATCATCCTACCTTTACCTGCCAAGTGCCAGGATAACAGGCTTGAGCCATACATCCTGCTTATGTGGTGATGGGGGATTGAAGCCAAAGCCTCATTCATGCAGACAAGCTCCCTACCATGTCACAGCCCCAAGTTCAAAACAGATTTCTTCCTCTTCTAACCACAACACATTTTGCCTTTTTTTTGATTCCTGAATAAATCAGAAGGATCATCTGCACAGCTACATAGAACTAGAATCTTGAAACGCGTACTTAGCAATTCTCTCTCCTTAATTCTCTGTATCAATCAATTAGTAAGTCCTGCCAAGTTCTAAATATCTCTTCTATATGGCCACAATATTTTATTTCCTTCAGCACAGCAGGTTTAAAGACACAAGAGAAGCTGTCTCGTGGCTGGGCACTGGGTAGGGGCAGGTGGTATCAGGGCCTTATAGTCAATGGCCTTCTCTGCAGGGTGGTCTGGGGCCTTAGGACCTGGAGCTAAATGATTTTTAGCAAGAAAGTTTTGGCTGCTCAAAACATGATTTTATAGGGTAAGAAATATCACTTTCACTTGGCTATTTTTATTACCCTTCTAAACAATGATGTTCACTCACACATATAAAAACATTCTCTGCCTAAGTAGAAAAACAGTTCCTTCCTCCTTCCAAGTCCCTCCACAGAAGAATGGCTTCCAGATGAGCCTCGGCTGTGCAAAGCAGTGCCTTAGAGGGTCAGCAGAGTTCAGCTCAGGGGTGTGGTGGTACCTCAGGTGGGAAAGTGCTGGCCTTGCAAACCTGAGGACTTGGGCTTGAGCCCCAGAACTCATGGCATAAACAGAAGAAGTCAGGCATGGTGGCATTCCTTTGTAATCGCAGGAATGGGGGGGGCAGATCCAGGCATGGTGGCATTCCTTTGTAATTGCAGGAATGGGGAGGGGGAGATCCATGGTACCAGCAATTCCAGTCCAATGAGAGACCCCAAACCAAGGTGTATGACACCTAGGGAATGAGTGTTAGCCTCTGGGAGATGCATACATGTGGACACATGCGGCCATATACATGCACACACATGCACAAGTGCACGCCCACAAACACGCAGACCACCTGAGACATAAAAGAGTTAAAGTCTGTTGTGTTTCAGAAACAATGCAAAGTAAAGAAAGTCAAGAGGATATATGTGGAACATGAGTTCAGAGGTTAGAAAGAATGGGAGGCAGGATAATGGATATGGCAAGCTTAGTAGCATGGAGACACAGCTGACAGACTATTGATTCATCATTTAATCACTGATATAAAGTTAATAAAAAGTCACAGAGTAACTAGAAAATGTCATAAGTTAACAGTTTAAAAGTTCCTCGTTTCTACTCAACTATGTAAGAGGAAAAAGATATTGACAAACAGTATGAGCTAGGCACGGTGGCACTCAATTATAATCTCAGCACTTTTGGGAGATGGATGCAAGAAGATCCAGAGTTCAGGGTTAGCCTTGGCTACATTAGACCTGTCTCTAAAAACAGAGCAACAAAAAAATGTAGTGTGGAGAGGCTTGGGCACACAGAGAAAGCAGAGAAAAGAAAAATTGTTCTTGAAGAGACCACTCTGAAAATATACTAAAGATCACCAAATTATACACCTCAGTGGGTGATTGGTTTTTTACAATTACTTATTCTTTTCAACGTTTTTATTGGTATATAGGGGTTAAAAAGCCAATCAGTGTGTATCGGTATTTAAAGGAAAAGCAGGTAGTTTTTCTTTGAGCCTGTGGTGGTTTGAATGGGAAATCCCTCCCCCTCCCCATAGACTCATGTTTGAATAGGGAGTGGCACTATTAGGAGGTGTGGCTTGTTGGAGTGGGCATGGCGTTCGTGGAGGAAATGTGTCACTGTGGGGGCCGGCTTGGAGCTCTCATACGCTCAAGCTACACCCAGTGTGGTGTGCAGTCTCCTTCTGCTGCCTGTGGATCAAAATGTAGAACTCCTGGCTCCTCCAGCACCATGTCTGCCTGCACCCTGCCATGCTTCCTGCCACGATGTTGATGGACTAAACCTCTGAAACTGTCAGCCATCCCCAGTTAAATGTTTTCCTTTATAAGAGTTGCCGTGGCTATGGTGTGTCTTCACAGCAATAAGACTCTAAGACAGAGCCCAAGGTAGGAAAATCAGCAGCAGGAATCATTTCTACATTCTTTATTTAAAAAAAAAAAATCAGCACTTAGAACATGAAGACAGGAAGGGAAGAGATGCTGCCAAATGCAACAGAGAGCATTGGCAAGGCCTTCAGGAATACCACCTTCAGTTCCTGTGGCTGAAGACTCTGCTCAGAGACAGAGCAAACAGTTTATTCTCCAAAACACGGACTCATGCTAGGGTGCTTTTCCCCAGACCAGTATCTTTTTAAGTTTGTATCATATAGCGCACTATGAAAAGTTTAGAAAAAGCATCATACAACTCTTAATAGTAGAAAAAGAGACAAATTTACATTCTGAATTAGTGGTTATTCCCTGTGTAACACAGGGTCCCAAATAAAGGTACAGGAGGTGGGTAAAAGCAGAAACGCATAGCTCCCAAAGGTGCATGCGTGACTACACTAAGTTGCTTATTTAAAAAGAGGCGGTATGCACCATTATTGGGAATAGAAATTATATCAGCAAAGGCCGGGTCTTTGTCAATCATCTTAAAACGTGGGTGACAATTCCAGAAGCACATGTGTGCACAGGGTACAACCCTGCAGAGAAGAGCCTGATCATGCCATCCTTTGCCAACTTACTCAAGCAAGCAGGCCACTCATAAGCAAATCGGAATAAAACAAAAGCCTACCTTTTACCTTCCATGCTTGGAGCTAGCTCACTCAAACTCAGGAAACCAAATAAAAGAGACATTTTGTTTTTAAAGTCAGATTCAAATGGGGTAAAAGTACAGAGAACTAGTACAGATGAGGAAGGGGATCAACAGGAGTATGAGGGGCAATGAGAGAAAGTACTGGGGGTGAATATGTCCAAAACACATTATGCACGCGTATGGAAATATGATAATGAAGTCTGCTGTTTGAACTTGACCTACATGATAGTAAAACCTTTCTGAAATTAGAAGATGTTGCATCTACTGTCCTCTAGTACATGCATTTCATAACGCGCCTTCTCAATGGAAAAAAGAGCCAGTGATCACTGTCAGAAAGAGCACTGGCCTTAGAGTCATGTTTTAGATCAGATTTACGAGGACGAAATAGGAGGATCACAAGTTCAAGGCTAGCCTGGGTTACATAGCATGTCTCAAAACAAAACAAAACAAAACAAAAACAGAACAGAGCATTTCAATGATTCAGTAGATAAAAATGTGTATTATCAAATCCAAGAGCCGGAGTTTGAATCTCAGAACCAACATGGTAAAAGGAGAGGACCAACTTTCATAATTTGTCCTCTGACTCCCACATGTGTGGGATGACATGCACACACCTACACACACAGAGATACTAAATATAACTTAAAAATTAAAAGAAAAAAAAGCAACCAAAAACCTCAGAGCCAGATGTAATAGCACAGAACTATAATTCTAACTGAAGCAGGAGCAGGAAGGTTAGAAGTTTAAGACCAACATGCGCTAGATGAGACCCTGTATCAACAGAACAAAACAATACAAATTAAAACACAAATCAATACCAATATTAGATAGTTGACTTTTACTCTTTGCATGCTACTACATTCATGTAGCAGGTGTTCAATAATTGTCTTCTTAATTGCTTCAGACATTCAGCAAGCACTTAGTAGGTCTTTTACATGCACAGTAATACTAAAAAGTATGCTTTCATACTATTTGCATGTCTCAAATGAACAAGCCAAGCTTTACAGAGACTACTAAGAGGCACATGTGATTCTTCTGTTCTGTGGCAAAAAGGATGGCAAAACCTTAGACCCCAAAATTTGTCTTGCACAGTTGGGCACGCCTGTAATTCCAGCACTGGGGGAGGCAGAGGCAGACAGATCTCTGTGAGCTAGAGGCCAGCCTGGTTCACAAAGTGAGTCCAGGACAGCCAAGGCTGCACAGAGAAACCCTGTCTTGGAAAAATAATTGTCTCACCTACAGAGTTTTTATAGCCAATGAGTATAGCCATACGAGGTTCCCCTTCCAGTGCTTGCTTTCATGTAGCCTATTCCCAGCCCCTGTCTCTGGAGAACGAGGCAGTAAGGCTCAGAGACCCTGATGCTCTAGCCCTGGACCAACAGAAAGCACAGGAACCGCCCAGCCACTTCTAGTAAAAACAGAATCTTGGCCATGTTCACAAGCCAAACTGCACATTTTAACAAAGTGCAACAGTTTCAGTCTCAGAGACATGATCTGAACCAGGACCAAACTGACATACTTCCTTCCTTCCTTCCTTCCTTCCTTTATTTATTTATTTATTTATTTATTTATTTATTTATTTATTTATTTTATACATCATGTATGTGGAGTGTTCTATACATACACTCAGTTCTGAAATATACATATCTGTGTCTTGGGAAGCACAGATCATGAAACAAATAAAAATACACTATGTTGGGGCTGGGGGATGGCCCAGTTGGTGAGGTGTTTGCCAGCCTTAGTTTGGATCCCAGCACCTTTGGCTAAAGAGGCACAGAGGTGAATGCTTACAATCCTGGCATTTGGGAAGCAAGGATAAGCAGATCTGGGGCTTGCTGTCCAGCCAGCCTAACCTAATTGGAAAGCCCTAATTCCCAGTGAGGCACTGTCTCAAACTAGAAAAAAGAATGAAGTACAAATGGCTCCCAAGGACCAAAGTGGACCTCTGGCCTCCACATGAGCATGGTGAACACAAACACATGCATGCACACACACATGCACAGACCTACACACACACAGAGGAACCACTTTCAATACTGACACATTTATAAGCACACTCATAACAGTAAGCCTGACTTCAACTTCAGTTTACAATGGATTTAAGTGAAAGAAATGTCAATGAAGCTCATGGGTCTCTTTTTGAGTGGCATGTGATCTTCAGACAGGAAATTCAGCTTCCAAACGAAGGGCCTCTCCGTGAGTTGGAAGCTAAGGGAGTCCCTGGCTGATCTCAGCTGGCTCAGCATTGCTTTCCTGACTCAGTGGAGTAGCCAATCTGTGAGAGTTCTGTCTATCACAGAGGCCTGCAAGGAAGATGCTCAGTTGCCTTTTTCTTTATTTTTTATTTATTTATTTCTCTATTTCCTTACTCCCAGTTTTAAAGGGGTACAGAGGACACAGAGTGGATTGGCTGACTCACAGACATGAAGCCCATGGTTGATCCCTAGTGCCACAGAAAACCACGCATGGCAGCGCATACTGCACTTCCAGCACTTGAGAGGTAGAAGCATGAGGACCAGAAGTTCAGGGTCATCCTTAACTTCACAGCAAGCTTGAGGCCAGCCTGACCTACATGAGACCTGGCCTTGAAAATAAAATAAATAATGAACTGCATTTATTTATTGGTTACAAGGCTTCTTCTTAGAGCAAAGAAAAGGCATAATATACAGGAATTTTTTTTTCTCTTTCTCTCTCTTCTTCTCTTCTTCCTCCTCCTACTTCTTTTTCTGCAGCCCAAACTTGCCTTGAACTCACTATACAGCAGAAGATAACCTTGGAGGCTTGACCCTTCCTCCTCTACTTCCCAAGCACCAGGGATTATGAGTGAAGTGCCATGCCACAAGAAAATCTCTCTACATACTTAAACATTTGTCTTAGAAACTAACCAGTGAGTTCTTTCTTCAAAGCCTTAGACTGTACATTCACGCTTGCTTCCATTCTTCTCATTACCTCTGTTGAATTAACTAGAACAACGAGAATGGATTTCTAGGTAGTCAATCACCCAGGCATTGACTAGAAAGTTCACCCTCCATAAGTCCATAAAAAGGACTGTTTTGAATTTTCAACATTGTTTTTCTTCCCTGGTGTGTGAGTATGTGTGTGTGTGTGTGTGTGTGTCCTGTACTCACAGATGTGCATGCCTGTGTCTGCAGAGGCCAGAGGAGAATGCCAGGTGTCGTGTCCTGCTCTGTCTCTCTCTCTCTCCCCCTTATTTCCCT
Source organism: Pachyuromys duprasi (assembly GCA_028658305.1). Classification (NCBI taxonomy): domain Eukaryota; kingdom Metazoa; phylum Chordata; class Mammalia; order Rodentia; family Muridae; genus Pachyuromys; species Pachyuromys duprasi. The sequence goes on from CM053766.1 coordinate 46,536,086, forward strand.
GAGATGGGGTCTCTTACTGAACCTGGAGCTAGCCTGGCAGCCAGCAAGCCCACATATCCTCCTCTCTCTTCCTCATGGCATTAGAGTTACAAGCTCCAACTGCCATGTCTAATTTTTTACATGGATACTGTGGTTTGAGCTCAGGACTTCAAGCTTGCATAACAAACACTCTTAACCCACTGAACCATCTCCCCAGCCCCTGAATTCCCCACACTCTTAACCTGTCAAGAAGCATCCTTTGGCTTCCAAGATTGTCTGTGAATCCCATCACAGCAAAGGAAGTTGGTGACTGACCAGGCTTGAAGTTGAAACCTCAGCCAGAAACTAAGCAAGGCTTAGGGCAGTGTGGCTCTAAGGAATCTCATTCAATGCCAAGTCCAGAGGCCACGGCAACCCAGACACATGATAGCTAGTAAAGGAGCCCTTGACCTGGCAAAGCTACAGGTCAGAGCAATGTCAGGAGTAAATCACAGCTGAGGGTCTCCATGCCTGCCCCACATTCCCAGGCCAGCAATGGACTCTGTTAAAGCCTAGAAACAGGACTTGCAAGGTGGCTTAGTAGGTGAGGGCACTTACCCCAAACGTAATGACATGAATTCACTCCCTGGACAGACACACACACAAACACATACACACACACACACACACACACACACACACACACACACACACACATACACACACATACACACTATAAAAAGTGGCACATGTGAATTGCTTTTCAGAGCTGAATCAGACTAAGGATGAATTAGAATGAAGGCACTATCCCTGAGGAGCAGCCGAGAAGCCTGGCCTGCAAGTCAGCCTGTACATGGAACACAGCATTCAGAAGGAACGGCAAGCAGAGGAACCGCAGATTATCTGAGAACAGCCGTCAGGTTGAAGTGGTATCTGAAAGCTGTACTATTAGGAGGTGAGCCTGACAGTATGTGGCTATTCAGCTGAAAACAAACAAGAGGCCTTGAGATTAATCCAAAACTAAGGTTCTACGATACTACCTCTGTAGCTCCAAAGAGGGGACAAAGAGTCTTAGTCACTACACTACTGATGTCAAGACAATGACCACAATTACATGTAAAGAAAACATGTAATTGGCGGCTTGCTTACAGTTTCAGAGGTTTACTCCACCATCATCATGGCAGGGGCGTGGCAGCATTCATAGCATTGGAGCAGTAGCTCAGAACTACTGATCCACAGACAGAGAAAGTGATTCTGGGTTTGGCATGGATTTTTGAAACCTCAAAGCTCTGCCCTCAGTGACACACTTCCCCCAACAAGGCCACACCTCCTAATCCTTCTCAAGTAGTGTCACTCCCTGATGACTAAACATTCAAATATATGAGCCTATGAGGCCATTCTTATTCAAACACCACAGGTTGGGTGTTTCAGGAGGTGGGGTGCATGTAACTTCAGAATCACCCAGTGAGACATAACACAAATCTCTTGGCATCTGAGTGTTCAGTACGCATGTTACCCCTGTGAGCACTTTTCAGAAGAGCCCCCTATTGGACTCAAAAAGTTCTTCAGCTTCAGAACTCTACAGCTGCCATGTTTCTTCAGACCTGGGCCAGTCCTTTGGGAACCAATCAGAATAGAAGTAACTTCCTAAGCCACCAGCACAGAAGGGAGGAGGAGAAACATGGATTTTCTGGGGTCAGGTGTTGTGGCAAGACTCAAGCTGTGTCCAGGAGGCTGGCCAACTGAAACTCAGGGTAAGATGCTGGGCTGTAGGGTTTTCAGGGTTCACAGAACGGGCATGAGTGGGGTTCAGCTCTCAGAAGATCTGCACATACCATCACTAGACTGGGCTCATTCTTTAGATGGTGATCCAAATTAATCCATTTTTTAAAAAAAAGATTCACTTTAGATTTTATTTTTTGTATCTGTGCAGCAAGCATGTGCAGTGCCTGAAGATGCTGGAAGAGGCCATCAGTTGCCCTAGAACTGGAGTTCTATACAGTTGTTACTCACTGCTTGGGTGCTAGAAATCAAAACTAGATCATCTAGAAGAGCAAGCCCCCAGGGTTCATAACTGCAGAGCCATGTCTCTAGCTCATCCAATTAATCCGTTTAAGATATAAACAAAGTGTGTATGTGTGTGTGTGTGTGTGTGTGTGTGTGTAGATGCAGGTGCATGTAGAGGGCAGAGGACAACTTCACCAACACCTTGTTGTTTCTCAAATAGTCTCACACCAACCTAGAACTTTCAGATATGTTAGCTAGTCAGGGAGTCCCAGGGATATACCTGTGTTTGCTTCTCTCTCTGTCTCTCTCTGTCTCTGTCTCTCTCTCTCTCTTCCTTCCTCTCTCTCTGTCTCTCTCTGTCTCTCTCTGTCTCTCTGTCTCTCTGTCTCTCTGTCTCTCTGTCTCTGTCTCTCTCTCTCTCTTTCTCTCTCTCTCTCTCTGTCTCTCTGTGTGTATCTACCTGCCTCTCTCTCTGTGTGTATGTGTGTTTTCTGGGGATCAAACTCAGGTCCTCTGCTCCCTGCTCAGCTCTGAGCTGTGAACAAAATTATTCATGCATCACGACAAAAGGTTGGAGAGCCCCCCTCCAGTTTGGACAGAGACTGCCACTGCCTTCTTTGTTGCCTCAGTACCAGACTTGTTCTCTAAGGAAGGAGCCCTCCATCCACGTACTACGGAACAAGCTCAGTCCATAGTCCATGAGCTGCTGCTCGAGTCTTGGGCTTAAGCAGACCCGTAACTTTGGACTATAGCTTATCAGCATGGATTTAAACACTGGTAGTTAAATCTATCATGGACTTTGTTATCCGGCCACATTGTTAAATGTCTTAACTAGTTTTATCTAAATTTCTCTGAGCAAAGGTGATAGGTTGGGCTGAGCCTTATGCAACAGAAGATCTCCTTGCTTCCTTCAGGATGTCAGTCCACATACCCACCAAGGAAAAGGGTGCCATAACTCCATGAAAGGCCTGCCAGTCTTAATCCCCCATGCATAGCTAGTAAGTCATAGGTACTCAAGTCAATAGTCTTCTTCAATGGTTGTTATATGTCAGGTGCTAAGACAGAGTTTAAGGTGACAATGGCCATCAAAAGTATCCCTCAGGAGCATACAGTCAGGGGAGGTGATGGTGAATTCTCAGCATATAAATAAATGTGGTAGGAAGTAAGAGCAGGAAGTGTTCAAGCCAAGCACTTAGGATATTAGAAAGGGATATTAGAAAGGATTTTGGAAGCCACACAGGAGTTTACTGAGTGTACCAGAATAGAAAGCCCAGTCCATCACAGCACTCTAGGAAACAGAAGCAGGCACATCTCTGTGAATTCAAGGCCAGCCTGGTCTACAAAGTGAGTCCAAGACAGCCAAGGCTACAAAGAGAAACCCAACAAAACAAAACCAAAAAAAGAAAATCCAAACCAGAAAACACAAAGTACATACAGGCTGAAATGCATAACCCAAAAGACAATAAGCAAGGCTGTGAATGTTTGAACACGGGTGGAGGAGGGTAAGGGCCAGGATTGTAACAGGGGACTGTCTGTTTAGGTGTTAGTGTTCCTATGCAGAAAGTGTCATGAGACTCAAGAAGCAAAGCTGTCACTAAGACTGTGTACTTTAGTCTTATATCTTAAGGGTAAGTATAGTCTGTGAGCCAGAACTATTATCAAGGAAAATGGTTGTTTTGACTAGGCAATGTTAACTTCTTTTTGTTGTTGTTTTGTTTTTTCAAGACAGGGTCTCTCTGTTTAGCCTTGGCTGTCCTGGAACTCACTTTGTTGAATAGGCTGGCTTCCAACTCAGAGATCCACCTGCCTCTGCCTGGGATTAAAGATATGCACAACCACTGTCTGGCTGGCAATGTTAACTTCCAATGGTATAGTTTTGAAGAGTGTATGGGATTCGATTCTAGTTAGCTTACACTATACACACAGACACACATAACCATGTGCACCACGCTGTTCGGTGAGATGCTCAACTCCCTTGTACTGTGAGTTCATCTCCCACAGGTAAGAATAGAATACATCCAATCACCATTTCTCTCAGCCTAGGCTGTCATTTATTCACATCTGCCCATCATCCTCTCATCTCGAAAGAAAAGACATTAAAAGAAAAGTTTGTTGAAAAACGGCTGTGCCTGGGCATGGTGGCATATGCCTATAATTCAAGCACGTGGGAAGCAGAGGCAAGTGAACCTCCCTGAGTTCAAAACCAGCCTACTGATCTGCACCAAAAGTTCCAGGACTGTCTCGATCCTATCTCAAGAACAATTACAAAATTAATTGATTAATGAAAAGAAGACAAAGAAAAGGCTTCTGGGTAAGAGAGAAGGATGTAACTTGCTAGCATGTGCAAGGCTCTGGAGTCAACTGTCAGTACCCCAGGAAAGAAAGAGCAAAGAGGAAAGAGGAAAGCAAGGATGGATGGGAGGGAGGGAGGAAGAGGAGAATGAAGAGAGGAAAAGAGGAAGAAAAAAATAAAGCAAGCCTGCTATATAAATGTTAGCTGTCAGCACTGTTTATTTGTTTCCTTGATTACATCTTTCTGCCAACACTGTTAGCTGTGGTTCCTTGTTTGCATATTTCCTTCCTTTGTTTGCATGTAATAGTATATAAATATTCTCACACCAACTCAAATCCTTAGTAGAATAGAAGCAAATTCATAACAAATGAAATGAGATAATACCTGAAAGCTTATTTTCAGTGAATAATAACTAATACTCGCCTAATCTGTCTAATTCATCAGCACTGTGATGAGCATTTTATGTACATTTTAAGTCTTAAAAAAGCCCCTGAATAGCCTGGCGTGGTAGCATACACCTGTAATCTCAGAACTCAGGGAGGCAGAGGCAGGTGGATCCCTGTGAGTTCAAAGCCAGCCTGGTCTACAAAGTGAGGCCAGGACAGCCGATGCTACACAGACAAACCCTGTCTCAATAAACCAATAATGATGATGATGATGATGAATAGGAAAAGAATCTGGAGCTCTTAAAGATAAAAATAACTTAACCTAGCAAAAATATGTGACAACAGTGTATCATTTCTTCTCTCACTACCAGACAGCAGAGAAGAGAGAGGCACCACACGGTAACCAGGACAGGCCTGTGAGCATGAAGCTAAAATTTCCAGGGGCCTCATTTTCTGATTCCATTCAGATAAAATGATCAGAATGGGCAAATTGAGCCAGGCTGAAAGAACCATGGCTGCCTAGGGCTGGTACAGAAATGGAGATTAATTTTTAAAAGAGTGATGAAATATTTAAAAAATGGATTATTGTGATGTCCATATAATTTTATGCTAAACACCACTGAACTGCAGGTCTAGAAGGCTTAGGTTCATAACATAGCAATTATATGATATTGAGAAAGATATTCAGACACAATCCCCAGGGTCAGTGAGATGGTTGAGCAGATCTTAAGGCACTAGCTGCTAAGCCTCAGAGCCCAAGTTCAGTCCCCAGTAAGTACATGGTAGGAGATAAACAACTCCTCCCACTCGTCCTCTGAGCTCCGCACATGCCATGTCATACAGACATGCACACATAGGTGAAACATGAAACGTACATATACATACCAATAAATAAAAACAATAATTTGCAAACTAGGAGTGGTGGTACATGCCTGTGAGACCAGCACTTGGGAAAAAGAGGCAAGAAGACCAGGAGTTTAAGGGCAGCATGGGATCCATGGAACCCTGTCTCAACAAAATTAAAACAACAACAATAACGAAATAGCATCCAAGATTCAGGATCAAACATCCTTTAGTCACCCCGTGTGACTGTTCCCTTCCAGAATAAACATGGGAACTAGATGTGTGGTGCTGAGAACAAAATGTTCCAACAACTATCATGAGAACCGTGGCTACGCTTGAAGGCGGTTTGCTCTTCCTTGGAAATACTGGATCAACCTTTAATAGCATTCAGCAAGAGCTGGATAATTTATTTAATTTTGACTTTTCCCAACCTAGAATAAATGGAAATAATACTTCGTTCATTGTCACTAAAATGTGTTAAATTTGACACAGAAGGGAATAATAAAAAGAGAAGCAATGGGAGCTAAGCTCAGGGAGTGTGCTGGACCCTGAGGGCTCACCCCTTCTGACCTTCAGTGTCTATAAAATGAGAAAAAGAAAGCTGGCTGCTCCCAGGGTCCTCCATCTTCATTACCCCATCTTCTCTAAGGATGCCTCAGGATGTTGGCATGCTCTTCCCACACGTAATCGCTGCTGACAGACTAAACAAGTGTCACCGACACACTGCATATGTGAAAAACACATCCAAAGGTCTTTCCTAGGCTGATGTCTCAAGTATTAAGCAAAAGCGCTGGCTGGGCAAGCATGAGTACCCAAGTCTGGATCTACAGCACTGTGTCACAGCCAGGGACAGGGGCACAGACATGTGCATCCCACACTGTAGGCAGAGATACTGGATCCTATGGGCTCACAGTCTAGCCTACAGCAGTAACTTCCAGGTTCACCAAGGCCTAGACTCACACTGAAAAAATGTAAGATGCAAACACGATGGAAGGAAACCATCCCTACAACAACCCGCTGGCCTCCACACATTCCACACAGACAGCTTAACTTCATGCAAACAAATACTACTCCTAATAATCATAAATCCCTGTTAAAGAAAAACTTCGCTGGGCATGATGGCATATGCCTTTAAACCCAGCACTTGTGAAGCCAAAGAAGGTGGATCTCTGTGAGTTAGAGGCTAGCCAGCTCTACATAGCAAGTACCGGGGTAGATGAGACTACATAGAGAGATCCTGTCTCAATAAACAAACAAACAAATAAATAGAAAAGAAGAAAATCTTTAGGTTAAAATTTTTGAGATTACCAGAATCAGTGCTATGGCTGGGTATGGGAGCTCAGTTGGTAGAGAGCTTGGCTAATAGGCACTAAGCCCTGGGCTCATACCCAGCACCGCATAAATTAGGTGTGGTGGCACAAATCCGAACCTGTAGCGCTTGGGACAAAGAGGCAAGTGGACCACAAGTTCAAGATCATCCTAGGCCACATATTGAGTTTGAGGCCAACCTGAGATACATGAGGTCCTGTCTCTCTCTCTCTCTCTCTCTCTCTCTCTCTCTCTTACACACACACACACAGAGACAGAGAGAGAGAAGACTAGCTTCTACTCTACATGGGAATACTGCTATATACCATTAAATTTTCTAAATGTATTTGCCAAATGTTACATTTTAGCTAAACTGAGCATAAGTTGTTCATCTGACATTGTTTAAATGAACACTCACATTTTAAAAGAAGCTTCACACCTCATATTCTTGGCTCTGTGCAGAGCTTCAGAACGCCCTGAGGACTGACAGAACAACCCAGGCTTCCCTCAGCAGCGGGAAGTCATGCTGGGCAGGAATGAAGAGGACAGAAAACTAAACAAGTTTCCTAGCCTTAGTGATTTGATAATTTTACACTGAAAAAGTCTGAGAAATCCCAAGACTTGTCAGTAGAAGGTAGGGTGCAATCCTGTGAGTTTACTTTCCATGTGAACGGGCCACCTCCAGCCTTGTGTAGGCAGTGTCAGGGGACAAGTGGTGGGTGAGGTGTGGGTGTGCATGCCCATGTGAGCACAAGCTAATGGAGACCAGAGGCGGAAGTCAGAAGTCTTCCTCGACCCCTCTCCACGTTATTTTAGATATAGGATCTTTCTGAACTGGTTTGTCTATGCTGAGTGGCCAGCAAGCTCTAAGGAGCCTCCTGTGTCTGCCGCCCCAGTGCTGGGGTCACAGGTCACATGGCTGCCATCTAGTCTCCCCCCACCCCGCCCCAACATGATGGCTAGGGTCCTCATGCTTGTAAACAACCTTAATTGGGCCATCTCCTAGCCCATCACTGGTCTTATTTACTAGCCACAGATAAACTCTATACTCGGTGATTCGCTGCTGGGCTTTTGCCATCGGTCACCAACAGAGTACGAAGGAAAGCAGAGCACAAGGTCACACATATCTGTGTGGAGGAAGGACAGGAAGGGCACACTTTCCTGAGTGACAGGGGTTAACAGGTGCACCTTGATGATGGCCAGCACAGATGTCAGCATTTGCATATCCCTGGTAATGAACATCAGGGCCATTTTCTAAGAAAGCAAACCTACCTGGCGTTTCCCAGGACAGAATTCCCTCTAAGACACAATACTGTAGCTGATTTGACCTTACTAGACTCTCTGGGGCAGTTGCTAACTGTAAAACAGATATAGTTAAGACAGCCAGCCAAGCTTTTAGGGGTGATTTGGGGCATGGAATAAAGGGCTCAAAAGAGTGGCCACTTGGATACTGAGCTATGTCTGAGCAGGGGTTATATCCAAACATGGTCCTTGGTTGGAGAATCAGTCTCAGAAAAGATCCCTGCGCCCTGATATATTTGCTCCTTGTGGAGCTCCTGTCCTCTCCATGTCTTACTAACTCCCCCTTCTTTAATATGATTCCTTGTACTCTGCCCAAGGTTTGGTTATGGGTCTCAGCATCTGCTTTGATACACTGCTAGGTAGAGTCTTTCGGAGGCCCTCAGTGGTAGGCTCCTGTCCTGTTACTTGTTTTCTCCTACTTCCCATGTCCATCCCATTTGTCTTTCTAAGTGAGGATTGATCATCATATCCCAGGTCCTCTTTCTTGTTTATCTTCTTTTAGGTGTACAGATTTTAGTATGTTTATCCTATCTTTAGGTCTAGTATTCACTTATAAGTGAGTATATACTCTGTATGTCTTTCTGCTTCTGGGATACCTCACTCAGGATGATCTTTTTTAGATCCCACCATTTGCCTGCAAATTTTATGATTTCCTTGTTTTTTTTTAATTGCTGAGTACTATTCCATTGTGTAAATGTACCACAATTTCTGTATCCATTCCTCAGCTGAGGGTCATCTGGGTTGTTTCCAGGTTCTAGTAAGGGGAACAGGGACTGTCTCTGGCATGAACTCAGTGGTGGGCTCTTTGACCTTGCCCCTCCCCAAGGGAGGGGCAGCCTTGCTAGGCCACAGAGGAGGACTTTGCAGCCAGTCCTGATGATTTCTGATAATCTAGGGTCAGATGGAAGGGGAGGAGGACCACCCCTATCGGTGGACTTAGGGGCAGGGAGGAGATGAGGGAGGGTGGGGTTGGGGGGGGGGGGCTACAGCTGGGATACAAGGTAAATAAAGTGTAATTAATATAAGAAAATAAAAGTTAAGAAAAAAAAAAGAATTAAAGAAAAAAAGAGTGGCTACACCAGGAAATGCCTTTTGAATGGCAGTTATTACTGCTGTGACCACTGTGCTGCTTCTCCTGCTGTGACCACTCCTATCACCACTCCAAGACACATCAGCTCAAACTTCCTTTGGGAAGCTCTTCAGGACTGGTAAGGGTAAGGTTTGTGAAGCTCCAGGTGAATAATTTATCAGCTTTTGCAGTCCGGGAAGTTAGTTTTTATTGTCATTTTGTGAACAGTAAATCCCAGGTGGATGGGGTTATCTTGTTCCTCACTGTGGTGTATGAACGCAGACCTACACACGCCAGTGTCTTGAGTAAGCAAGGTTAAGGAGGGGGTTAAGGATAGAAAAGGCAGTGAGCACAGCATTTGCTATTGTCCCCAAATAAAATCTGACAGGGTCACACAGTGCGGCTCAAGAGCCTCCCAGGCTTTGTGCAGCAAAGAACTGGGAGTAACTAAGATATGAACGGAATTCACTGATTAAGAGTTGACAGAGATCGGCCTCTAACAGCTCCTCTCAGCCTCGAGGGCCTACCCTCTGAGGCCCTTCCTTCCAGCACCACTCGATTTTCCCAGTGTTCCATGTGTGGGCCAATGCCAGGTGGAACACTTCACCCAAGAGCTGCCTCCAACTTTGTCTTAAGAGTGACTCTAGAAGAAAAGCTGGCATTCCATATGTCTGGGTCACCAGATGGGTCATAAGCTGTCTGATGGGCATGGACGTCTCCAGCACCTTGAATGGAAGCCCTACATGGGATAAACGTTGACTAGTTGAGAGCTCAATCTGAGATATGCTGGCATAGAATCAGCCAAGTGCTGATGTCTGCTTACCCTGAGACAAAAAACAAACAAACAAACAAAAAGAAAACAGTAATGTAGGGTGTGTTAGGCCAGGCTATCAAGACGATGAGATGAGAAGTACATGGCTTGTGCAAGGTAGAAGTCTGGGTGGCTCAGAGTTCAGCCCTCTGAGAGTTCTGCACAGCCTTCGTGACCCTGGTGTTTAGAAAAACGTATTTCCATGTGTATATGCTCTGGAAAAGCCCCTAAATCTGGCTTGAAGGTAGTTTCCCACTAATTATATTATTTGTTGTTTTGTTTGTTGGTATTTTCAACCAGAAGTATGTTATCACTGTGTGTCATTACTAAGTGAAAAAGCTCAGGTTTTGCCAGGACATATATACTGTGTGAGCACTTAAAGATTTTATCCATACTCACTCAGTACAGAGAAGTGACCATTGAGTGAAACTGGCTTTAATATTTTCCTTTAAAACCATTAGGTATTGACGATAAATGCTCCCCTCTAAGATTTAAATTAATAGTATTTAGGTGAGCATGGTGGTACAGACCATTATTGCTAGCACTCAGGAGGCAGAGGCGGGAGGACCTGAATTCAAGCCAGCCTGGTCTACATGGTGAATACCAGGGTAGCCAGGGCTACACAGAGAAAAACCCTCTCTCAAGCCCACCAAAAGCATTTAACAATTAATAATTTTGTAACACCGTAGCTATATGCAGTGGGAGACTATATATAGTGTATCCTTAAAGCTCGGCAAAGGCAGAGCAATCTTTGTCTCTTCTCAAGAAGCTAAAGTTGACTGCTGCATTTAAGGTTAAAGGACGTATCTGGGGAAATGGGGGCAATAATGTAACTGTGCCACGGTCATAGGGGTTTAAAGTACATGGTTATAATCTAAAATGGCTTGCAGCCTTCACTTTATAGCTTCAGCTTCATAAACATAGACAGGAAATAGCAAGAACCTTAAAGCACACACACACACTAACACACACTTCTACCTCCCACTTCCCTCCATTTTTAATAATAATAATAACAACAATACTATGATAAAACAGACATGAGTTCAATACCTGTCCCATTGGGACAAAAAGAAAACAGAGTGGACACATTAGCATATATTAAAACATTAGCATATTTTAAAACATTAGTTTATCCACTTAAGCTGACGCATATTTACACATACAAGGCAGAGAAGCCACAGTTCCTGAAAAGTACACACTTTGAAACACTGTCAGTCAGACCCATTTTGCAGAGTGGTCTCATGCCAGATGGCTCCGGGGACAAATGAACAGAGGCAAAACTGTTCCCTAGCTCTTTAACTCTGGGAAACTGAAGGAGCTATTCTCTTGGCACTTAATTTTATTGGCTTCATTTCTTTATTATTATTAACACGACTTTAATGTCTTACCCGTCACACTCCAGTTTTACAGTCGTATTTATTTTTAGGGTGACCTCATATTGTAGGGAGCTACTTGTGAATAAACAGGACAACAAACAAGGAAGAGACTGGGTCCCCTCTGAGCCCACCTGGATGCTCCAACCACATCTAATTGCTCTGCAGGTATTTCACAGGACAGTCTAGAAAATCGCAAGGATTTTCAAAGTAAAAATGCAGCGACAACGGATCCACTGTAACCCTAAGGAGTAGGCCCTAGGGAAAACTATCCAACAAATGGAATGAAAGAAAATGGGGCACGCTTGAATACAACACGGTGCTTAGCTCAAAAACTAAAATAAAATCATCAGACATAAAATCAGAGTTCTGCCTTTAAGGACACAGAGAAAGACGTTACCAGAAAAAGGAATTAAAAAAAAAATGCTTACAAATGACTACAACCCTTTAAATGACGACCCTGCTCGCATATGCTCTTTCCTCTTGGCTCCGTTTGGATTGACAGAAAAATATCTTACACATAAAATTGTAAACGCCAACCCTACAGGATCAAGGGACTCAAGTATTCTTTTCTAAGGTGTCAATAGCGCAAGCCTTCTCCTGTCTGTCACCCGCATCTCCCTGCCAGCATAGAAAGAAAATCTGACCAAAACAGAAAGTTCAAATCGTCACTAACCTGGGGCCCCTGGCAAAAAGAGACGCTCCATTTCACTCTAAGGAATGAATCCTTCCTATGAGACTAATGTCCAAAGCAGTTGAAAGTCGAGATGGGGGGGGGGGCAATTGGCCACCCCAAGAATCCACAGAAACAGGGAAAGTTGCTTCTTCCCAAGCTCAGCTTTGGCAGGCTCCCTAAAAGCAATTCAAGTCGGCCAAGCCCAGAGAGCACTTTAGCCTATAAGCTTCAGTAATGAAGTTGAAGCCACGCCCCATATGCTAACTAGACATTCTGCAGTGAGAAAGAAAAGTTGCACGGAGAATGAGCTCTGGCTCCAAAGACTTCAGTTTTGCCCTGGTTGCCCAAGAAAACCAGAGCACACACTTCAACAAAGACATCTCTCATTCCCTTGTCTCCCCTAGAAGCTGCGCTAAAGGGTCTGATTCACGTCAGACAACGGCAATACAGTCTCCCCTCTACTGGGCTATGAAATGACTTTTATAAGTGTTGCCTAGTTGGGTGCTGATCATGAAACCTACAGCACTGTAATATCACACTGTGTAAGAGAGACATACGGCATTATTGTTTCTGAGAGTCAAACACAGCATCACTAGCTTTCAATTTTTACATAATATAGAATAAGTTTAAAGCCTCAATACTCACAAAAGCTCAAAAATTAATATAGTTCCCAAGGAAAATCTGTTAAAGAACCTTCCAATGTCAGCTCTCACTTGTCTGTAAATTCGTAAGTCAGCTTTCTCATATCAGTTCTTCACTTAAGATACTTTTGTAGCATAAAAAGATTTTTCCCCCCCAAGGGGCCAGATTGATGGCTCAACATGGAAAGTCACTTGCTACCAAGCCTGATGGCCTGAATTCAGTCCCCAGGAGCAACGTGATAAAGGAGAGATCTGACTCCCAAAAATCATCCTCTGTCCTCCTCATGTACACACACACACATACACTCAAACACATGTGCACTCACAAAAAATAATATATATAGTATAGAAAATCCAGAGCTTTTAAAAAAAACCAACCTGATCATTGATAGCTAATGATTTTAAAGGAAAATATTAAAGCCATTTGTGCTGAGTGGGTATAGATAAAATCTTAAAAGCTCACACAGTTTACAGGTCCCGGCAAAAATCAGCTTGTTCTATTATACTACTGAGCTTTTTCACCTAGCAATCAATGACACACAGTGACAACATACAGTTTCTCTGTGTTAACAGCCTTGGCTGTCCTGAAACTCACTCTTCAGACAAGACTAATCTCGAACTTACAGAGATTCTCCTGCCTCTGCCTCCTGAGTGCTGGGATTAAAAGCGTGCACCACCACACTCAGTTAAAACGATATTTTCAAATGGATCATCATTGTCTGTCAATATCATATACCATGATTTCAAAATAAGCAATCTAAACTTAGTTTCCATTCTATAAAAACGTAATCGAGAATTTTCTTCAAATGACTAAACTAAAAAACACAGTCAATATGGTGCCAGCATACTGTTGACTCAGCTTTTTAACATAATGTACTCAGACTAAATACAACTGCCCCCTACTTTTCAACCCCAGAAATAATGTTTTCAAAGACTTGCTATATTTTATATAAAGCTCTGACTTACTTAAATAAGCTGTACTTTAGCATAATGATCAAGATTTCCTCTGCACTGTAACACAGAATCAAGAAGGGCCAAAGAAAAAAGGATTCACTCATTGCCAAGCAGGACTTTTATGAATGCTAAAACTACGTTCCTCAATACCTGTGAAACAGAAGGGATTAGCTTGAATTAGCTCACCAACTTCAGACAGGAAAACTCAGAGACAGCTCACCTAACTCCCTAATCCATGCGGGGTTCAACCGTTTCTCCCAGAGATAAAAATCTGGGAAGACAGGAGAATCCCAGCTCTGAGAGGGGAAACCAGCCTAGAGCAGGTAACCAGTGGCTTAAGAAGTACCAATACCCCACCTGCTGGCTGAAACAGGAGAAGCCTGGAATGTGCTAGCAGACCTCAGGGGAAGGAAGTCTTGGTGCTGGAAGAACCAGTTAGTTGTGACAACACTCAGTGTCACAAGTGATGTGCAGTGAGGAATCATTAAACTGTTTCCACCGGCAAAAGCAGAATATTTGTGAGAAATACTGATTCGAGAAAGTAATTAAACTCAAAGCCATCTCTCTAATGTGGCTCTAGTTTGCCAACATAAACCATAAAAAAATAAAGACATTCGATTATTTGCATTCTCGAGGAAATGTCTAACGTGTACTCTGGATTTTCTTCTCCCTCTACAAGAAGTCGTGCTGTTATAGCATCAGCGTTGAGACAGAAATGCACAGACACTCGCTCAGCTACCAGCTAGTGATGGTGCTGTGCCTCCTTCGTTCTGGAAAGTTTCTTCTCCCTGGACTTGGTGGTGCCTGCCTGTGATTCCAGCACCCAGGAGAGTTAGGCAGAGAATCTTGACTTTGAGGTCAGCCTTGGTTACACAGTAAGACCCTCCCGTCCATAATATTTAGGATTTTTTTTCTTTTCTGTCAAAATTTATTTTCTTTTAGGTTTGGGGAGAGAGCATGCTTGTCCGGTGTGTACAAAGCTCCGGGTCTGAGCTGGAGAACCAGTGGGTGTTGTAACTCATGTATAACCCCAGCATTTGGGAGGAGCAGGCAGGAGGGACCAGAAACTCAAGGTCATCCTCAGCTACAAAGTATGATGTCAGCCTGGGCTACTTGAGACTTTGTCTCAAAGAGAAAAAAAAAAATCACGCTGGGAAGTTGTCCCATAAATGCTCACTGTGTAAGCACAGGTCCTGAGTTCAAATCCCAAGAACCCATATAAAGCTGGTCATGGCAGCACACATCTGTAATCATGGCACACTCTCATGGAGACATGGGAGGTGGAAAACAGAGAATCCCAGATAGTTCAGGAGCCAAGCAGCCTGGCCCACAGCACGGGGGGCGGGGTGGGGACAGAGTCTTTTTCTCAAGGTAGGTGATACTAGAAGATAAGGACCCACACTTGAGGCTGTCCTCTGACCTACAAGGGGTGTGTCCAGGAGCATGCTTTCCTGTACTTTTGTGTCCTATAAGTCAATGTTTCTAAATTCAAAGCCTGAAATCCACTTCAGTGAGGGTGGAGAATATTTAAACCCCAGCAAAAGGAAATTACACGAGATGCAGCTTTTAAGTCCAAACATTTAGCTAAAACGCACAGAGCAGGTAACACTGAAGCTCCCTCCGTGAAGCCAGGTGCCTTCACCGTAAACTCACATAAGCCTCATCTCCTTATTACTGTGTGTGGCTAACACGAGAAAGCAGAGTACCACTATGTACTTGAAAGGAAAGGATCCCACAAGACGGCAATATTCATTTCTTTTCATATCCACGGCTCTCGGTTATTGATTTTCTTTGTAATTTTACACGTTTAATTCTTTGCAGTAGAAATTATTCTCTGGAAAGGGATTCATCAGCTCTGCTTTGTAGAGGATGGGTGGCTCAGCTGGTAGCACCTATGTAGCATGTACGGGGTCTGGTTCAATGTCCAGCAAGACATCAGCCAGTGCATGCCTGCAACTCCACTACTCTAGAGGGGAAGGCGGGAGGGTCAAAAGTTTAAAGGCAGCCATGTGTGGTGGAGCTCAACTGTAATCCCAGCACTTGAGAGGCAGAGGCAGGAAGATCTCTTGAGTGCCAGGACTACAAAGAGAAATCCTGTCACAGAAAAAAAAAAAAAGTTTAAGGTCATCCTTAGCTAAACAACAAGTACAAGGATGCTAGCCTGAGTTACATGAGATGCTGCCTTAAAAAAAAAAAGTTTAAAAAAGAGCAAGATTATTAGGAAAGGCATTCAGACAAGGAAAGCCAGGATGGCAAGATGATTCATTGTGCAAAGGTGCTTGCCTCAAAGCCTGGCGACCTAAGCTTGATCCTGAGGACCCATGAAAAGGTGGAAAGACAGAACTTACTCCACAAAGTTGCCCTCAGATCTCCACATGTATGCTATGGTATGGTTTCCCGTACAGTAATAAAACAGAAAGAAAGAAGAGAAAACTCTAGTATGAGTAGAAGCCTGAATTCAGTTGCAGAATTCAAAACCAAGATTTCTAATTTGCATCCCTTCCAGCCCAACTCCACAGTAATAAGCATGGATCCCGCCTCTGATATAAACAGCACATTTCCGCATGTACCTGCTCTACAGCGACTCACACTGGAAGGCAGGCAACCCCGGCTGCTTTGGACCTCAGCAGAAGCTGCCCAGTAAGACACCATTCCCTGACCCTGTGCTGGGCCAGGCCCTGTTGGCTTGAGGTAACTGCTACCCAGGTAGTGGCTCCTCAGCCCTGAGACCGGAGAGTAAGAGCCCATAAGAAGTCCCAGAGGGTGCAGAGTCTAATGAGCACCCGACCCTTCTCCCAGGCTTCTCCTCATAGCCACGGCTCTTCTGGTAGTCGCTGTGTGAATTTTGAGACTTACAATATACACCTGTCTAATTTTCCATCATTCAGAACCCAGACAGAAGCCTCTGCTAAAGCAATTAGTTTGGAATTGGATGGACTAGCTGACACGGGGCTTTGTTCTCCGCTCTCCTCAACTGCAACTGGCATTTGTTACTTGATCTGTGACATGTGTTGCCAGGATGGCCGGAAAGGACAATGGTACCCATTGTTGCCATGTCTACACCTTGGTCAGCAGCAGCTGCCATGGTTCCTCCTATTTGTGGATTTGACTTTGCTGCTCTTATTTTTATAGGCTTATTTCCTTGACGACTGCAAATTACTTTGACATCCAGTCTAGCCATGTAAAACGTAACCACATTTTGAGAACGGATAGCACAAAATTGAAGGGACAGATGGTTAAAACTCTCTAAGGTGTATATTTAGAGTTTTAAGATTTATTTAATTTCTATCCATGTGTACGTGTACACGTATGAATGTGATTCTGTGTTTAGGTGCCTGAGGGGGCCAGAAAAGCCTGCCAGATCCTCTGAGTTACAAGTGGTTGTGAGCTGCTATGTGGGTGATGGGAACCAAACTCAGGTAATCTGAAAAAACAGCAAGCTCTTTATCCTTTCTATATTATTGTAGTTTTTCCAGAAAAACGGTATAATTTCAAGCTAATTTTATCTCAAGTTTAACTGGGTAGCCTGTTTTTGGTTTTTTTTTTTTTTTTTGGTTTTTTTGTTTTTTTGTTTTTAACCTAAGGCTGCTCACTGTATATTGTGCATACTCTCTTTTTATTAATGATAATTTAGCTTTAACCCATATAGAAATCTGAGTAAGGGTGAAGGGGCTTAGGGATGCAGCCCACTTGGTAGGAGCCTTACAAAGCCTGCACAAAGCCTTGTTCACCACACCTCATAACTTGGTGCTACACACCTGTAAATGCCAGCACTTTAGAGGAAGAGGGAGGAGAATGAGAAATTCAGGGTCTCACTCAGCTACATCCCTAACTCTAGGTCTAGAAGAGCTGTTTCCCTCGTGCTGCTGGCCTAGAAACCACGCACAGTCCAGTGGTTACCAGGAAGGAAGAGAATGTAACACCCAGGCCCGGCTCTCCGGAAGAAGGAACTCAACGGGCAACAAGCCAGGATAATTTCCCTTCTCAGCTAGTCACCCAGAATATTTCCTTCCTTCTCTACACAAATTAAGTAAGGGATCCTGTCACATACACACACACACCCGCAAAGTGCTTCCTTTACCTGGAAGTTTGTTGTACTGCCCAGGTTGGCTACTTAAATATGGCACAACACTTACCTTGACATATGTCTTAGTTACTTTTATTTATTTGGTTGGTTGGTTGGTTGGTTGGTTTTTTTCATTGTTTTTTTGGTTTTGGTTTTGTTTTGTTTTTTTCCCAGAGAGAGTTTCTCTGTGTAGTCCTGGCTGTCCTGGACTGGCTTTTTAGACCAGGCTGGCCTCGAACTCACAGAGATCTACCTGCCTCTACCTCTCCAAGTGCTAGGATTACAGGTGTGAGACACTGTGCTCTTACTTGCTTTTCTATTGCTGTGATCAGACACCATTATCAAGGCAACTTCAAGAAGAAAATTCTTTGGGGCTTACAATTCCCAGAAGGCTAGTTAGAATCCATGGTCATCATGGCAGGCAGCAGGCAGCAGGCAGCAGGCATGGTGTTGGATGAGAGCTTACATCTTGATCCACAAGCATGAGAGAGAGAGAGCTGACCAGGAAAGAGCATGTGCTTTTGGAACCTCAAAGCCCACCCCAGTGACACATCTCCTCCAACAAGCCACACTTCCTAACCCTTCCCAAACAGTCCCACCAACTGGAGGCCAAGTGTTCAAACATATGAGCCTATGGGAGCCATTCTCAATTAATCCCCACGCCATGTATCAGATATCCCTTGTTCTGTCATGATCTTACCTTCCAACAAAGCCAAGGCGAAACTGAAAATGCTGAGAGTCGAAGTAGATTTAATGCCCCTAACCTAGAGCTTAGGAAATGGCCCAGTTGGTAGATGGCTTGCCTAACATGAACAAAGTCCTGGGTTTGATCTCCAGCACCACACAAATGAAGCATGTTGGTACACACATAAAATCCTAACACAGGAAGATTAAGGCTTCAAGGTCAAACTGGTTACACCATGAGTTGGTCACCAGCCTGAGCTATGTGAGTTCTGTCTCGAATAAGAACGGAAGTCAGGAGGCCTTCCTCAAAAGAAAGCTAGGGAGATAGCATCATGATTTAAAGACTATTCATTCATGACTTTATATATGACATATTCTGTCACAAAATAGGCAATGTAATAGTATCAACATGAGGGCCTATATATCATATTATACATATAAT
>CM053766.1:46555398-46577297 GCA_028658305.1 Pachyuromys duprasi
ATTATATGTATAATATGATATATAGGCCCTCATGTTGATACTATTACATTGCCTATTTTGTGACAGAATATGTCATATATAAAGTCATGAATGAATAGTCTTTAAATCATGATGCTATCTCCCTAGCTTTCTTTTGAGGAAGGCCTCCTGACTTCCGTTCTTATTCGAGACAGAACTCACATAGCTCAGGCTGGTGACCTTGAACTCAGAGACACACCTGCCTCTGCTTCCCTGGTGCTGGGATTACAGGAGTGTGCCACACCCTGCTGGAAAAGGGACTCTTAATTGAGGTATTGTCTCCATTATTAGATTGGCCACTGGATGTACCTTCAGGATATTGCATGCATGCATGTTTGCATGCACACACAGGCCACTGGAAAACAGCCGGTGTCCTGCTGTGTCACCCTCCACCTCATTAGAAATTGAGGAGCATGTGCACTGTCTCACGCTAACTCCTTTCACTGATAAGTTATCATCACTTTAAACCTTCAGCCTCTGCTGACCATGCTTCTGTCTAGCAATTTACTAAACGGTTTTAAACAAAGCATAACTCCAGCAGAGAAAGAGGCATCCCACACACGTCAAAAACAGATGCGGGCCCCACCTTGGGAAAGCTGGCCCAACCTGACCATTCTGCTCTCCCATCTCTGGCTTCCTCTGAGGTCCCCAAAA
The DNA here is from genome assembly GCA_028658305.1 of Pachyuromys duprasi. Taxonomy (NCBI): domain Eukaryota; kingdom Metazoa; phylum Chordata; class Mammalia; order Rodentia; family Muridae; genus Pachyuromys; species Pachyuromys duprasi. The sequence goes on from CM053766.1 coordinate 46,556,071, forward strand.
CTTCTGGACATGCAGAAGTTTTCTTGAACAGTTACTTGTCCTGTCCAGTGAGTCAGGCTTCATTAGGGTATGGGTATCTGCCTTCAATACAGGCCTCCTGTCTGGGTTCCATGCTAGAACATACCATCTGCACAGAATTGTTTTCTCTTTTTCTTTTCCCTTGGCAATGCCTCTATTGTCCTTGTGAAATAAATGCCTTTGTGCCCCCATGTGGCCAATACGTCTATTCTACCCCAACTGTAAGAGCTGATTATGTACAAAACAAAAACAAAAAAACCAAAACCAACCTCTTGTTCATTCATAGTGTTTACCTAAGAAGAGATATGATGAATTTGTACACCTTAAAAGATTTCTGGAATACATCGGCACATGCTATGACTCATTTAGATGTCACCATCTCCAGAAATGAAAATGAAGACCATTCCCCTACTAACCTTTATGGTACGGTGTATGCCTGCTGGGTGGGGGTGGACTCAATAGCAAAGAGGAGGCTGGTGCAAGATGAGGACCAGACACCTTCTTCCTAAGAACAAAATGGTATCATTGTACTCTGGGAAGATGGTTCAGTGGGTAAGAGTGCTGGCCACCAAGATTGACAATGTGACTCTGATCATTGGGCCCCACTTGGCTGAAGGACAGAACTTTCTCTCTCTCTCCCTCCCCCCTGTCTCTCATATATGCACACACACACAGACACAATGCACAAAGGAGAAAGGGGTTAATAATCACAGTGTTATCCTTGGATTATCATTTAGGAAAAGTGAATATAGTTCCCTGATAAGTTTGTGAAACTTATATACAAGAATTAATTTGGCTTAAAAAAAATAAAGATTTTATTTCCTTTTGTAATGCGGTCCCAAATAGCCCAGTATGGCTTCAATTTACTCTGCAGCTAAAGGTAACCTTGACCTTTTGGTCTTCCTGCCTCTACCTTGAGTCTGAGATTACAGGCAGGTGCTACCATTGCTTGCTTTATGTAGTACTGGGAATGGAACCCCGGGCTTCAAGCACACTAGGCAACCACTCTACCCACAGAGTTCTGTCCCAACCTGACAATGATTTTTGAGGAGAAGCTATTATAACTCTGAGCTTTAAGAACAAAATTAGCTTTTGAGCTTGCAGTGCAGCTGCCTTTTCTTTCTGAAGAGAGCGAAGGGAGAGTCTGTGGTCATTAAGCCAACGAGGAAGCATCAGAAAAACACAAAACTCAGGTTCCCAGCTGCTAGAAAATGAAGCCAGGTTCACCAGCTACCAACACGCTGAGGAGGAGTGAAGTGGTCGCAGAAACACAAGATTCCAAGTCGCCTTGACCAACTGAACTCATTCATTTAGGATCTCAAAAAACCAGGAGGCTTGATACTGGTTTCCTGCTAGCCCACTTACCCATTTCCAGATACAAATCAGAACCAACAGACAAAGCCAGTATTCTGGATCAGCATAAGGACAGCCTGGGCTATGGAAGACCCTGTCTCTAACCAATGTGAACCAAACAAATGGAGGTAAGAAAAATCCAACAGGAAATCTTCAAAAACTAAAGTAACAATGGCAAATTTGTATTATGCCATGGTTGAAATGTTGTAAAAACTCTTCATGTCTCTTAAAAGCTAGCCAGGAAACTACCGCAGGGATCCTCATGGTACAAAGAGCTCTGACAGTTGCCAGTAGCTTCCCACTTGTGTCAAAGCACCCCGCTGTCAAGCCTGGCTTGAGAAGACAGAGAAGATCATATACTGAGGTTTCATCCATCTGCTTCTGCTGCCAGGGCTACTCCTGACTTGTTTGAGCTTAAACTTTCTGCTGAGTGTTTGGGACAGGCTGTGACCCCAGTGCTTTCAAGGCTGAGACAGGAAGACTGGGAGTTCAAGGCAAGCCTGGGCTACAAACTGAGACCTGTCTAAATCAACCAATAACAGTTACAATAATAGACGAACATCTTCCGTTAGCAGAAGGATTGATTTGCACCTTTGTTTAGTATTTTGTTTTTTTGTATTTTTTTTTTTTTGAGGCAGGGTCTTACCCTGCAACTGAGCCTAGCCTAGAACTTACTATGTAGCTCAGGCTACACTGAAATACCTCCCATTAAAATTCTCCTACCTTAAGCCTAACCCTAACCCAGGCTGGCTTCCAACTCACCAAAATCCTCCTACCTTGGTTTCTCAAATGTTGAGGTTACAGGTATGAGCCACCATGCTCGGCCATGCACCTTTTAATGGAACCTCTATTCCAATACCTGCCGAATACCTAGTGTATGCTGGGAAGTCTGTAGATACTCAAGGTTCAAGGCTGACTAATAAATAGGCATCACAGAGCTGGAAAATTCATGAAGGAGGTAGTCTACATGGCCCAACCAACAAAATTGTGCCATGCATGAACAGATACCCAGGAGCAGGAAAGGGGGCAGAAATGACTCCTTACACAGGAAAATACGTACCAGGTAGACTCTACCAAGGTATAGGATGCTCATCTATAAGACAGGAAGAGCATGCTCCTGAAAGAGCCCCAGAGCTGGAGAGTACAAGGCAAGTTCTAGCACAAAAAAAAAGAAAGAAAGGAAGGAAGGAAGGAAGGAAGGAAGGAAGGAAGGAAGGAAAGAAGGAAGGAAGAAAGAAAGAATCCCAGGAGAGGAAGAGAAAGGGAAAGGGGAAAGGGAAGGGAGAGGCGGATTTGCATCTAATGAGGGGCATAGAAGGTTTTAAGCTCTATTCAGAGTTTCAAAAAGACCACCTACCCTATTAAATCTGGAAACAGAGACTAAGCAATGCTCTATGAGGTAGGAACTCAAAAGGCCAATGGCTATGGTAAGAAATCAATGCCAAGGAAGGGCTCAGTGGAGTAGAAGGGGCAGGGAGACAGAAAGGTCAGCATCCACCTAACCCACTGTGGAAAAGAGGGGTTGGCCGGATGCATGACAGCAGTGTGGTACAATGCTTGTAGGAAGAGACTAGGAGAAGGAAGAAGTAAATCAGCAGGCCAAGAAGGCCAGGGACAATTGTACATAGACTGACGGTTGGCTGGTGTAATTCTGAGGCCAAGGGTAATCTCGCCAGGTAGTTCCAAGCAGAGAGCTGAGAAAGAGATAGTACTGAGCTAGGGTTGTAGCCTCCAGAGCTTCTGTTCCATGGGCAGGACAAATCAGGAGGGCAAAAAGCCATGGGAAAGCTGAGAAAAGACATGGTTTGTACGTTGGGAGAGACCCGTGCATGAAGTAAGCTCACAGGAAAGATGGAATCCCAATTACGGAGGTCAGAGCTGTTGTGACAGTGTGAAGTGTCCTCTGTGTGGAGCCATAGAATGGCTGTTTGTCTCCTGCCTGCTTGGAATCTGTGATGCACATTGTGCCTTGCATGGTACAGTGAGTTTCCATCCCTGGACCGCAGGTGCTGCTTTGAGCTTTGTAGAGGTTTGTTCAACCGTTTACATTTGGCAGGTATTCGGCATGAGAACTCACCTCCTGCTTACCTGAGAACTGTCCTCCGCTTTAAGAATTTCCTTGAGAATATCCAGCTTTGCGATTTTCACCGAAACTAGTTCCTCCCCCCGAACTGCCCATTCTTACTCTTTATAAGCTGTAACCTAAAGAACAATAAACTGAGACTTGATCAGAATTCTGTCTTGTTTCCATTCTTCGCGTTTCCTGTTCCATCCCATTCCCACACCCCCCTCCGGGTTCCACGCTGACAGACTTGCGGGCCGGGTCAGTCCTCCATAGGCTCCTGTGATTGAACTCTTGGTCCCTGGTTGCTGGGGCTGTTGGTAGGTTGTGGAACTATTAGGAGGTGGGGTTGCACCGGAGGAAGTACACTACTAGGGGTTGGCCTTGGTGCTTTATAGCCCAGCCTCACTTCCGGCCCACTCTCCGTTTCCATGCTGCCATGCCTTCCCGGCTGTGATAGACTCTATCCCTTCAAACTAAATAGAAAGAAATCCTTTTTTCCTCACATAGCTTTTTGTCAGATATCTTGCCACAACAAGAAGAAAAGCACCCAACACTCAGAGAGTGGGGCATCCCATAGAAAGTGCAATATAAGAAAAGCATGCAGCGAAGGACTTCTAAGCCAATGAGGGCAGGGGTTGCTTCCCACGTGGTTTCTTGGAAAAGAAAGAGACAAGGCCTATCTATGGTAGGGAAAGAGGCTTGGAAGTTCACTGTTTCTTCCTGAGTGCCAGGTCCTGGTCTAAGCTCTGGAAATATGAAAGTGAGCAAGTAACTTCCCTGCTTCTATGAAGCTTAGGAGATCAGAAGTTTAGAGACCACCTAAGTTATACAACCTGGGCTACATGAGTCTCTGTCTGGGGTGAAAACAAAAGCAAAAGTGCCAACTCAGGCTGAACAAGCTGTGAGGAGCAAGCCAGTAAGCAGCACCCCTCAATGGCTTCTGCTACAGTTTCTACTTGAGTTCTTGCCCTGCCTTCCCTCAGTGTCAGAATGTGACCGCAGAATTAAAAGTTAAAATAACTCCTCCATCCCCCCCCCCAAAAAAGGAAAAAAATGTTAACTCTTAATATTTATCAGGAAAATTAATTTTAAAAATATGAGACACAGAGACTGGCTCAGTAGGTAAAGACACTTGCTCTGCAAACCTAATGATCCAAATTCAATGACTGGAAGCCGTATAAATGGAAGATGAGACCCCAACCCACTACCCATAGCATGACTGAGCACTGTATTCCCATTTATATATTATGACTGTGCTGCTGCATGTAAATGAAGTATCCCTGACACCCCTAGTCCCAGAAAATAAAAAACATTCACCCCCAAAAGATGCTAACCGTCAGTGAAGGAATGAGTGGCCAGGTCGTGAGTAGCAAGCTGGCTTTGCAAGCAAGAGGACCTACATTTGGATTCCCAGCACCCATGTTAACATACAATGGGCGTGGTGATATGCCTGCACTGTAATTCCAATGCTGGGGTGAGAGAGCATAGACAAACCCTGTAGGAGGTGGACTGCGTATTTACCTATAACCCCAGTCCTTGGGCGTGAGGATCAGGCATTCAAGACCAGCTTCAGTATTCAAAAAGCTGAAGGCCAGCCCAGGCCAGTCGAAACCCTGTGTGCCTCTCACCAGAACACTTGGGGATTGTGGGGGGGGGGGGGCGGTGAGGCACGTGGATCTCGGTGAGTTTAAAGCCAACCTGGTCTACACAGTGTTCCAGGCCACCCAGAATTACATCATGAGACCCTGTCTTGACCAAAGCGAAGCAACAGATGAGCTTCCCGTCTCTCCGCTACAGCACCACAAGGTTTCCGAGTCTCACCTGCCTAGCACCAACAGGGGCTGTGGCAGAGCTTTCACTAAGCAAAGGACAAGAGCCCCTTGCTGAAGGGATGAAGGGAAACCTCCACATCGGAAGGAAGAATTGACCCACCTGTGGCAGAAAATCCCACAAAGAAGGACCATCTTGTCTGAAACAAACGTTGCAATTAGTTACTCTTTTCTGTCTTCAGGAATGTAAATCTGGGGGTAAGATGGCTCCGCAGGTACCGGCACTTGAAGCCAAGGGCCAGTATCTGAGTTCTGTCCTGCGGACCCACACCGAGCTAGAGCTCTACAAACTCCTGCAGGCTGTCCTCTGCACCCGCCTGTGCTGTGGCACATGTGCATCACAACACTAATAAATAAAAATGCAATTAAAAAGGAACTTGCAAGGTTGAGCACTGTGCTGCACGCCTGTGATACCAGAACTTGGGAAGCAGTGTCAGGTGGATCTCTGCGAGCTCAAGACTGGCTTGTTCTACCTAGTGAGTTCCAGAACAGTCAGAGCTGTATGGAGAGACCCTGTCATGAAGGGTGGGGGGTGGAAAGAGGGGGGGCACAGAAACTTTGATCTGATAGTATGTGAAAACAACTGGGCCCCTAAGCCTCCCAAATGTTGACTCGATACCAGGTTCCATTATCTAAGAGGCTGTATTCCCACCCAATACTTCCTGTACCCAATGATGGAGGCAAGGGATGATTTTCAATGAGTAACGCTGAAGATAGTTGTAGAAGATTCCTTTGCTTTAAACGTTGAACTGAAACAGCAGCACTGAATATTTAAAATAGCTTGCTGCTAGGGGGAAGAGATGAGGAGGGAGGGTGAGATTGGGAGGGAATGAGGGAGAGGGTTAGGGCTGATATACAAAGTAAATCATCTGTAATTAATAAAAAAAATAAAAATTAATAAATAAAATAGCTTGCTGATAGAAAATGCCTGAGAACTTTTGCTGCATACAATGTTTTAATTGCTTATAATGTCATCTTTAATTGTACATAGTGCAGTGTACCTAAGCAGGCGTTTCCCATTGTAAATACATGGTTTTATCATGATAAAGTCATGGATGTACTGCTGAGATGGCTCAGTGGGTGAGGTAGTTGCTATGAAGCCTGGTGATCTGGGTCCTATCTCTGGGACCCTCACTGCGGAAGGAGAGACCTGACTCTACATACACATACATACATATGACACATACATACATCATACACACATGACATGCACATACACACATTACACACACTGACACACATATCATATACACATGACATACACATACATACATACACATACATCATACACACATGACACACACACATCATATACACACACACTGATACACATACATCATTCACACATATACATACACAGCATACATAGACACCATACACACTCACACACATACATATACACACACTGACATGCAGAATACACACAAACATATATACCACACACTGCCACACATACACATACACACTCTCACATAGAAAAAAATAAATAAGGAAATGATCTGTTATCATGTGTATACAGAAGTTCAAAATAGGTACAGATAAAACAGTTGAGCAGTTAAAATACTCATATTTACACATATTTCCATTACTTGTAAAAACGATGTTAAATGCATTGGATATGTTCACAATGGCAGTGAGCCTCAAAATTCTTCACTCATTTCATGCAACAGGAAAACAATGAAGTCTTAACTATCTATGGTATGTGGAAAAGAAGAACCAAGTAGTGAAAAAACACACCTAGTTTGGGATTGCCGTCTGAGTAATGATTACACTAACATCTGTGTGCTTTTGTCAGATGCCAGAAGTGAAGCGATGCTCACTGTTCACCCTGTGTCTGTCACTACGTGGCAAGTAAATAGTACTATGTGATATGTCGACTTCACTGGGATGAACCACAGTCTCCAAAGTGCCATGTTTTGTGTGGCTCGTCAGTGTCAGCCACCCTCAGAGCTGAAGCACAGAAGGAGGAGGCAGCCATTTCACGGCCTGTGCACGTGTGCACACACACAAACTGTTCCCTAGCTAGCCAGTCCACCACTAACCTTGATGCTGTGAAGGGATCGGTAGATTCCGTTGAGGGTAATTTGTCAACAGGAAGCTTCCCCTGGACAGAACTGAAGTTATCCACTGACAGTCCCTTAGGAACCCCACACATAGGAACTCCACACCTCCGCTTCTGCTCATGGCGGTTCTGTTCACACTACCTGTTTCTGGTGAGTAAACCAGTTCCCTGTAATAAACCCCTAGATACGTGTTATTTGCTAACCCCACATCTGTGGCAAACTTAGCTAGTTTCTGACACACGTTCATTACTGGTAAGAGGATACGGAGGAAGACTTCCTGATGTGAAATCATCCAGAAAGACACCACAGGTTCCCCTTTCACAAGGGCAAAGAATGTGAATAGGACACTAGGTGCCTTCATCTTAGCATGTCACATGGGAGAGCTGCAGAGATGCAGAAGGTACCTTGGTGCTAACCACACCCGCTCTCCCATGCCTGCATCAAAACCACTTTTGCAAGTAAACCACTCCCTGGGCATCTGTGACACTCTGCGAAACACAATTCCTGAGTGTCTTTCTGTCACCTTCCTGTCGTCTTAGCAATAGACTCCTACATCAAAGTTGCTATGTTATACAAAACAGGGGTGCCAACCTCCACGGCTGTGCACGGGGGACACACTGAATGTTTAAGGGGATAGGAGCAGACGCACAGCCTCAGCAAATGCCCATCCTTAGCTTTCCATGCTTCTAGGCTTTGGCAAAAGAATATGAGAAAAGTTTTTTTACCACCCGCAATAAATGCCTTTACAAAGCCACAAACTTTAACTCTCATGTAATATAATTGTGTATGCAAGTCTGTGGCTATATCCAAACTCAGTCACTCAACAGATCTGTGCCATAGAAGATTTACTCTGCTATTTCACCAGATAAGGTTCTGTCTTTTACACGTTAGAGTCATCTCATTTCCTAAACCAGCAACTTCGCATATGTCTGAGGCATGCAATTAAATTAATTTTAGTTTGTGTGTGTGTGATAGATGAGGAGGAGACCAGAAAACAATTCCTGAGGGTCACTTCTCCGCTTCTTCTGGAGCTAAACTCAAGTCATCAGGTTTGGTGGCACAGCTTTATCTTCTGAATTATCTCCTGGCACTCCAGTGTGCTTTTTGCTGAATGCTGACCCATCCATGTAGCCACTCAGAAACCCATAGGTCAGCTCAGCAGCCTTTTGAGATGCCTGGTAACATAACCACCAAGAGTGACATACATTCTGGGCCAGTTTGAGATCTATTGTGTCGCTAAATTGCAGTGAAGAACTTCCCTGACACATCAGGCTTGAGGGAAAAAGACATCAGGCCAGTGACTAAGGAGGAAATGCAGTGACTAACACCGACAAGACCTGAAGAAATAGCAAACAGGAAAACAGTGCCGCTTCTCAGACCTGCAGTTCACACAGATGTGTCTGTTCCTGGGCTCACTATAAAAGGCTGGTTCAAAGTATTGACAGGGTACAGAGCTGTCAAATGTCTGCTTCTTTATTTTTATTTTTATATTAATCACAGGTTATGTACTTTGTATCCCCCTCCCTCATTCCCTTCCACTCTCCCCATCCCTTCCTCATCTCCTCCCTGCCCCTTTCCAAGTCCACTGATAGGGGAGGACCTCCTCCCCTTCTATCTGACCCTAGCTTATCAGGTCTCTTCAGGGCTGGCTGCAATGTCCTCTTCTGGGGTCTAGCAAGGTTACTCCTCCCTCAGGGAAGGGGGGTGTCAAAGAGACAGCCATTGAGTTCATGTCAGAAAGAGTCCCTGTTCCCCTTACTAGGGTACCCAGTTGGATATGAGCTACCATGGCCTATCCGAGCAGGGGTTCTAGGTTATATCCATACATGGTCCTTGGTTGTAGAAACAGTCTCATAAAAGACCCCTGTGCCCTGATCTATTTGGTCTTTGTAGAGCTCTTGTCCTCTCCAAGTCTTACTAACTCCCCCTTCTTTCATATGATTCCCTGCACTCTGCCAAAGGTCTTAATATCTGCTTTGATACATTGCTAGGTCTCTACCTCTTTCAGAGGCCCTCTGTGGTAGGCTCCTGTCCTGTTGCTTTTCTCCTACATTCAATGTTCATCTCATTTGTCTATCTAAGTGAGGATTGATCATCTTACCCTGGGTCCTCTTTCTTATTTATCTTCTTTAGTTGTATAGATTTCAGTATGTTTATCCTATCTTATAGGTCTATATAAGTGAGTATATACCATGTGTTTCTTTCTGCTTTTGGGATACCTCACTCAGGATGATCATTTCTAGACCCCACCATTTGCCTGCAAATTTCATGATTTCCTCATTTTTAATTGCTAAATAGTATTCCATTGTATAAAAGTACCATAATTTCTGTAACCATTTCTCGACTGAGGGACATCTGGGTTGTTTCCAGGTTCTGGCTATTACGAATAAAGCTGCTAGGAACGTGGTTGAGCAATATCTGCTTCTTGCAGGCTGTTCCCCATTTTGCAGCAAACCTGATCCCTCTTTAGAGGCAGGAGGGAGGGGTTCATAGACTGGGATCCCAGCTCTGAATAGACTTGGGAAACTGTTCTCCCAGCACAATGGGTCTGCTTGTTCCCAGCTGGGATCACAATGCTGGTCCCTGGCCCTTTGTTTACGTTGCTTCCTTCTTTTCACAGCTCTCTTCAGCCGGGGTCCAGGCTGGTGAGTTCTGGGCTTCCCTGCCAGCACCTTCCCTTCAGCACTGATACTGCTTAGGGTTCTTCTATTTCCTAGAGTCTATTTGGCATCTAAGTCTCTTGTCACTCCCACAGCGAGGGGAGTCTAGGAGACATTTGTAAACCCGCACAAAGCTTCCCTCTTCCAAACCGCACCATGCCTCTGTTCTCTTCCTGAATGCCCAGGACGCTCTGAATTCCCACAGGCGTCTATTTCATCAGGTTCAAGTCAAAAATGCTCTTGAATCTCAAAGTAGTCCTTCCTCCCTGACCTAAGCCTAAGCTGTGTTCCAATTCAAGCCCCTGGCCCCACTATGCACCCAGGGACCGTGCCCCGTTATCTGTGTTTCATCTATGAAGTACAGTGGGGATGGGACAACCCAACATGAACCTCTTACATCCTAAGAGCAAGAACGGATCCAGAATCCTGCTCATCAAGAATGGGTCCAGAGGGGGCTGGAGAGACGGCTCTGCGGTTAAGAGCACTATTTGCTGTTCCAGAGGTCCTGAGTTCAATTCTCAGCAACCACATGGTGGCTCACAACCACCTATAATGGGATCTGATGCTCTCTTCTGAGATGCAGGCATACATGCAAATTAAGTGCTCGTACATATAAATAAACAAATCTTTTTTAAAGAGTATTGGAAGTAACCTTGAATTTGTATCAATATAATAAAATTAAAAAAAAAAAACAAGAATGGGTCCAGAATCCTGGACATCAGTCTACCCCTAGGGACCTGAAAGGGAGAGGAAGCCTCAAGCCTGGAGCCTGTATGAGCCTGTCAGAAGACGAGAGGTTCTGAGTTCCTGACTAAGCACAAACTACAGCAGCCACAGCAACAAAAGGCTACAGGAAGAATTAGAAAGCACCTCTTCCCTGGCTGGTGTGAGTCACAGAAAAGCACACCCAGCACCTCCAGGCTCCTGTCAACATAGGGGACTAGGAACAGGCTGCAGAGGGCACACAGGATCCCAGTGTGATTCCAGGTCCTCTCCAGTCAATGTCCATACCTGAACATACAAGTCCTGCCAGCTGCCAGCTACAGGTGGTGGTGGTCACCGACTAGGGAACAAAGCAAAAGGCTGTGAATGGGGTGGGGTTCTAAAAACACGTGAGAAGCCTCCAAGATATCACCAAGGACACACAGAAGAGTTCTAGTAAAGGTTCTAATAAAGGTCCCCCGGGGAGATGGAGGGGATTCTGGTGCAAAGCAGAGCTACTCAGGAAGCTAAGGCAGAGGACAACAAACTTGAGGCCAGGCTGGGCTACGCAATGAGACCTGTCTCAAGGGCAAATTAAAGTTCACGAGGAATATGAAGGCACATGCCTGAAATCCCAGGGGTTAGATGTTAGAGGCAGGAAGAGCAAGTTCCAAGCCAGCATTGGTTACACGAAATGACTTGTTTGAGGCCAGCCTGGGCTACAGGAATAAGAGCTTGTCTCAAAAGGATGAGTCCACTAGGGGAGGCAGAGGCAGGAGAATCTCTGAGAGATTCTGAGTCTGAGGCCCAGCCCTGGTCTATAAAGTGAGTCTAGGACAGCCAAGGCTACATAGAGAAACTCTGTCTCAAAAAAATAAAATTAAATTAAAAATAAAGGATTTGAGTCCTACAATTTAAATCTCCATGCTGTTCTTTCTTAGCCTTGACATCATTTAAACTCATACAACAGGGTCTGGGGACATTTCTTAAGCCCATCTCATTCTCTTCCCTTATAACTCCCACTTATAGCCTTTTCCTTCCTCTACAAAACATCTCTACATATTGCTGCGGGAGTAATCTTGCCAAACAACGCTCCTGTGGTGTCCGAGGCTCTGGAGGAAAAATCGGAACTATTATGAGGCACTTATTAGATGTAGCAATGATAAGAAATTAAATGAAAGTAACTTATGTTAAGCCCGGGGACAATAAAATACTCAAAACGGACTGCTGCTCTATGATTTTCCATCTTGTTCAATTCCGCTGCTCTCGGGGACATGTTTGTATGGTTACAGTGTGGAAATGCTGGGTACTGTGCTGCCATGTCCCCCCACACACCCGTGACCCATAAGTTGAATTTATCCACATGTAAATTAAATACACTGTACATCACAGTTGATTTTTGCTGTTAGTCCTACGAAGATGATGGGTAAAAATGCTGATGGGATGTGTAACGCTTGTAGTTGTCACACTGTGAACAAATTGAAGGCGTGTTCTTCTAGCGAACTGTCTGATCAATAAGCAAAAATGTTTAATGAACAAGTGGTGTTCAGGGATGTGTACCTGTTTGCATTTGTTTTGTCCTTACACAGAAAAGAAAATGGGGGGGGGCACCTTCACCAGCTGCTAACCACAAGTTGGCTATGGATACAGGAGTTCAAGCAAAACCCAGGTGAAAGTGACTGCGAGCTCCGAATACTCCTGCCTGCGCCTCCCAAGTGCTAGAACTATAGGCCCATGTTGGCTGGCTGGAGATATTTGGAGTGTCATTAGATAAAGGGAGTCCCTTTGCATTCTGAACGTGAAACAGCTCCACAGGACCTGGCTGTAAGAACTTCTTCATGATGTTGAAATGGAAGCTAGAGGCTTCAGGGTGCCATTTCTATAATACGTTGATTTGTTCTGTCATTCTGAACACTGTAAATGTGAGCATTGCTTAGCAAGTGGGCTGTGCATATCTTTTACATAAGTAGGACAGATATTTTGTGCATCTCTTTCTGTTTTCACATCCCAGTCATACCATGTATGATATATACATGCATAAACTGTTCCCGCTTTCCACTGTGTTATGGTATTGGTGGTGGTAATGCAGGGTTTGAACCCAGCTCTTCCAATGAAGTAAACCCCCAGCACTTATAAGCTCCTTCTGAATAGGAATAGCTCTTCCTTAATTTGTCATCCACTTTACTAATCAAAAATACTTACAAAAACCAGTCAGTGAAGCTGGGTGTGGTAGCACATGCCCTTAGTTTCAGCACTTAGGAAACAAAGGCGGGATGATCTCTGTGACTTTTGAGACCAGCCTGGTCTACACAGGGAGCTCCAGAACTACATACGGAGAGTGAGAGCCTGCCTAGATAGATAGATAGATAGATAGATAGATAGATAGATAGATAGATAGATAGATAGATAGATAGATAGATAGATAGATACATACATACATACATACATACATACATACATACATACATACATACATAGATACATAGATAGATACATAGATACATAGATACATAGATACATAGACAGACAGACCAACCAACAAATATACCACAGTCAGATGTAACACAAAATGTTTGAGGGATCAAATTCAATTGTTGAGTAAAGGTTGCTGTCTTCAGAGAACAACAAAGTATCTCAGGGAATAAAGTTGAAATGGTTGCCGCTCTTCTTGGAAGGGAGGAGGAAACATTTAGTCCAATAGATTCTCAGGACCAGAGCTGAGAGATCTGTGGACACTTCAAGAGCCAGGAGCAGACGCTCATAAAAAGTAGAATGGGGCTCAGCTCAGCCTTAAATCAGTGCTGAAAACCTTGGGCCAGGCCTTTCCACTTTGAGCCTCCATTTCCTCTTTTGTGATACTGAGGTGTAAAAAATTACAGAATGCTAGAGAGATGCCTCAATGGTTACGGATATGTACTGCTCTTGGAGGCTGGTTCCCAGTACCCATGTTAGACCCCTCACAAATGCCTGTAATCCAGTTCCAGGGAGCCATTGCTTTCTGTCCAGCTGTAGGCACCAGGCATGAATGTGACACACACAGGCACACACACACACACACACACACACACGCATGCATGCCAAATACTTATAAAATAAAAATGAATTAATAATAGTAATAGTAGTAGCAATAAAAGAATTCCAAGCATCAGAGCTAGCATGAGCAAAGATGGCAAGACTCTATGTACCTGGGAACCAGCTGTGACATGATGGGAAGTGAAACGGGGGAGACAGAGGCCTTGTTCAGAAGGCCACTTCTGCTACAATGAAGAGCTTGTCCCTATCGTGACAGTGAGTTATGCCAGGTGGTGGCTTATAAGGAAAACCATCAAGACAGAGGATAAGGGACCAATGGGAGTAGCCAAAGATGGAGGCCCAGCCCACATAAGGAAGTATTGTAGAGATGGCCTTGGCTGCAGACAGCTGGCTGCTGGAACCCTGGGGATTCCTGGGAAGCTCTCTGGGGGAGAGGCTATGTTCTCCCATAAAGGCAGCACCACTTCTAGGTGTGGAGGGGGAGGAAGGAAGATCCATAATGACACAGCACTATGAGCACTATAGGTGACTGCTAGGACTCTCCACAGAACTGGTTCTTAGCAATGGTGGGAATCAAAGGTGAACTTGAGAGGATTTGAAGTGTGCACAAAGGCAGCCAATAGGCTATTGTGATTTTTTTTTTTTTTGAGACAGTGTCTCATGTAACCCAGGTTGGCCTTGAACTCACCATGTGGCCCAAAATGGTACCTTAAACATCTCATCCTCTTGCCACTATTTCCCAAATGGATTACAGGGGTGTGCCACTACCCTTGGTTTATACAGTGCTAGGATATGATCCAGAGCTTTGCACATGCGAGTCACATGCTCTCCCAACTGAGCCACATCCCTAGTCTTCCACAGAGAGTTCTAAATAATTATATAATCAAGAGTAAATTACTAATAAGTAACTTTCCAAGAAACATAGGTATTTATGTGTACCTCTATACATATGTCTACTGTAAAGATGCTTAGATAAAAGAAAAATAGCATAACACTTCTAAATAATAGAATATAAAATAGCCTTCATTATAAAGTTCATGTAATACCTGACTCTACTGGGTCTTGTAAGGTTGTGCTAAACTCTTTTATCCATAGCCGAATTATGGTGAAAGAAGGTTCCCCACGTTTCCTTTTCAGTGTGAAGGTGGACCCATGAAGCCTGGTACATTCTTGAACTTCACTTGTTCACTAAGCACCTTGCTTATGAATCAGACACTTTGATTGAAGAATACTCCCTCAATTTGTTTATTCACATTGTGACAACTGCAAGCACCACACATCCCATCGCCTTCCTAGGACTAACAACGGAAACCAACTGTGATTTACAGTGTTTTTCAGTTTCTGGGTGGATCCACCCCATCACAGCCAAGTTCAACTTATGAGAGAATGGGAGACATACAGCAGCACAGCACACAGTGCTTCCACACTGAGAAACGGGCAGAGGTGTCCTCAAGAGCAGAGGAGTCAATAGGATGCAAAATCCTAAAGCAGCAGAAACTGCTGCGTGCTTCATCATCTTTGGGTTTAATATAACCCAATTAAAAAAGGTAAACCATTGCTGCATTTAACATCTTACTCATAACATTCCTGAAAACGGAACACAAGGTCCTAAAGAGCCTGGAATAACACCAGAAACGAACATTACTTTGGTAGCAGTATGTAGAGCTGTTTTTAAAGAGAAGGAGTTCTGACTACATCTTTCTTCTTTTTTGACCCCTCGGTCACCCTCACCCCCAGAAAGAAATGATCACCCCCTTTGCTGCAGCTCCACCAGAGGACTTCATACTTGCCACCTTAGGTTCTTCTTCAGCCCACCCTACATCTGGATGGGGCTTTCTCAGTAATTCTTAACTGCTCTCCTGAAATCTTTCTTCCCAAGTCATTGTCATAACGCCAGAGCTACCCACAAACACAGCTAAGGCCACACTTGCTCTCAAAGTCCCAAACCCAGAACACCTTAGAATGAATTTCCAGCTCTCAGGACTGGAGCGATGGCTCAGCATTTGTTACTCCTACAGACGACCTGAGTTCGGTCCCCAGCATCCATGTCCAGCCACTCACAATAGCCTATAACTACAGCTCCAGGTGAACCTGACAGCCTCTTCCAACCTCCATAGGCACCTGGAAAGGTTAGGCGTGCGCGCATGCGCGCGCGCACACACACACACTTTTTTTTTTAATCCCTATCCTTCCATTCTCAATTTTGTCTGTGCTTAGTGGCTCCTTCCATGGAAACAAGCCCACAGCCCACTATGTTGTACCCCCTCCGTCTTCCATAGGCATTCTTCACTCCTCAGCCCCGACGTGTCCACCGTTGAGGCCTGCTTGACTGTCTCTTCCATCAGAGCTGCTAGCTGTGCAATGCCTGTTTATCCTCCAGCCGGCTTCCTCAGGTCTGCGCCACTTCACTCACGGCATTTACTCCTTGGGTTGCATTACTATTGTGTCATTCTGTTATGTCAGTGATTCTCACACAGTAGTCCCCAGACCCGCAGCAGCAGCAAGCTGCATCTGGGAACTTGTTCAAAACGCAGGTTCTCTGCTCAGACATTCTAGAACTAAGGCTGATCCATCTCAGAGGCAAGGCTGAAACACACAACAGTGCTGGCTGAATTTCGACCACACACAGATTGTCTGGGGTCACACTAAGTGAGTTGCAAATCTAAAGCCAGAACTCGGACTATCCTGGCTACAAACGAGAGTTATTCCCGCATGCCCACAGTTTGATTAGTTTGTTTTAGACAGGGTCTCACTGTGTATCCCTGGCTGTCCTGGAACTCCATATGTAGACCAGGCTGACCTCAAACTCAAAGAGATCTGCCTGCCTCTGCCCCCTGAGTGCCAAAATTAAAGGTGTGCACTACCACTCCTGGCTACAATTTCTAACACTGATTTTGGACCAACTGAATATGTGCAGAGAGAACACTAGATAGTGACAGCTTGTACAATTACTAAGGCAGGTCACTGCTGACTAGTGACTTCCAAAGGATGAATTAACTAATCCGGCCGGTATGCTTATGAGAGATGCCCTTCTTCTCTGAATGCAGACACTTCGAGAACTGAAGAATAATCAGCCACTGAATATTCATGATCTGCACTTGTCTAAGCATCCACCATAAAAAAAAATTAAAGTAAATTATGTTCCCAGAGGGATTTCAGAGACAAACTCAGAAGTCTGTCATTTGTTTTTAAATATGATTATTATTATTATTTTCATTGTTATTGTTGTTGTTGTGTGTTGTCAGGGGCGGAGGGAGTAGAGAAAGAAAATTCACAAACCATGCCATGTGTGTATGAGAGAGAACAGGGGTCAGAGCACAGCCCGCCCCCCGCCCCCGCCGGGAGTTGGTTATGTCCTGCCACAGTCGTATCTGGGGACTGAACTCAAGCCACCAGGTTTGTGAGAAGCAAGCAAGCACCTTTACCCACTGAGCCATCTTCTTGGCCCCGTTTCTGTTTTCTTGAGATAAGATATACTTGAAGTCGTAACTAAGTTTGGCCTTGAACTCTTAATACTCCAGCCCCCACCTCCTAAGTGCTGGTGTCACAGGAATTCACCAACTTGCATGACTCAGAAAATAAATCCAGAGGCCAGAGAGACAATTCAACAGTTCAGAGCACTTTCTGCTCTCCAAAGGACCCAAGTTCAGTTTCCACTACCCACAGACAAGCTCACAACTATCTGTAGTTACATTTCCAAGGGATCTAATACCCTCTTCTGGACCCCACAGGTACCAGGCAGGCACATGGTACACAGATGTACATGCAGGCAAAACACCTATTCACATAATTTTTTTAAATGAAGTACATACTATATGGATATCTTTTATTAAATGTCTTAAAATGCATTTATTTATCTAGTTATTATGGGGTACCTGCCACAGCAGGTTCTGGAGATCAAAGGGAGGTCATTAGTCTTGGTGGCAGGTGCCTTCACCTGCTGAGCCATCTCCATCATCAGAGTCTTTCATCTGAATGTGAATGTTCAACCAGCGTTTGGCTAAAGTGATGGTTAATATTGATGGCCATCTCAACAGGATATAGAGTCAAGTATGGGAAAGGCCTGTCTTCTAGGTTGGGTTGATCCATGGGGATCACGAAGCCGCTCTAGTGTGGGTAGCACTGGAGTCCCAAGCTGCATAAAAAAGGAGAAGAGGAGCTGAGCACTAACATTTCTCATTCTCCACTTCCTGGCTGACCGCGATAGGACCAGCTGCCTCAAGGTCCTGCCATAGTGCCTTCCCCGCCATGACAGCCTGTACCCTTCCTTCCTTAAGTTGCTTCGTCACACCATCAAGAAAGGCAACTTATCTATGTGAGCTGTCTTACTAAGGGGCATGGGGTTGCCACACACTGTCATGAGTAAGGTCTTTAACCTCATTTATTTTGGGTCTCCTACGTAAAGTGGACTGAAGTTGGCTAAACGTTTTCTTCCTTCCATTGTTAGAATATTTGAGAAGCTTACTACTTCTTAATTGCTGTCCTTCCTCAAATGTGTCATGAGGCCATCAGTTTCCATGACTCATTTGTAAAACAACGGATAAATATAAACATCACTAATTCTTGGAAGAGATTTTAAAACTAAGGAAGACACTCTCAGGTCACCAGATCAAGGTAACCTAAGCAACACTGGCCTGTGATAGAATCAGAACAGTAGGAAACAGAGCTGGATAGAAACAAAGGAAACAGATCCAAATGCTGTGCAAGACCCTAAAGGCATGAAGAATAATCCAGTGCCCAGGAATCAAAGTCACTTAAACATGTTCTGGTAAAGTAAATCTCAACCCAGGCCCATGACATTAAGCAAAGGGCTGACATTTTGCCATCGGCCTCTGTCTGGGGAAACAATTCCAGGCTTCTGCCAAGAGGGGGAAAAGATCCAAGGTAGCTGAGGAGCCTGAGAGGCAATTCTGAGCCTGAAGACCCCAGTCAGCTTACTGAATTGTTGATGACACCCTTGCTCCCTATCAGCTCTGAGGGCTGTAGCCACAGAGACCACAGACCAGATGAAATCCAGACAGTTAAACACAACTTCTGGCCTCTTCCTGGACCAACTTGGTTTATGCGCTGTGACAGAGAAATTAAATAACATTTGTTAGTTCCAGAAGATGGGATATAGCTCAGTTAGTAGAGTGCCTGCCTGGAGTGCACAAAGCTTTGGGTTCAGTCTCCGCCACATGAACCAGTTATGACGATATACCCCTGGACTGCTAGCACTGAGAAGGTAAAGGCAGAAAGAGCAGACATCGAAGATCATTATTACTCACATAACAAGTTCAAGGTTATCCCGAGTCTCATAAGACTGTGGAGTAATTAAAAATACCGACAATGACAAAAATAATCACTTCCAGTCATTCCTACTCACTAAACACAGGATCATTTTGTTTACAAAAGACTCACAGACCCCTTGACTCCTTCATCCTAGGAAGAAGTCACCATAATAAGAAACAACTAACAGTTTAACGGAGGCTGGTGATGTAGCTTACTGGTAGAAATCTTGCCTCCCTAAATTTCGCCCCAACACACACACACACTCGGAAGACTAAAGTTGTTCAAAAGCAAACTATAACTAAATAAGATAGTCCTGGATAACAGCCCAAAGTATAAGATAAATAGCATTAGTTCAAACCATATAAAAAGGTGAATAAATAAATAAGTATATGAGTACAAGAGACAAATCTTTTATGCAAAAAGAAAAGAAAACCCCAAACTCCAGTAGCTACTCACCCTCCTAAGAAGTGTCTACTGACTCCTTGGCCAAATGTGACTGCTCTCACAAGCTGTGCACAGAGCTGGCAGGGTGGAGAAGAGCTCCACAAGAGAAATATCTACAAACATTTCTCCAGCCGGGCAATCAAGGCAATATCACTCATAATCAGTCTGATCATGTGTCTCGGGTTATGAAGTCAACAGAATGGCATCTCACCTCTGTGGTTTCCTTCCCCAAACCTATAATCCCAGACTGTTTATAAGAAATCAAGAAAGCCAAATAATGGACAGTCAACAAAACACCTAGCCCAGCACTCTTCCAAACTGCCAAGGTCATCAGAAACAAGGAGAGCCAGAGACAGGAGGGCCCGCACAAGGGTAAAAGAAAGCTATACTACCTGGCAAAATGTGAGGTGCGTCCAGCATAGGATACAGGCATAGGAAAAGCCAATTAGGAGTGAGCAATGAATCCTGAATAAAGCATGGGTTTTAGTTAGTAATGAGATACAAATGCAGCTTACACCGAAATTTAGTAACAGGAGCCAAGCCTGACACAATTCTTCACTCGTGTATCCAGAGAAGCCAAAAGGTTCACACCCCTTCGTGTCCTTGTCGGACATTCTCTACCACCTCCATAACTAAAAATAACAAAAAACAAAAAACAAAACTAAAAAGCTAAAGCAAACAGAGTTGTTATGTATATAAAATACTATACATATTATTATTGTGTATATGAGGTCCCATCCCACTGTAACCAGAAATGGGCAATAATCCCACTCATGAGAGCCATCAGAATTTAATGTCCTCCCCAGAATGCCAGTTCATTTCACCACAGTCTTGAGTGTGTTTCTCTATGTAGCCTTAGGCTGTCCTGGACCCACCTCAGACCCACAGAGGTCAGCCTGCCTCTGCCTCTCAGGGTGCTGGGATTACAGGCGTTCACCACCGCCTCCAGCTGAGGGTGGGGATTTTCAACACCTCAGTTTTGGGGAAAAATGAATGTTGACACCATAATATTGTTTGAAAATCACTATCAAGGAAAGCTGAACCCAACTATCAGGTCAAAATAGCAGCCTGCTCCAGGTGATCTGTCAAGATTCATCTACATAATCCAGTGTTGGTTCAAATGCTTGCAAGCAGCTGTCTATCCTTCTGACATCACAGCACTGGCATGATTTTTTACATATTTGTGTTGGGCCAAATGCATAGCTATTCTCAGCCACATGAGGCCCAAGGGCCAGAGGTTAGACATACGTGCAAGTCCTAGACTGTCAGCACTGTGCTGCTGGAATCACACCGTGCACTCCGTAGCACCTAATGAGCACTCTTGACACCAAACACTGTGCTTGGGAGAGACCCAATGCCAGGATGAGCAGGGACCCTATGAATAAAAGATGAAGGCTTTGATTGTAACCTGTTAACCTTGCTAGCAGATCTGCAGAAATTATCTCACTGTTAGTCAACCCTAGCCTTTTTCTTTCGTTGAGGTGAGTCAGGCCACATACCACCAACACATATTTCTAGCCTCATGGTAGTTCATAAAGTGAGCGATGGCCTCCTAGTCCAAAGCATCCCAACCGAACATGACTGTTACAACACAAAAAAGAAAAAAGATCCCCGAGTCTGTCGCATTCCCTTCACGCTGCCTCCACTTTGCTGGATCCAGCCCATCACAGATGACTCACCGGCAGGACAAAAACAGGCAAATGAATCAAGTCCTTAGGGGTCTTCTGAAAATGAAAAGTGACATTCCAGAGAGATTTCCAGGTTTTCTCTCCTGTCTATTGACAGCAGC
>CM053766.1:46577797-46599444 GCA_028658305.1 Pachyuromys duprasi
ACCCTTGAATCAGAGTCCCTCTGTTAGACACTGGACTTGACCATCAGCTAAGGTCATCGCCCAGGGGAGCAGCCTTGGGTGATAGGCTTAGGACTGTATTAGGAATTTAAAGTGTGAACATGGTATGATGACATGGTGTGATGACCTTCAGCATAATAAAATATAACTTTCGTTATGCCAACTACACGTATCTACCTCCTGGCTTGGGGTGCTTGCCACCCATTCATGAAGCCCCAGGCTCAATCCCCAGTACTGCCATCCTCCCTGCCCCAAAATGACACAAAACAAAACCCAGCTGGCATCGTGTTGTTTCGTGTATCAGATCTCGCAGAAGAGCTAGTTTGGGAGAGGCATTCTTCTGTGATGCAGAGAACAATTACTGTAATTTCTTGAAAACAAGACTGGCCTGGGTTCTTTTCTTTATTACTTATTTAAATACAATATTTCTCCCTAAACTGCCCCCTCTCTATTCTTCTTTTTAAGTAATTTATTTATTTTATATTAATCACAGGTTATGTACTTTGTATCCCAGCCATTACTCCCTCCCTCATTCCCTCCCACTCTCTCCATCCCTCTCTCATCTTCTCCCTGCCCCCCTCCAAGTCCACTGATAGGGGAGGACCTCCCCCACTTCCATCTGACCCTAGCTTATCAGGTCTTTTCAGGGCTGGCTACAATGTCCTCTTCTATTCTTCTTGATCTCTTTCAAATCCTTGACCTCTTTTCTCATTAATTGATACTGTGTGTAAGTATGTATATACATATCTATTTCTAAATGTAAGCTGCTGAGTCCGTGTGATGGTTCTTGTGTGACCAGGGCTGATCACTGGCACTGGACAGCCAACCAGTCAGTGAGCTCTCTCCTGAGGAGGGCCACATCTCCTCCTCCCAGCTTCCCTCGGGTGCCTCAAGTTCTTAGTGTAGGACTGAGGCCCCGTGTGCTTTCCCCATCTGCTTTGTCCTATCTATAGTGTTCAATTCACGTCTAGGCAGTGATACCAGTTAAATTTTTATGGGTGAAGCTTCTGACACTACTAGGAGACATAATCTCACAGAAAATTCCCCGGTCTTACAGTCTTTCTGCTCTGTCTTCTACAATGTCCCCTGAGACTTCAGCGCAGGAATTGTTTTATCAGTTGGGACTGGGCTGTACAACCCTGCATTTTGATTGGTTGTGGTTGTCTGTGGTGGCCTCTCTCTGTTGCAAAGAGGAACTTCCTTGGTGAGGTATGAAGACTATGTTATCCGTGGATAAGGTTATAGGTTGTTGTTGGGGATCATGATGGCTTAGTAAAAGAGTAGTTTGTAGGTTCTGCTCAACTATGCATGGCTTCACTGGCACTGAGTGATTAGCTAAGTTTCTAGTATGAGGCATGGTTTCCTTCTTGCTGATTAGGTCTTAGTGAAAAGGCTGTTGGTTATGGCCCAGGTCCTTGACAGCTGACACTTCCATCCATGATCCCTGTGTTCTCCATGAACCTCTAAGCTGATATTGCCTAACCCCAGTGAAGGCCTGAGCGCCATCCCCAGCACTGCATCAGCCGGGAGGTAGAGGCATGAGGGCCAAAAGCTTATAGTCATCCTCCAATACATAAAGGTCAAGCATGCGGACCTGAATTGAAATCCCCAGCATGCATGTTTTAAAAACACCAGGCGTGGGGCCTGGAGAGAGGGATCAGTGGTGAAGAACATTTACTGCCCAATCGTGAGGAGTGGAGTTCAATTCCATCCAATGAGGCTTGCATTCTGCACATTCCTGTAACACCAGCTGCCGGGATGAGCCACTGTAGTTCCCCTAGCTGAGAAAATACAGGTTTCAGCTTCAGGGAGACACCTGCTTCAAAGGAACAGGGAGGCAGTATTGAGGAGGACGTCAGCACTCTCATCCAGCTTCCACTCCCTGTCACAGTTGCGCTCACACACACATACATACCTCAACATACACTTACATATACACACACATGCATACAACTCAAGTTAATTAATAAATCAAAACAAACAAACAAAAAAGCCAGGAATGGCCACTCACGCCTGTAAAATCAGTACTGGAGGACAAAACCAGGCAGATCTTAGAAGCTCGCTGGCCAGCAAACCTACCCGAAGTGGTGAGCTTCAGACTCAGAGGGTCTATGTCTCAAAGAAGTTACGAAGAGAGTGTTAGGATACCCAGTATCATTCTCCACATACGCCACACACATAACAAACACAATTTCAAAATGTTTGAAGAGTATAAAATGTTGACATTGCCTGGGGATTTTTCTCATGTTTCAGATGCAATGAAGGATGAGAAGAGGGTTGGTTTTTTTCAATATAGCATGAGATAGCTCACCTCAGCAGTACACCTTCCTGTTCTTGATTCTAAAGCATTTGAAAAACACATGTCCATGTGTATACACACTGGAAAAAATTATGCTTATTTACAGCAATGAATTACGGTCCTTCTTAAATGCTGTAATAATATCTTCATGGATTAAGAACAATTAAGTGGGGCTTGGTGGTGCACACATGTAACCCCAGCACTCTAGAGGCAGAAGAGGATACTCACATATTCAAGGACAGCGACATAGTGAGAGTCTGTCTCAAAAAAGACAGTAAAAAAAAAAAAAATTACCAGGCTAACATCAGAACACCTACTCTAAAACTGCAAATTATCGAAAGTACATGGTTCCCCGTCTTCAATGTGTCCATCTCTGCTGCCAAAATCTCTCCCTGACTCCTACCACGGAAACCCACTCTCACCCAAGAACTTCCCTGAACACAGCTAATTTCTGCTGAGTTCCACTATCCATTTTAATGCTAACTCCACTTTCCTTGATATGTGTTTTGTTTTCATGAGTGTTTTCCCTGCCAGATCTGGTGGATAGACATGAGAGTGTATAAAGCAGGAGAGGGTACGGTGGCGTTTCTACGTTCCATGCTCTAGACATTGTATCCTACACTTCCTGAGAATTTTGTGAATATCTACTATTTTATCTTCACTATACAGGTAGGGAAACTGAGGCCGATGTGAACTGAATTTGAGGAAAAAAAAAAGGCCCTCAAGATCTAACTCCATTCCCACCAGCTGTTAGAGGCCTGTAGTCATTGCCTCTTCTAGCCAGGACACTAGGCCCAGTGATACCTGACAAGTCACCCAGATAGGGCCTGCACAGTCCCTGGCCCATTGCCAGCTTTTCCAGCCGGACTTTGGCAGGTTTGGACATGGTCTTGGAGGCGAAGCATTGGCTACACGCTCCTACATTACCATATTTCCGATCTTTGGGCTAGCAAGATGGTCAGTGGCTTGAACTCACAGTCCCAAGCTTCTGGGACAAGTGCTTTTTATCCACTGACCATTTCTCCAGCCCAAAGGAAAGAACTCCCCAAAGCTGCCTGACCTGCACATGTACATGTGCAGGAACATACATACGCACATTAATAAGCAAAATTAGAACATCATCAACGCTTTAACAGGCAGTTTTTCTGCTCAGGATAATAGTATCTTGCTGGATTTTCAACACATCCCACTCTTCTTTTTTTAAAAAACAAAAATTTTGACAACCCTGTAATTTTGAGATCAAAAAAAAAAATTCTTTATTCCCAAATCCTGTATCCTTACCTTACCTTACATGGTTTTATTATAAAAATAGAGATAATGATAAAACCAAACACACACACACATATATACACACACAGTACATAAGCCTTCGGGCCTATAATCTCAGCCCTTGGGAGGTGGAGGCGGGAGGATCATAAATTCAAGGTCAGCCTCAGCTACAAAGAGAGTTCAAGGTGAGCCTGTGTTATCTGATACCCTGCCTCAAAAACAAAACAATCACAACAAAACCAGAACAAAGTAGCTCAGCTGCCATAGGGTGTAAACTGCTGTATACACCAAAATGCCATCTGCGGCCTGCAAGACCACGCCTTCTCCCAGACTACAGACAGCAAGCACAGATGCAGAGACTCCAACACCACCTCACGACCCACAAACCCTACCTTGATAATGACGGCATAAACCAGAGGAGATATCTGAAGACAGTTCCACTGTGGCTTATGGCCCCCAGGTGTTGTGGAGTTTTGTTTGTTTGTTTGTTTTTGACTAGCATACTGGTTAGGTTTTTTTGCTGTTGTCAACTTGGGACAGCCTGGAGTCATCTGGAAAGAGCGGACCTCAATTAAGAAAACACCTCTATCAAGTTGGCCTGTGGGCATTTTCTTAATTAATGATGGAGGTGAGCAGGCGGTCTGCTGTGGGCAGGACTACCCTGAGGCAGGTGGCTCTGGGTTATGTAAGAAAGCAGGAAGAGCGGCCTGCGTCTGCCTGCGTCTGCTTCGACCCTGTGGTGACCGCCCTTGGTGATGGACTGACCATAAAGCGTCAGTGGAAATAAGCCCTTTCCTGCCCAAGTTGCATTTGGTTATGGTGTTATTCACAGGGCCAGAAAACAAACCAGGATTCAACAGTTTCAACATTACAATCACTTGAAGAAAGCCAACACTTTTGATCCTCCCCAAGCCCGGCCCTTCCAGGGAGTCTCCAGGCTTTTTACTGAGTCCCGAGAAAAGCTCTCTTAGACTGCCTCCACTGGGGGGCCTGAGCTCTTTTTCCTCTGCTGCTCCTCAGTCTCCTTTCCTACAGGGGCTGTCTGCAAGCGCCTTCTTAGAAAAGAATCACTGTTTAATAAAAACATTTTCTGTTTTTTATATACAGTCTTTACGTTTTTTTGCCCCAGAACTAACTCTTGCTCACCTCTGAAGAACTAAGGCTGGCTATTTTTATTCCCTGCTGCTCTTGGCTGATTTTCCTCTGTGCGTCAGAAGGCTTTCAAAAGGTTTCCAACCCCAGATCCCAAATGCTCGAAAATGATTACGTACAAAATAAGATGTTCTCCTCATCTAGAGGCGAGCCTTGGATCATAAAATAAGATGTTCCCTTCAACCAGAAAAGAGTCCAGTGTCACCATCTGGTGATGAAGATTGGAAATCTGGGGTGAGACCTCTATGGCCTCGAATCAGTGCCAGAGTTCACTCTGGCCTCTTATTTAACAAACTGGCCGCAGGGTCGTGTAGCAGTTATTAAAATATTAGAGTGCGGTAGGGGTGTAGCTCAGTTGGCAGAATGCCTTCCCAGCAGGTTTGAAGCCCAAAGTCCAGTTCTCAACACTGCAGAAAACTGTCACATGGTAACAAAGGCTTGTAATCCTAGCACTTGGGAGGTGGAGATAGGCAGATTAAAAGTCATCCTTGACTACATAACTACATAGCAAGTTCAAGGCCAGCCTGGCCTACATGAGATCCAATCTGCAAAAATAAAATATTTTGTTTTGTGTGTGTGTCGATAGATGGCAGATAGATAGATAACATTTGATAATTACTCCTCAAAGCCAAGTCAGAGGATCCCAGCTCAGCCATAGACACAACCTCCCCCAGCAGCATGACCCAATCCACTTCACCTCCCTCTTCGAAAAGGTGTTGAACTGATTGTGTACACTGCATGATGCTTGTAATTGTGGCATGTTAGTTATGCCTAAGAACAAGAACAAATATCTAGAACTGTGGCTTCTTAGGGAGATGGAATCCAGTACTAATTTCTTCGAGAGACAGCAATACGAAAGCTCTAGGGCCAGGCTGCCTGGGCTGGAGGTCCAGCTCTGCCTTGTGCTAAATGATGACCTCAGGTGCCTCTAACAGCCTTCTCTATATAAAGGAGGTTTTTCACATCTGTAGAATGTTTTGGATTATGTCCAAAGCCAAGTAGCCGTCAGGTAAGTGTTGATTAAATAAACAATATATCTTATTTTGTCATTATAATGCTCATTCAATAAATGTAAAACTTGATAAAATTTCCCAACAGAAAAGAAAACTATGATTCTATGGAACAGTTACATAAAATATGCTGTTGTTAAATAACCTACCACCAAACCATCTGGGATCCAGATTTGACCCTGCACTGGGAGCGCAGGGAAAGCCCACATTATAACGCATTCCCAGTGAACCACAAGATGCAATCTGTATGATTCCCTTATTGATCAAAAATGTCCCAGGTATACCGGAAGCTGAGGTTATGCTTCTCATCTGAACCCTGAAACATCTTTAACCACAGCCTAGCAAATACATTTTATTAGTGCTATTGGGAGTTAAAAGACTATAAACATAAAACCTGGCCGCCGTAGGACAGCTTTTCCCCTACACAGTGACTCAGTCTAACTACAGGTTTAAAGACCCATATGCTGGGTCCACTTACCTTTAGCACATGGCTGGAGGGGACAGGAAATTGCTAAACCCAGCAACTTGCTGGATCAGAAAGGTCTTTGGGTAGTAAAAACATATCATTACCTGGTGTGGCTTGGTACTACAGTACTACTAAAGGGAACAAAATTATTAAGATCGTTTTGTTGTTGTTATGTATCCAGAGGAGGAAATACTAGGAGAGACTCTCTTCCCCGTTCCTATTTCTAGATAGCTAACCTCACAAAGTGCTTCCACCACAAATCTAAATTAGCTTACCAACTGACCCTCAAAATTGTCTTCCTCGAGCCACAGAGGTAAGATGTACCAAGCGCCAGCTATCTGGCTAAGCCTTTTAAAAGTGTGCATTTCCTGCTGGCAATGTAGCTCAGTTGGTAGAGTGCTCACCTAGCATGCACCACATAAAACCAGATATGGTGGTTCATGTGTGTGACCCCAGCACTCAGGGAAGCAGGAGGTTCAGAAGCACAAGTCACCTTCTGCAATCTCTCAAGCGCAAGAGAGGCCAGCCTGAGCTTCATAAAAAGAAAAGCCAATTTCTTGAGCTAGGAATGAGAGTGCAGGCCTATAACCCCAGCATTTGGGAGGTAGGGGCAGAGGCAGAAAGAAGAGAATCCATCCACAGCCACCTCCACCTACACACTGAGTTCCAGCATCATAAAAGAAACCCTATTGCAAAGAGAAAGGAAGAAAGAAATTGAGAGCATTTCTTTAAAGTTATGAAAAAAGAATCCAACTTTCCTCAGTGAGAAAACTGAAGCTTGCAATGGAATCTTTATTATTAGTGTTATTAGGCTCTGTAAGGAAGCTGAGAAGCACTTTGGGAACGGAGCCGGGAGATGAGAGCACAAAGACAGGACTGTATTGAGTGCAACCAAACACATATTTTTAGGTGGTTAAGATGGCAAAGTCACATGTTTGTTTTGACAAAATAAAAATAAAGTATAAAACTTAAAAAAAAAACTTTAGAAGTGGGCTGAAATGATGACTCAGCGTTAAGAGTTAAGGTCCTATGACCTCCATAGGACGTGAGTTCAGTTCATAGAACCCAGTTTAGCCAACAGCTGCTTTTGGCCTTCTTAGGTACCAGGACTCATATGCACATACCCACACACAAACAAACATACTCAAATAGTTAAAAATAAAATGAAACTTTAAAATATGCTGAAATTAAAGGTTGGTGAATTTTGCTACTGTAATGTTTTTTATTATATAGGGCCACATAGGACCATTTATAATACATACTAAGAGCATACATAAGACCACACATATACACATACTAAGTAAGGTTCTGATGAGCAGGATTACCCCTAACTAGATACTACTCATCAGGTCATCAATAAATAACACCGAAATGAGCCTATAGAGAACTGACCGCCAGTGTGTGCCAACAATGTGATGCCTGAAACAAACCAGCCAGGACGCCATCTCCGGAAAACCTTCACCACTCATGCTCTTTATTTGGAAAGCTAATTGTACTGGCTCATAAAAACTCAGATACTAGCTCACATAACAATTTAAAAGGTCCCCACAGGTCATTTAAAGGCTGCTTACAAATTCATGCTAAACGACTGAGAATAAAATCACTTGTGGGTTACAAAGCATTTACAATGGAAAGAAATTCTTGCATAAATAGGCAGATCAAACTAGACTCCCTGTACTCTTCCGGCATCCTTGACAGCACCAGTGACATACCTCTTGAAATTCCTGGGTAGCTAGTCTCCAGAGGCCCTAGAAAGGTCATAAGGAGTTGACCAACCTGAAATTGGTGGGCCTGGAGAAGGGGGAGGCAAACATAGGCGTGGCGGCCGGTAGCCCTAGGGTAATGGGGAGAGCTGGCAAAATCCTAAGAAGTCCTGACCTGTACCGGATTGGTGGAGGCAAGAGGACCAGGAGTCTGAGGACTCATTTGAATGCAGCCTTGGCAATAGAAGACCTGGTTTCAAGCAAACAGCCCCAGGGCTTGGAGGACCTCACTCCTTGACCCGAAAACTCAGTCCCAAACATCTCTGGTCTGAGCTAAAGTAACAACTCTCTAACACAGGCCCTGCTCTTAGTTGCTAAACCTCGTCCTCCCTCCACTTCTGCACATCTTTGGCCCCGAGGCAGCAGCTGTGCGGCTAAAAGCCCGGAATTGTGCTTCAGCGGGACTCTAAGCCTCTGGAATGCAGCACTTCCTGGTTGGTCCGGGATGTTGGTGCCATCACCATCCCTATCAGCCCACAGCGCTAATGAGCTCAGAGAGCGCCAGAGGATCCAGAGGGAGCGTACAGATCCACTGCACCCGGGACCGGAGGAGGTGGGGTGGGGTGCATCCTGCAGACGACGCCCGGGATCTGCAGTGACTTGAGGATAGAGAGGGGCATCAGACCAGCAGCTGATCTGGCTCTGCACTCAGGACAACGGTCCTTGCCGGCGGTCACAGAGTGCGCCGCCCTCGCCGGCGCAGACACGGCGGGAATTAAGTCTAGGGGAGGGACTCCAAGGTCCCCAAGGGAACTCCAGGGACCCGGCTGCAGAGATCCGCTCCAAGGGGGACAAGAGAGGCGGGACGAAGCTCGAGGGCTGTGGACGCCCTGCGGGCTCGGAAGCTCCGCAAGCCTGGCCCCGGCGGCTCCTACCTGCGGGCCTGCGGCTCTGGCACGGGCGCGGCGGCGGCGGCGGCTTCGGGGGGGTCCCAGCGCAGCTGGCGCAGCTGGGTCCGCGGGAGGAGGGCGGGCGCTAGGACTCGCCGGCCGGAACTTGCCAGCCGGACTGCAGGGTGGGGCGGGGCGGCGCCGGCCAGCCGGGGTGACCGAGCCTCTGCCGCCGGCCTTCCTTCACGCCTGGGCTCTTACACTTTCTTCTCTCCAAGTTTCCTAACTGGGCCGCGGTTATCCGCCGGGCGCGTGCTAGCGTTGTTCTTAACCAAGTTCACTTCCCTGATCTCTGAGCGCGGTCCTTGCCTATGACATCTGGTCGCCAACACTGGCGCCCGCGTGTTGCAAGTCAACAGCTAGCCAAATGGTGAGGTATTCCTGGGCTGAAGTGACCCGCTGGACTAGGGGCTTTGTGGAGGTCAACTGTGGTCTTCTCTAAGAAAACTGAGGCTGGAAATAGGGAGTAATCCGCCCGGTCAGTCCAATTTAGATTGCAGAAGACAGTCCCCTCGCTCTCTGTCTCTCCACCCCTCCACCCCACCCTACCCGGGCAGGCACATACTGTAGTGTGTGTGTGTGTGT
This sequence comes from Pachyuromys duprasi, assembly GCA_028658305.1. NCBI lineage: Eukaryota > Metazoa > Chordata > Mammalia > Rodentia > Muridae > Pachyuromys > Pachyuromys duprasi. The sequence continues at coordinate 46,587,250 of CM053766.1, forward strand.
GTGTGTGTGTGTGTGTGTGTGTGTGGTGTTTGCTTGATTGGGTTGGGTTGGGTGTTTTTGTTTGTTTTAGCTAGGTCTCTGCTCTGTACATGGTTGGCTCTGAAGACCAGGTGGAGCTCAAACTATATAATCCTCCTGTCCCAGTCACACACACCCCTTGCACCCCACAGTCCTACTTCTCCCTCCCATTTGCCATCAGTCCTGGGTCTAATCCAGAAATGTTAGAGGGAAAATAAAAACAAAATGGAAGGAAAACATGAGAAATTCCCAGGACACCCATGGAACTGTACAAATAGCAATTTTGTCATTTCAGTCCACTTAAGGTAGTCGTCATTGAGAGAAAACCAGGGGCCATGTGGTTTGAATAGCAACTCTTTTGGGACAAAATTCTGAATACAAGTCAGTTCCAAATCGGTTGCACAACACTGCTTCTAGCCCAAAGATGCAACAGTGTCCTGTACATCAAAGTGCCAATGCCATCGGCCATTTGAAATTGTTTACTGACTATTATACAGTAGACAGAGCCGGTTACATAATGTCTTACTATGCCCATGGCAGTGCACGGAATGAAAAATGTAATGCTTCAGTCCAGACAGAGGAAGAGGTGAAATTACAGTGTGAGGCTCAGTTTTCCTGTAACCTGCATCTGCCCAGCCCTCCCCAGCTGCATTCTTCTCTTTTGAGCACATCTTTCCTAATGATCGAAGAGAGTCATGCAGCCTGATCACTCTTTCCTTGTTGACAGAAATTATTGATGTCTTTTGAATCCTATGATTCTGACAGATTTTTGCAATTATACGCGCGGCCCTCTGAGGAAACAGGGTATTGCCTAAGAGGGGTTTGGCAAGGTTACGACAAGCGTGTAACTGAAAGGCTACATAAGCCTCTTTCCTCCCTTTCTCGGCTTTATTGGTTTCAGATGATTTGATAAGCATATGCCTACGAGGGACTGTGCTCTTACAAGCTTGTCTTTAGGTAATGTGAGGTGTTTGGTTGAGAAGCACCAGGCTGCAAAATTACATCCTGAGTTCTTAAAAGTCATCATTGAAACATTTGGCATTAACACATAACAATAGATCTTTCTGTTAACTGTAACTATAAATAAAATGGAGACTGTACAATGACCAGAATTGTGCCCCCTAAAGTACAGAAGTGGAAAAAAAATTAGCAAATGTCACCTCGCAGGGAGGTGACTGTAGCTAACATAAATTTTAGACATACCAGAATTCCATAGGTCACTGTGGCTTTCCTCAGAGATTTCCTGATAGTTATTTCTTTTCAGGGGTGTCAAGAAAATTTTAAAAAAGAAAGAAAGAAAAGAAAAACAACCCAAGAAAAGCCTATAACACCAGCATTCAAGAGGAGCCAGCCTAGCCTATGTTGTCCAGAAAAGAAAGAAAGAAAGAAAGAAAGAAAGAAAGAAAGAAAGAAAGAAAGAAAGAAAGAAAGAAAGAAAGAAAAGAACATTAAGAAATTCTGTCTCATACATTGTGATGTTTAATCTTCATTGTCAACTGGATTAGATTTAGAATCACCATGGAAAAACACCTTTTGGGGGGGGGGGGGTGAGGACATTTCCAGGAAGATCTTTCTGTTGTAAATGTAGGTGGTGGTATTTTACGCAGTGGGGTCCTGACACACAAAGCAATGTGGGTGCCAGTCTTCCTCTCGCTCTGCTTCCTAACATCAGGGGTGCTGTGACCAGCTGCCCCATGTTCCTGCCAAAAGTCTTCCAAGCCATGATGACCTCACACCCTGAGCCCGAATGAACTCTTCTTTTCAGCTGCCTCTTGGCCAGTGACAGCAACAAGAGAAGTAACTATTGTATAAATTGATCTCAAACTTGAGATTTTTTTTTAATCACACAAATTTTTTCTAAATATTTTTAAATCTTCATCTTTCCTTCTAAGTGTAAAAGTGTTTAGAGTAATATATGTTTACTCTATAATGTTTGCCTTGGTATTTTGTGAAAAATACAAAGTTTTGAAGTCCCTAGGATCAATTTTAATGAAAAATAAAACTTTTTAATGTGCAAAAAGACTTATTTACAAGTTGAGCCTACATCTCAACTCACAGCATATAGAATTGTTTAATAATATGATTGTTTGATAATAAAATTTTGTAAAGATTTATCTATTACGTATATACAAGATCTCATTATGCACCAGATCTCCTTATAGGTGGCTATGAGCTACTGTGTGGTTGGTGGGAATCAAACTCAGAACCTTTGGAAGAACAGCCAGTGCTCTTAACCTCTGAGCCATCTCTCCAGCCCCTGATAATATAATTTTGACTGGATGATTTACTTACTGTATATACAAGGATGACACTGTCTGCACAAAATAGATATGGATAGAGAATGGGAAGTATAGAGTCCGTCTTAGGCAAGGAGCCCTGTCTTAGGTAGAGTTTTATTGCTGTGAAAAGACACCATGACCATTGCAACTTTTATAAAGAAACATTTAACTGGGGCTGCCTTACAGTCCATTGTTCAGTCCATTGTCCTCATGGTGGGAAGTGTGACAGCACATAGCAGACCTGGTGCTGTAGCTCAGAGTTCTATATCCAAACCCAAAGGCAGCAAGAATCGAGAGAGACACTGGGCCTGGCTTGAGTCCCTGAAACCTCAAAATCTACCGCTTTATTGCCTAAGTTAGGCTGCCCTCGAATTCATTCTGTAGACCAGGCTGGTCTTAAACTCAGAGATCTACCTGCCTCTGCTTCCTGAGTATTGGGATTAAAGGTGTACACTTCCACACCTGGTCCTAAGCTTTTCTTTCATTCCTTTTCACAAGTTGTAAACTTAAGTGGGTAAGACCCAGCTCAGAGTAAGACTCTTTATAAATAAATATAATAAACTCCCTTTATTCCACTAGCATCAGGCTTTTCTTTAATCTGTTTATACCTCCTGGTGCCCTTTTTTTTCCCAAACTATACATTTTGTATTTTTCCTTGTTCAGCTTGCTCCTTTTCATTATAGGTCTGCATAAGTGTGGCTACTAATAACAACACAGTTAATACTAGGCTGTCTGCCTAACTAGGCTCTGCCAAAACCATTAATCCATAACTCTTTAATTTAGTTTCAGGCAGATTTTTGGACAAAGAAAAAAAGCCTAGGCCACATATTAGTATTTTTCTCCTCTGAAACCTCTTGATTCCAGCCCACACAGTTCAATTCACTCTCAGGATCACTGTCTTCCATGTTCCTACTAGTATGGCCAGTTGAGCCCTGCTTAAAGCATTCAATTGCTTTCCTAAGCCAAACTACACATTTCTCCAAACAAAAGCACAGCCATGTCTTTCATAGCAATGCCCCACTCCTGGTACCAATTTCTATCATAGTTAAGGTTTATTGATATGAAGAGACATCATGACTACATGGCAACTCTTATAAAGGAAAACATTTAATTGTGATTGGCTTCTAGTTCAGAGGTTTAGTCCATTATCCTTAAGCGTGGTAGTGTGCAGCAGGCAGACATGGTGCTGGAAAAGGAACCATGAGTTCTACATCTAGATCCAAAAGCAGCAGGAAGAGAGAGCCACTGGGCCTGGCCTGAGCTTCTGAAACCTTACAGCTTACCCCCAGTGACATACTTTCTCTAACAAGGCTACATCTATTCCAACAAAGTTGCAAGTCCTAATCCTTTCAAGTAATGCTCCATTCCCTATGAGTCTATGGGGACCATTTTTATTAAATCACCATGAGCCCATACCAACTTAGAACAGAGAATGACAGCCTCCCAGAACTCTCATTTGGAATTGGACTTGCCTTTGAATTATAAACAGAGGTGTTTGATATTCAGAGACTCAGAGGGTCCAGATTCTGTTAGGAAGTTCACCACTGAGCACAATGTCACCTTGGATCCCAGTAGTCAGGAGGTAGAGGCAGGAGTATCTCTAGGATTCAAGACCAGCCTGGTCTACATACTGAGTTCCAGGACAAGAAAGGCTTATTAAAAAAAAAAAAAAAAAGAGGAGGGGTTAGTTAATTTCTATAGCTACGTTCATGGACAAAAGGAAGCTCCAAGTAATGTGGTTTGCTTTGGCAAAGCTTCTACAAATTCAAAGAGAAAATGTCAGGGGCAGGAGACTGATTCTTTTTGGAGTCAATTCCCAAATATCATTTCTTAATGGAGACCTAGCCAGACTGAATAAGAAAATTCAACTAACAGTTCCCCAGAGTCCAAAAACCAACCCCTTTATGTTTTCAAAAGACCCTAACACGAAGCATGTCAAATATCTAGGGGAAAGGGGGATGAGGGCAGGTCAGAGGGCAGAAGGTCAGAAGGTACCAGACTGGTTTGGTGTAGACTTCAGGCTACACAGCATAGCCTTCAGGAGCACTTTGGCACAGGTGCTCTGAGAGGTCACAGGAGAAAGAGGACCTGGTAGACATGCGGCTTCCTCTTCCGGATAGAAGCCCTCTTCACCTTCAGGCATGGCCCATAAGTAACCCACATCAGCTCCACATTTTTCCTCAGGAGGCTTTCACTGCTCACACAAGAGCATGGTGGCACACAGTAACTGAGTCAGGAAAGCCCTACCAGGCAGCTCAGCTTGCCGCTGCTACATGCTGTCCGCACACATTTAATGCATTCTTCTCCACTCAATCTGCTGGTCCCATTCTGCTTATGAAAATAGAGATGCTAGCTCTGCCAAGCCTGGGATCAGGACACAGAACCTCAGTATTCCCTGGAGTTACATATTTGTCCTCTGTGACAAGTGACCTTGGAGACCTTCATGGAAGAACCTGGGGAAAACTTATTAAAACAAAAATCAGGAAAAACTAATAGAAACATGTATAATCTCACCATATGACTCATTATTAACATTTGGGGATATTTCCCCTAAGTTTCTTTTCTATGCATAAGTGTTATAAGCTTAGCACAATGTTATACACATAGTTTTGAATCATTTTTATCTCACGATTTATAAATTAAGTTTTCTAATTATTATTAGACTTTGTTTAAATATAATTTTAATGGTTGAAGAGTATAAATGCCTACCTAAGATTTTGAGAATATTTTTAGAACTTCCTGCAGTTTATAAATGATGCTGGGACAAACACTGAATTTGTCACCTGGGTCAAGATGACTTAACTTTTTGGATAGATTATTAAAAGAAGATCAACATGGATAAGCATTTCAAAGACTCTGTAATAGTGCAAAAATATCTGTCAACTATCAGGCCTGGAGTGCATGACTGTGATCCTAGCACTTAGAAAGTAGAGGCAGGAAGGATGAGGAGGAGTTCAAGAGCAGCCTGGGCTACCTGAGACCCTGTCTCAAAATATATCAAGAAAGTAAGACAGCTCAGTGGGTGAAGGCATCTGCTAGCAAACCTGGTGAACTGAGTTCAGCCTTAGAGAAGTTGTCCTCTGACCTCCACGTGTGGAAGTGACTCCATAACTGAAACATGGTACAGGCTCACTCTTTTACTCTTTCTCTCTCCAAATAAACATGTAAAAAATAATGTCAGAAAGCTTTAAAACATAGTCAGTACATACATATACACATACATACAAAAGTTGAGTGTTGGGATGGGTAGCTATAATCTCAGCATAAGAGAAGCAGAGGCAGGATTGCTCCAGATTTGAGACCACTGAGGTCTACAGAGTGAGTATCAGGCCAGCCAGAGGTAGGTTCAGAGTAGGATCCTGTCTCAAAGCAAACAAAGAAATGTAAAGAAAGAGAGAAAGAAAGGAAGGAAGAAAGAAAGAAAGGAAGGAAGGAAAAAAGAAAGAAAGGAAAGAAGGAAGGAAGAAAGAAAGAGAAAAGAAGAGCAAGACAATGAACACACCACTCTGAATAAGTCATAAGACAGTCAGTAAATATAAAAAACAGTGGTTAGCACTTCTGCTTATCACTGGAAGGCAGGCAAAGACAAGATGTGGTGAAGATGCATCACATTTTCCAGCGAGAAGTGGCCAGGGAGCTTTTTGTCTGCTTGGCTTCTTAGTTTTATTTTGACTCCTTGGAACCTCTCTGGTGTTGTCACCCACCTTCCTCACCCTGATTCTGAGCCCCTGGTATCTTTTTCCTTCCATTGCTTGTCTGTTGCTTGTCCCTTATACTCCCTCTGGCATAATTTTGTAATTCCCAAGTCATCCACTCCACCAAATAATAACCATCCACTGCACTTCCTTCCCTCCTTCCTTCCCTCCTATTTTCATTATTGTTCTGTTACTGTGAAGAGACACCATGACCAAGGCAACTTATAGGAGCAAAAATTTAAGTGGAGGCTTGCTTACAGTTTCAGAGGATTAGTCCGTGGTCATCATGGCAGGGAGCATAGCATCAGGAGAGGCAGGCAAGCATGGCCCTGAAGCAGTATCTGAGAGCTTCCATCTGATCCACAAGTAGCAGGCAGAAAGAGAGAGAGTGGGCCTGATGTGAGCTTCTGAAACCCCAGTGATATACCTGCTCTAAACAAGGCCACACCCACGCCAACAAGCCCACACCTCCTAACCCTTCCCTGTTCCACTAACTCAAAATTCTATGGGGTAGGGGGAAGGGGAACATTCTCATTCAAATCATGACACCCACTTTCACCCTTCATTCACTCACAAACATTTAATTATTAATGGTAATTAAGGGGCTGGTGGTGTGGGTCACTGATAGAGAGTACTTGCCTAGTACCCATGCAGCTGCAGCACTGCATAAGCCAGACTCGATGGTGCACACCTAAAACCCAGTACCCAGGAGACAGAAGCAGCAGAACCCGCAAGTTCAGGGTTATCTTTGGCTTCATAGCAACTTTGAGGCTAGCCTGGGTTACATGAGACCCTTTATTCAAAAACAATGTTAATTAATTAGGCAATACATATATGTCTGGAGACACAGGGTGTAGAGCAAAATATTTTATTATCCTCAGCCCTCTTCTCAGAATTAGTCACTTCAGCCATAGGACATACAGATGAAAGAGAATCACACTTAGAAGGAGAAAAGAAACAACCTCGAAGAAGACCGAAGCCTCCAGAGAAAATGGAGCACAGAGTAGATACTGCCAGGGTGTAGGGAAGCTTCCTGACTCTGTAACCTCAGTTTAGCTTCCTGTTTCATGTGACTGGGGGCTTGCAGTCACATGACAGCCTGCTTCCAAAAGTCCCAAGTGCAACATAGAGGGCAGCCTTTTAGTCACTCCACAGCCAACCCCTGGGGCGGCTTTAAAACCAACAGACCCAAAGAGCTCCAACTTGCCCTATCTAATTACAGTTCAAAAGTCTCAAGCTGGACATGGTGACAAGGCCTGTTCCCTAGCACTTGGGAGACAGAGGCAGGGAGATAGAGAGTAAGACCACTCCATCTTCATGAGGAATTGTGCTCAGCCTGGACTCTGGAGATCCTGTCTTAAAAACAGATAGATAATAAACTGCTTCCAAATTCTTCCTTGTTGACATACTTTTTGAACTGTGTTTTTACATAAGCTAACATAATTATTAAGTAAGCAAATGACAGCATTTCAAAGTGAATAAGCTTTTTAGAGCTAAACAGTTATATGCCAGTGTCTTACAACTGCAAAAGTAACTGTGATCAGTTCCCAGACAAACTCCAGAAAGTGAACAGAAAAAAAAAACACCTGAAAAAGCAGTATCTCTGGGAATCAAAAACAAACAAACAAAACAAACAACACAAAAACAAAAACCCAAACAACCACACAAACAAGGTACACATGATGTAGTGCATGTGGCCTCAGCCCTTGGAAGGCTGAGGCAGGAGGTTTGAGGCCAGCCTGGACTACACACTGAGGCCCTGAACAATCTGAACCCCTGGGTAAGTTTGTCTAACAAAATCAATAACAGGGGGTGGAGAAATGGCTCGGGGGTTAAGAGCCGGTATAGATTTAGGCACCTGTGGGATGATTCAGTGATAAGAGTACTTGCTGCCAAGTGCAACAACTGAGTCCAATCCCAGATCCCAAATGGTGAAAGGGATGAACCAACTCCTGTGAGTTGTCACACACACACACACACACACACACACACACACATCATCATCATCATCATCATCATCATCATCATCATCATCATCATCAATATAGACTTACTAGGAAGACGTGGCTTACACGTGTTACTCTGTACACAGTTACAGAGGCTAATCAGTTCCACACTGTTTTTCCCAAGCCAAAGGGTGGAAAGCTGGCTGAAAAGTGCTGAGCAATGCGGTAAATCCCAATCAAAGTCCCAAACTGAAAACAAGAAATGCAGCACCCAGGGGCAGAAGACGGGGACCAAACTGGCCACATCCATGCTATTTTCTTCTATCTGCTTCAGGGGACTGGATGATACCCAACAAACTGGTGAGTTACTTTTATTCAGCCATTGGACTCCTCTGCAAATCTCTCCCAGAAATATCCCTATAAACATACCTAGAAATGGTGTCTCATTGGCTGTCTTGGCAGCCTTCAGCCGATTCACCTCAGCCTTTGTACTCTGTTAATAACATCAGATAGTAGCTTTTAGACTCCTGGGTCTAGCATCTTTACTGGAAGAGTTTTGTGCCTTGAGTTAAAGCAAGGGAAATGGTTTTTGGAGCTATTTACAAAATCCCAGAATCCAAAATTTACTGCAGCCAAAGCTGCTTTCTGTCCTCAGTTTCATTGGCACAGGTTTCACCTAAGCCTGTCTGTGCATAACACTGCACAGGTAATGCATTTTTCCCTTAGTGTATTTCCCCTTGTTTTCTGGTCCTCAGCTCTTAGTTCACAGTCTCTAATGGAAATATCTCCTTTGTTGTCTTGAGATTATCTCCTCATTTCAAAATGCACATAAGACACAAAGGCAAAATAACAGAAAGGGAATTAAAATGAAACAGAGTATTTGCCAAGCTGCAAAACTTTCTGCCAACCACAGCATACAGCAAGGTAGCCAGATGTTCGCCCTACCTCTAGTGAATACGGCTTGATGTGAGAGGTATAATAATTCTCATCTCATTATTGTTTACCTCCTAAAATGTTAGGTGCCTGCAAGTCACAGGTAGATCTTGTTAGAATCTGGCCTTGGGGAGCAGGGGATGTAGACTAGTTGGTAGAGAGTTCAGCATTGTGAAGCGGTGGGTTCCGTCCTTAACACCCCATAAAGCAGGGGTGGTAGAGCACACCTGTGTTCCTAGAACTTGGGAGCGTAGGCCAGAGGATAGGAATTCTGAGGTCGTCCTCAGCTACACATTGATTTCTAACCAGGCTGGGCTATAAGAGACCCTTCCTCAGAGAACAATAAATTATCGGTTAATTAATAAACAAAATGTGGATTCGAATTAATAAATAATTAATTAAATCTGGATTTTGATTCATGGGTTTGAGGTGGGCCTCTTCTAGCAACCTCATGAGTAATTTCTAGATGTTAACCTAGGTTCTATAATTTAGCATTTATTTATTTATTTATTTGTGTGTTTGTTTGTTTCCTTTGAGACAAGGTCTTCTTATGCAGTTTAACTTGGCCTGAAACTCTCAGCAATCCTCCTGCCTCAGTGCTGGAGTTACAGGCACAAACCACTGTACCTGGCTCAGTTTGTTTATTAGCATTTATTTTGCCTACTGATGAACCAGGCACAGGGCCTCATCCATGTAAAGCAAGTGCTCTACAACTGAGCCACCCTCAGCCCCAGGGACCAGGTTTGGAATGAGAAGCATCTGCGCTTTTCTCCTCTTTACACTGAAAACCGTGCCATGATTTAAAAAAGAATCTCAAATCAGCACAGGTATAATAGTTCAACTGCTAAGCGGGTTATGAGCAGCTGTGACTGCTGAATAAATAAAACACCATGTTTAGCAACTCTCTCAATCAAATAAAATAGCATCTCTCAATTTCTACACTACTTTCATTTCTCAGAAAAAATGTAGTACATATAAACATGTATAAACATTATTTTTACAATTACTACATTGATCAAAAATTCCTTCCTGCTGGCCAGTGGTGGTGCACGCCTTTAATCCTAGCACTTGGGAGGCAAAGACAGGTGGATCTCCTAATTCAAGGCTAGCCTGGTCTACAGAGTAAGTTTCAGGACAGCTGGGGCTACACAGAGAAACCCTGTCTTGAACGATCAACAACTAAAACAAAATCACTTCCTATTTGATGAACATTCTGACCTCTTGCTAGCTCCACCATTGATTATGTGTGCTTAATCAAATTACACATATGATGATACTTGTATTTAATTAAGCAGATTCCAGCATAAGCCTGATCCATATCTTTTCCCCTTGTACCATTTAGAAAGTACTCTATACTGTGCAGTTTTTTTCTAATGCATGTTTCTTCCATAATTACTTGCTCACATTTGTTTCCTATATTGCTTTCCTTACACTATTTCTATCAGTGAAATGTCTCCACATGATTGGCAAGGTTGAACAGAAGGTAAAGGCACTTGTTCAGAGAAGACACTGCATTAGACTCCTGCACACATGATAGAGGGAGAGAACTGATTCTCACTAGTTCCCCACAGACTTCCACACACATGCCATAGCATGTGCACACCTGCTGCCACACACTGGCAAGTTAGTGGTCAACTCGACACGCGTGGGGAAAGGAACTCTGGTTTTTCCAGACAGAACTTCTCTGTGTAGCTCTGACTGTCCTGGAACTAAGTTCTCTAGACAAGGCTGGCCTTGAACTCAGAGATCCACCTGCCGAGTACTGGGTGCAAAGCTGTGCACCACCACGCCCTGCTGGAAGAGGTACTCTTAATTGAGGTAGTGTCTACATCAGATTGGTTAGTGGGTGCACCTTCTGGGTACTTTCTTGATTGCTAATCGATATGGGAGGGCTCAGCCCACCATGGGAGGTGTCATCCCTAAGCAGGTGGGCCTATCCTATAACAAGAAAGGTAGCTGAGCAGATCAGAGAACAAGCCGGTAACTACGTACCCCGTAGTCTCTGCTTCCGTTACTGCCTCCCTGTTCCAGCAATGATCTCCTACCCTGGCTTTCCTTGAGGATGGTCTAAATAGCCTGTAAACCAAATAAACGCTTTCCTCCTCAACACCAAGGTGTTTGTCACAACAGAAAAGCAAAACAGGACACACACACACATACATACAAAGTAAAAACATCTTTTGACATTTCAGTGGATACTGTTTTGTCAGTCAAAATAAGGGATTAATACATACTATCTTGTTGAGTGGGGCAGCAAACATTTTCAGTTCCAAAACCCTGCACCCTGAGGGAGGATGCTGAGTCCAAGGTCCACCCGAACTACACAGTGAGACCCTGTTTCAGAAACCAAAGCAGAACAACCCCAGCAGGTGGTTTTTATGACAACTTCTGTGTGGGGAAAAAATAAAGAGCCACACCAGAGTAAAGTAACAAAGCAATATTTCAGCTCTTATGTTCTTGTTTTGTGTTGTTTTGGTTTGGTTAGGGTTTTTTGTTTGTTTGTTTTTGTTTGGTTTGGTTTGTTTTTTTCAAAACAGGGTTTCTCTGTGTAAGCCCTGGCTACACTGGAACTCACTTTGTAGACCAGGCTGTCCACAAACGCACAGAGGTCTACCTGCCTCTGCCTTCTCTGTGCTGGATTAAAGGTGTGCACCACCACTGCCTGGCCAGTTTTTTGTGTTTTTGAAACAGTCTAAAATTTTTCCCCACTTTGCTAGGGATTGTGAAATAATCTTTCCTTTGTCTTGAATAGCTTCATTTTTACTTCTAGAAATTCTGATTTCACAAGTAACATAAAGGCAGCTTTTAAAAGTTATTTGTGTTTTTGTAGATGTGTGATATGTGCTTATCCAGAGGAGGCCATCAGGGGTTCTGTCGTCTCCTGCCTTGTTCCCTTGAGTCAGGTTTCAGTCTGACTAAACCTGATGCTGCTAGCCAGCATGGCCCAGAACTCCTGTCCTCCACCCTGTCCCTGGCTACGACCCTCTCCTCCACCTGACCCTGTCCCCAGCCCCTTCGCTGTCCCCAGCCCCAACCCTGACCCCAGCCCCTTCGCTGACCCCAGCCCCTTCGCTGTCCCCAGCCCCAACCCTGACCCCAGCCCCTATGCTGACCCCAGCCCCTTCGCTGTCCCCAGCCCCAACCCTGACCCCAGCCCCTTCGCTGTCCCCAGCCCCAACCCTGACCCCAGCCCCTTCGCTGACCCCAGCCCCAACCCTGACCCCAGCCCCTACGCTGACCCCAGCCCCAACCCTGACCCCAGCCCCTTCGCTGTCCCCAGCCCCAACCCTGACCCCAGCCCCTACGCTGACCCCAGCCCCTTCG
>CM053766.1:46599544-46614762 GCA_028658305.1 Pachyuromys duprasi
ACCCCAGCCCCTTCGCTGTCCCCAGCCCCAACCCTGACCCCAGCCCCTTCGCTGTCCCCAGCTGCTCTTTCTGGCACAGGCACACACACCTGGCTTTGTAGTTGGGTTCTCTGAGGATTTGAATTCACACCCTCAAGCTTATATAGTGAGTAACCTTAGCCCTGTACGTTAGTAATATTCTTTTGGCTAACATGTAAATGTTGTAGGGGGTCACAACCTACAGAAACTGGCTGATTTCAAACAAACTGTGAATCAAAAACAACAAAAATCAAAAAAACATAAAATTGGGCCAGCAGGATGGTTCTGCTGCCTATTGACTTGAGTTAGATCCCCAAGACCAGTGGGAGAAGGAGGTGGAAAGACAACCCACGTTATCCTCTGACGTCCGCACACATGTCCTGCCACTCACCCCATTCATCCACACAGGAACACAAATTCATAAATTTACTTAAAGAGCTGTAACTTTTAAAAAAACGAAGAGAGTTGCCAGGCTAGTATTTAAGAGAGGTGAGTTTTTGTAACATCTGTTTAAGCACAATTCAGATTTACTAGTTGCAAATGAGAGATAATTTCATTTCATTTCTTTCTTTCTTTCTTTCTTTCTTTCTTTCTTTCTTTCTTTCTTTCTTTCTTTCTTTCTTTCTTTCTTTCCTGTTTGAATTTTGTCTCTATGCAGTTCAGTTGGCTGCCCACCAGTAAGAGCATATGGGTAATAAGCAATGTAAATGTGAAGCTTTGCATTAATTACTTATGTGTCAACAAAAATTTGCATGTTACTACTGAAGACAAAAATGAATGAGTTTCTTCAAAGAAACTCGGTCCACAGAGAGGCTGAGTCGTTCACTTTCTAAATTAAGAAAGCATTTACTTGTAGTGGGGGAGACAGCAGAGGAGACACAAAGAAAACCATGGGCTGAGATCCAGCTCATGGGAGAATGTGGTAGCGTGCACAAAGTCCTGTGTTCAGTGTGCAGCACCTGGTGAGCCTGAAGCTTATCATTCCCAGCGCCCAGTAGGGCATAGGAGGGGATCAGGAGTTCAAAGTCTTCCTTGGTGAGTTAGAGACTAGCTAGGATGTGTGAAGTCCTCTGTTAAATAAGTAAATAACCAAAGAAGAAAAGGCAACGAAATAAAATGAGTCAACATTGTTTTAGGAGAACTTCTGCCCATCCCTGGCTAGCTACAGACTGTGGTTGGTGTATAAACGGTGGCTCACAAGAAAGACTGATGACATCTGTTGTCAGTCTCATTCTGGCAAAAGAAGACAGATCCAAACAACTCTCATTTTGTCGTTGGTAACTTCCTTGCAGTGAGGACCTCTGATGGAAAGGGATCATTGTGATAAAGGAAGAACTGGCTGGTAGTCGGGCCAGAGAAGAACCTGGTGTTGTCCCGTCCTCATGTCCACGACCATGAGTAGCCCCTACTCCCAGCCCCTCCCTCACCCCCAGCCAGCTTTTACAACAGTCAAAAGTCAGAAGGTAAATTAAGGGACGCCTAAGAACCCGAAAGCATGGTGCATGCGAATTTGGGGAACTGGATGCCCTTACAGGGATGAGTGATAAGACGGGTACCTTGACATCAAGTATTAATGGGTCTCTGGTGTGCACATGGCTCGGTGGGAGGGAAGACTGTTGGTGATGGCCTAGAGGCCGGTAGATGCCAACAGCTGTGTTCCTCTTTGTCAAATGCCCCAGGCATTGAACAAAATAGAGGAGGTATGAAGGGGGCTTCTTCTTGCCCCCTCCCCTGCCTATTATCTAATTCAGGAGGGAGAGTTGGGAGAAGGACTTGGGCAGAAGAAGAAAAGGAAAGGCAGACAGGAGCTGTCCCAAAGGCTTAGCTGCTCTGCACATGAGGGCCTGGGGCAGAGAGGGCAAGACGACAGCCCCCGTGGAGAAAGCACCAGAGTTCCAGCAGCAGGGCTGGATGCTTCCCTTCCGGAGGGCTTGAACTGCATGGGGCTCACTAGGAGTTACATTGCACCTACACTAGTTAGAGATGACAAGTTAGGGTTTCCCACAGCCAGCCTCCAAAAGCTTGTTGCAAAAGGGACAATCACCTGGAGTTGGTTACGACTGTAAACAGGAAATGTCCCGACCATGGGATCTGAGTTAAGGTTTAAACATACATTCAGGCGCGTGAAATGATCTTTGTTCTTGTGGACCTAAACCATCTATTCTGTTCTCTGGCCCTTGAAATTAAATTGCTGATATCACATAAGTTTTATTGTATCTTAAATAGGAAAAAAAGAAATATGTTAAAATGAGACTGGTCCCAGTGCTTAAAATGCTGAGGCGAGAGGATCGTCACAGGTTTGGGGCAAGTCTGACTACAAGGTGAGTCTGAGGACAGCCTGGGCTTAAAGAGCAAGGTCATGTCTCAAAAAAAGTAAAACAAACCAACCTAACTAATGGTACTAGGGAGGCTGCGGCCGTAGCTCAGTTTGTTGAATACTTCCTTAGCTGTGTAAGCCCTGGGTCAGCTCCCAGCACAGCACAATCTAACATGTTGGTGCACTCCTGTCGCACTGTTTTGGTGCAACAGGTGAGCCATGGGACCGAGGGACCCAGCCTGGAGCAAGAGTACAGGGTAAGGATCGTTCCCTTCCTGTCCCAGGCCTGCATGCCCTTGCTGTATGTATGCACTCGCATGCACATTCATGTGCATGTATGTAGGTGTATGAATGGGAGGGGCTGTGTACGTGTGTGCCTGACTGAGTATGTAGGTTTTGGTATGTTTGTTCATGTATGTGTCAAAAGTTCATTATAGAACAAAAACACAAAAGCAAACAAAAATGTCCCAAACAATAAAAGGAAGAACAGCAAAAATTCTGTCCAGGACAGATGCCCATCAATGTTTATTGTTATACTATTCACAGTAGCCCACGTGGGGAACCCATGCCCATGGGCAGAAGAATGGTTACATAAAATGTGGTCTATTCCCAGTGGAGTTCTACTTGACCATAAAGAAGAGAATCCTGTCACTGCTGAAGCATGGACAGCAATGAAGATCACTGTGTTAAGTAGAACAGACCAGACTTCAAAACCCAAGTGTTACAACTAGGGTTAAAGCCCTGGCTTCTACAGTGCCAACAAGCTAGGCTCAGCCACCCATCCCATCATGCCAATTTTTTTTTAAAAAGCACAGGATGCCAGGCATTGTGCCACATGCCTGTAATTCTAGCACTTGGCAGGCATTGGCAGAAGGATCAGTAAATCATAGCAAGTTCTAGGCCAGCTGGGGCTATATCAAGACCCTGTCTCAAATAAACAAATGACAGACAAGTGATAGTGAAACCAGAGAGAAAAAGTTTGCTTAACACTTTGTGAAGATGAAAATGTAATGAGAGAGAAAGAGAGAGAGAGAGAGAGAGAGAGAGAGAGAGAGAGAGAGAGAGAGAGAGGTCATCCTGAGGTGCTGATAGGTGCCGTAGATTAAACAGAGGAAGACTAGGAGGCTGTGGGCAAGAGGTACACAGAACTGAGCAATCTATGTCAAGGTATGGTTGTATGCATTCTTGTCTCAGCTTGGTCCTAAAAGGTGGTTGGGTCTGTTCCTTTGTTTTGATACAAGGTTTCATTTTATAGTCTGTCTTTGAGGATTTATTACTGTGAAGAGCTGCAAGACCACCATAATTTTATAAAGCAAAGCATTTAATTGGGCTGGCTTACAGTTCAGAGATTTAGCCCATTGTCATCATGATGGGAAGCAGAGTGGCACAAAGGTAGACATAGTGAAAAGAGCTGGAGAAAAGAGCTGGAAGTTCTACATCTGGATCTGCAGGCAGCAGGAAGAGAGAGAGAGACTCACTGGACCTGGCTTGAGCATCTGAAACCTCAAAGCCCACCCCACCCCCCACCCCCGGTGGCACACTTCCTCCAACAAGGCCACACCTTCTAAAGTGTCACTCCCTATGGACCTATGGGGAAGGGGTATTTTTATGCAACACCACACAGTCCGAGCTGTTAGGGAGCCTACAGCAATCTTCCTGCGTTTCCCACTAAGTGCTGGGATGACAGGCATCAGTTATTTATCTTGATAAATTGCTAACTGCTCATCACTGCCATTAGAAAGGGGACCAATTCCAGTTGATACGCTCAGGGTGCAGCCTCCAGCTCACTTACGATTGTTCTTATCTGGGAACTGTTCTGTCCTGCTGATTGTGCTAATCATGGAAGATGAGGGGTCTGCTCTGGAACCCAACTAGAAGCAGGTTCAAAACAATGGCATTTTTGCGTCATCAGCTTTGAAAGGGGATGAGACATGTTAGGTCAACGGACACTCACTATAACTGTGGGCTTTTTACCCATGCCCCCTTCCTAAAATAACAACTCTGAGAGTTTGTTAGTTATGACTAATTGCCTAAGCCATCCATTCCCTGACTAGCTCATATTTATTTCACCCGCTTATTCTAGTCTATTGTGCCACACGGCTAGTAACTTCCGCTCAGTTTCGCGTGTCCATCTTCCTCAGAGGCCAGGGTGAATACCCGTCTGACTCTATCCCAGAGTTCATCTCTCTCTCAACGGAACTCCCGCCTCCTATTTCCTGCCTCAGCTAATAGGCCATCAGCTTTTTATTGACAGGTGATGCTTCCATACAGTACACAAGAGATTCTCTCTACCACTCCCTTGTGACTAGCATACCTTTATAGACATGCACTAAAGGAGACAAATGGCACATGCAGGCTATGATGCCATGCTTTCTCCTGCCTTTAGACCTTATGGAACCAAGTGAGGGGTCGATGCGTTTAACAGAAGAAGCAGTTGCTAAACCCTTGTATAGCATGGTTTCTCTCATACATAGAAACTTGATTTTGGGGGGTGGGGGGTGGGGATAAGAGTGATGGCTCAGAAGATAAGAGTTCTTGACGCTCTTTCAGAGGCCCAGAGTTCGGTTCCCAGCACCCAGATTAGGTGGTTCACAGTTACTGGTAACTGCAGCTCCAGGGTGACAAATGTCCCTTCTGGAGTCTGTGGGCATCTGCACACAGAGACACAGTCATACACACATAAATTAAAAAATAAATGTTCAGAAAAGAAAGGACATAAAAATAGAAAGGGCTGCTTGGGAAAAGAAGGGGGCCAGCCAAGGCGAGGAGTGTGAACAGTATCAAAGCGCGTGCTCTCCATGTATGAAATGGTTGTTTAAGCAGCGGGCTTGGTGGCTCATGCCTACAATTCTAGCACTCCTGAGGCAGGAGCATTAGCTGTAGTTCCACGTCAGCCTGAGCTTCAATGTAAAAGTTTGTCTTAAAAATAAATGAAGGAATGAATGAATAGACCAGGCATGGTGATGCTCACTTTTAATCCCAGTACTTAGAGGGCAGAGGCTGATGGATCTCTTAGTTTGAGGGCAGTTTGGTCCACTGAGTGAGGTTCTAGGACAACCAAGGCTACATAATGCAGAGGGCCTATCTTAAAAAAAAAAAATTCAATAAGACAAACAAACAAAATAAACAGGTAAGTACATAAATAGAGTAAAACCTATTATTTTGGACAGTTTTATATTTGGAAAGTTCCATGGGTAATGTGGTAATCCTTTGAGATGTTTTTCATAATCCTCTGACTTAAAGATTTCAATTGTGAGATTTTTTTTTTTTATACTAAGGCAACAGTTACTAATTCATGAAAGAATTAAGACTATGCCAACAGTGAGGGCACAAACATTTAATCCCGACAGGAGAGAGGTTCAGGGAGGGTGATCTGAAGGATTAGCATTGGCTGTGTGACATGAAGACTACGTTGGGATATAATGAGATCCCACCCATAAAACAAGAGAGGTGGAGGGGGAAGGAAGGAAGGGAAGGAGGGAGGAGAGGGAAAGGATGATGGGAAAAAGAATATTAATTACAGTATCATAAACGTAGAAGTCGTGTAAACATTTTATAATTATGTTTATGTAAATTTTAGCTTAACTAAATAATAAACTACTGTGAGATTAATTCTAAGTGATAAAAATGTAAAAAAAGAAGAAGAAAAGAAAGAAAAGGGGGGAAGAAAACAAACAAACAAGAAAAACCACTTTAAATTTGAGCTTGACCCATGCATGGTGACTTAAGCCTGTGATTGCAACATGAGGGATCAAGATCATCCTTGGCTACATACAATTTTGAGGTGCGTATGAGCTACTTGAGACTCTGACTCAAGCAACAACAACTCGAATGTAAACTTAAAACCCCAAACCCTCTTAGGCCTATGGCTGAGAATTGTTATGCAAAAATGAAGGAAAACTGGTCCCTTCAGTAATCTAGGTCTCCTGAGTTAAGTGGGTAAAAAGGTAACTTTGAAAGGACAAATATCTGTAAGGCATTCACAGTTGATGTCAAATGTACCAGTCACATCCAGCAGACTTGCAGGGGAGAAAAGGGAAGAGATAGGAAAGCACTTTCAGGCCAGAGTCCTGGGATGCTTAAAGGAGAGCATGCAGTGGAGTAAGTGAGTGGTAAGGGCTCTAGGTGTGGCTGGAGGGCCATGTCACAAATAAGGACAGCATGGGCGTCCCCAGGGGACATTGAGATGTGCTGCTGTGTGGTTGCTTCCATGCTTATACTTTATCCTAATTCTCAATTGCTACTTTGCATTAGAATCTGAATGATATCATTAGTAATTTTTGTCTGTTTTTTTTTTCCTGTTTGTGTCTGTGTCCAACCAAGTATGTGTGCCGGCATGTAGACTTTTCATGTACTCAGAGCCCAGAAGAGAGTGCCAGGCATCCTTTGTCATCATTTTGCCTATTGCTTTGAAGCAGGATCTCTCCTTGCAGCTCAGGTTTTATCAGCTTCCTGTGAACAACCTGAAAACTCCAGCAGCCCTGTCTTTGTTCCCCTCAGAGCTGGGGTTACAGCCATGTTCAGGTGACAAGTTTAGGTGAGTGCTGAGATGTAAACACTGGTCCTTAGGATGGCAGAGGGAGCGATCGTAACTGCTCTCAACCCCCATTGCCATCCCTCCCCCTCCCCCCAGATCCCAGGCTTGCCTCAGATTCATTCCATAGCTGAAGATGAACTTGAACTCCAGGTTTTCTGCCTATAACTTTCAAGTGATGAAATTGTACCATAACTAAATTCCTTTAACGTAAAGCCAGTATTCAGTCTCCCCTGTCCTTACACTCCATTGCACTCCAACACCAAATGGCCTCCAGACCACAGAAATCTAATTTAAGAAACATTTGAGGGGCTGGAGAGATGTCTCAGCAGTTAAGAGTGCTTGCTGTTCTTCCAGAGGACCAAAGTTTGGTTCTCAGCACCCACATCAACCAGCTAACTCCCACCTGTAACTCTAGCTCTAGGCTGCTCAATGCCCCTGTTCTGGCTTCTGCAGGAAACAACATACACATTTGCATACAGACCACACATAAAAACAAAAATAAAATCAATCTTTATAAGAAACACTGGAAATGAGCATGTCATAGCATCCCAGTAATACCAGCACTTGGAGGATTGAAGCAAGAGTGAGAATTCAGCGACCACCTGGGCCACATACTGAGGCCCTGTTCAAAGAGGCGTGGGTAATATGGCAATGCCCGCATCAGTGAAGACAATGGCCCTCCTTTACACAACGCCACTGCCTTCTTTTTCTTCTTTCCTCTCCTTCCCTCCCTTCCCCTCTCCTCCCCTCTCCTCCTCTCCTCTCCCCTTCTCTCCTCTTCCTTTCTCTCCTCTCCTCTCCTTGTCTCTCCCCCCGCCCCCACCTGCAACTGGATCTCTCTCTATCACTCTGCTCTGACTGTCTTAGTAGTCACTCTATAGACCCAGAAGTTGTGATCCTCATGCCCCCACGTTACAACTGACATTATTGGCATGCACCACTACGCCCAACTTTCTCCTTTTTTACTGTGCCCACATCCCCTTACTGTTGATCTTGAAGATGAGGCGAACACCCAGAGAACAGCCTTTAGTGAACTATCATCAAATAACTTACGTGTGAATCATAAATAATTGTGTTAATTAAAGTTGCAGGTAGAAATTGCATGAAAATGTCATATTATATATTTATAATGGTTTCAGTAAAGCAGAAAACTAGGTAAAATGCCCATGAAGTTAAGTTGTAGTAAGTATAAAATTTGATAAATCAACTACACATTCATTAAATGAGAAGTTTGACTTAACAAGACCCTGTATAGGCTGGGGATATAGCTCAATTTGCAGGGGATTTGCCTACCATGCAGAAGTCAGTCCTTGGTTCCATCCCAACAATTCAGAAACACTCCTATAATTCCGATCTCAGAGGGTGAAGCAAGAGGGTCAAATCAGTTCAACAAAGACTTCAAGGCCAGCCTGAGCTATATAAGATCCTGTCTTGTTTGTTTGTTTTTGAGACAGTATCTCACAATGTCACTCTGGATGTACTGGAACTCACTATGTAGATAAGGCTCTCCTCCAACTCAGCCTCCCAAGTGCTAGGATTAAAGATGTACACTACTATGCTACCTGAGACCCTGTCTCAAAAAAAAAAAAAAAAAAAAAAAAGCACTCTAGAATGCATAACATTATGGATCCCAGAAGTCCAATTCAAGGTCCTCAGCCTTGGCAGCAGGCACGTCGTTTACTGCCCAAGGATCTCTGTTGCAGGATATTTGATCCCATTGTGAACCCCTAAATTGTGAGATGTAAAACCCTATTTCTTGGGTGTGGTTGAGTCCTATCACATATCTTTAATCCAAGAATTTTTTGTTTATTGTAAACCATCAAATTATGGTGTGGTTCACTCAGCCCTAGCACACACCTTTAATCCAAGAGCTTTATGTACATAAGATTTAATAAAGTTAACCCTAGGTCAAGAGGTGGAACAAGATACCATCTGACAGGGATTGAAGAGTAGAAGGGACTAGTTGATGGGTATTTAAGACATCATGGAGAGGAAGAAAGGGCTATTAGCTCAAGCTCTGGCTTTAGTTTGGACTTCAGCTCCTCTGCTCCCTGGATTTTCAAGTAGCAAGCCTTCAGCCTTGGGATATTCGGCCTTTTGCTCCTGGGTTGTCAGCTGAGCTAGTGACCCTTTGGGGTTTTCCCATCCAGACCTGAGCTGAGAAGAAAGGTCAGCTAGTTTCTCTGCCTCTCTGAGCTAGCAGGTTTTCACCCCAGCATCTGGCTCCCGAGACTTTATTGGTAAAATTGAATGTTGGGATTTTCCTTCTTTCAAACAACAGATCTCAGTCATGGCTCTACAGTCACAGTTATGATGATATAGTTGGTTCTCATTGCAAAATTTTATGATTCGTAGATTTCACTTTTACCCGACATCAAACAATCAATACCCTGGCCTGAACTGAAACCAATTCTGCTTAGTATTAAAATTTTTGGTTGGGCAGGGATGGGGGCGTGGCTCAGTGGCAGAGTCTTTGTCTAGCATGCAGGAGGCTCTAGATTCTATCCTCAGGACTGAAAACACACAGTGAATTCATGTTTAGCACTGGGCACAAATGCATGTAATTGGGTTTTGTAAGAAAAAAAAAAATCCTTGTCAAGGAAGTAGAAAACTATATGTGGCCTGAAATGGATTTGTTCTGGGGATTGCAATTTGTGTTAACATGTGTACAGCCTTGCTGATGCATCATATAACTTCTTTCTTTTTCAATATTTATAAAAATGCATTATTAGGAAACAGAATACTTTAAAAACACAAAAATGAGGCAATGGAGTTAGAATTTTGGCTTTTACTTCACTCTTAGTAGAGACATTTTATCTTTATTTTGGAATAAAATAAAAAAAAAACCAGTTGTCAAACCAAGTTGGAACTAATTTTTAATCAAGTAAGACTCAAAAGCACCTTCTGGAACGATGTGAATAAAACCTGTTAGTGGATAGAAAGGGACAGACGAGATTAACAGGTCCCATTTGAACAGCCCTTACACCAGGACCTTTTATAACTTTGTTCAAGTTAGCAGAAAGAAAGTGTTTGGTAATTTGCGGATGTGTCTATGTGTGTGAATATGAGTCTATGTTCACAGGGATTTCTTTTTAATTTGTGTGTCATATGTAGGGGTCCATAGGTGTGGTCACAGGTTCTGTGCATGTGACAGGCAGAGGTCGGGGTCATGTGCCTGCCGCCATCGCTTTCCATCTGATTTTTGAGGCAAGGTCTTCTGCCTGTTCTGTTGATGTGGCTCACCAGAGAGCTCCCGGGGCCATCCCGTCTCTGCCTCCCCAGCCTCGGGTTATAAATGCAAGCCCCTGCACCTGGCTTTCCTGTGGGTGCTAGGGATCCAAACCAGGGTTCATGGGCTTTATTACCTCCTGTGCCTGCTTTCATGAGTGTTTCTCACCCCTATGAGCACACCTACAGACTTACCTCTGTACAAGTTGCTTTAGCCAAGAAAGTATAGCCTATTTGCTTTGTTTTCTTCTCTTTCTCTCATCAATGTACCATGTATCTCCCAAATGAATTCTTTCAAAAATTCTCTCCCATTCTTCCAGGAAATTGATAATGTGTTCAATACATAAGCATCTCTTTCTGGAGGCTGAAGAGAGCAGGGGTCAGAATTTTGGCCTTGGCCATTTTGCCTACTTTTGATAGCCACATAATGAGAGACAAGTTTTTCCCTTCACAGTATTTGCACCACCCTGTGTGCATGTACGTGTCTGGGCTATGGGGAGGAGGGACAGGGAGCCCTTGGCCAAGAGGCCATGGAGACAAAGCATAGGCCTGGGCAAGTTCTAAGTTTCCTGAGTGACTATCACAACATGCCACAGTGTTCTATTCTATGGCAAAGACAGGAATGAACAGGATGTTCAGAAGAGAAGGTCAGAGAGAGAGCTGGGAAGGACATTTTGTAAAACAGATTTTAGCCCAGTACTTATTTCCGTCGGCCCTTAAACCAGCACTATACAAACTGAGAAGAAACCTTCTCTTTAGAACAAGATTGAAGGGC
This sequence comes from Pachyuromys duprasi, assembly GCA_028658305.1. Taxonomy (NCBI): domain Eukaryota; kingdom Metazoa; phylum Chordata; class Mammalia; order Rodentia; family Muridae; genus Pachyuromys; species Pachyuromys duprasi. Next base: position 46,610,420 of record CM053766.1, read on the forward strand.
CTGTTCTGTGGTGCCAGCAGCTAACTCTTTCCGGCTTCCTTCCATTGTCCTCCAAGCTCTATAAAAAAAAAATTAAGATTTCAGTCTTCCCACTTTCCTTTCTCCCTCCCTTCCTTCCTCCCTCACTCCCTCTGTCACACCACTGTCTCTTTGAGACATTATCTCATCTCTATTCCAGGCTGAGCTGTGTCTTGGCTCTGTTTTCGAGGGATGACCTTGGACTTCTGACTATCCCGCCCTCAATTTCTGAGTGCTGAGATCACAGGTGTATACCACCAGGATAGTTTTTTTGTTTGTTTGTTTGTTTTTTGTTTTTTTGTTTTTTGCTGTGGTGAAGAGTCAACCAAGGGCTTTGTGCGTGCTAGGCAATCCTTCTATTGATTGAACTACACTCTAAGGCCTCTTCCTACACCCCACCTGCATATATGTGCATATATGTGTTTGCATGTGTGCACATGTGTGTGGAAGCCAGGGGTTGACATTAAGTGTCCTCCTCAATTACTCTCTAGTTTTTGAGACATAATCTCTCACTGAATCTGGAACTCACTGATTCAGTTACACTGGCTGGCCGGGCAGCCCCAAAGATCCTTCCTCCTGTGCTTCCCCAGTGCTGGTAGCGTGGGTGTGTAAAGCCACACCGGTCTTCTTTTAAATGTGGGTGCAGGGTATGAAATCCTGGTGGGTACTCAGGCTCACATGGCAAGCATTTTACCACCTGAGCCATTTTCCCAGATCTCCGCACTTTTCTTTTAGCAAAAGAGCTAGGAGTAGGAGTGTCCTTCAGCAGAAAAATGCATGCTTAGCACCCACAAGGTCCTGTCTAGGGCTTCATGTCCAGTACTGCTAACAAAACAAAACAATGAAATCAAAGCCAACCTCTAGGAGTGCTATGAGCGTGGGTGTTGCCCGATTGCATTATTGTAAATAGTTACTGGCAAATAACAAAAATAGGAGCAAATAACTCGGATAGCAGCAGTAAGCTGTAGGTGGTTTTGTTACATATGCCCAGGAAGGTTTCCAATTTAGCATCATGTACTTACAGCACCTGCAACTTGAAGGCCTTGAACCTCTGTGCTGTGTGTAACCTTCCTGAGTTTATTTTCCCTCACAGGACCCAGGAACCCTCCTGCGGACTCAGACAGAAGAGCTGGACTTCTGAATCTTGAAAACTTGTTTTTTTTTTTTTTTTGTTTATTTGTTTGTCCGCTTCCTTCTTTGAGATGCTGTAGCCCAGGATTCACAGCAATCCTCCTGCCTGGCCCACCGCAACCAGCTGGTTCTTTAAAACTTCCAGGTAGATTGAAAATCTGCTTTTGTCCTAAACTTTCTCTGACTGTTGATATCAACAACTTGTCGGCGGCATCTAGAATACCAAGGAGGCAAATATCTGAGTCAATCTGCGAGTTTCTGCACTGAATCAATGAAAGTGGGAAGATCCGTCCTGAATGTGGGCATGGCTGTTCCATGGGCAAAGGTCCCAAGATCTAATTAAGAGGTGGGACAAGCTGAGGACCTGCATTCATCACTTCCCCTTCCTGGCTGCAGATACAGTGTGACAGGCCACCTCCCCTCCCTGACACCGTGTGCCCCCTGCTATGATCATCTGTATCCCCTCAAACTGTCAGCCTTCTTTGCTAACTATACTTTTTGTCAAGTGTCAGGTCATAGCAACAGGAAAAGTAGTTGATAAACTGTTTCAGAGTAGTGACTCATCGGTCACTAGATGGAGTGTAAGTATTTCTGACTTTTTACTAGAGGGAAAAGTTCTAGGACACCGTCTTCTCCCCTACTAAATTGTGTGTGGGAGTATAAAACCTCAACTAGAACAGTGTTATTTTTTTTTTCATATTTTGTTTTTCTATAAACAAACTTTATCTGTGGCCTTGTGGCAGACAGTCAGTTCCAGGAAACAGACAGCTGGCAATGTCATTCCCCTTGAACTGCACATAATATAAAAACAGACTTTAAGTAAATATTTGAATTAGGACAATTACAAAACTTTAACTTTGGAGTTGCCTTCCCTAGCATGCATCGATCATTCCTTGCCAGGGCTGCTGTTTCAGTGGATTCAGCGTGTCCCACCTGCTCCATTCGGAGGAAGCTGAAGGAGACATCGGATGTGCTGGCGGAGGGTGATTGAAAGAGAGTGTAATTGAGAGGTTAGCTTCCTGCCACCTGTCAAAGAGAAGCATGTCTATAAATAGCAGTAGAGCAGCACCTAGTGCTAAACACAGATATAGCAGAGAAATGGTAACTACAGGCCCTTGAAGGTTAGGCTGGATGGCAATTGGAGGCATTCTCTTAGGAATTTAACTATGGATTCACTCCATGGGATGACAGGCTAAGCATGGCTAGTTCTTAATGTCCCTCCATTGTTAATAACATGTTCTTTTCGGAGAACATGCCTGTTAGATAACGTGGCCCTGCTTGACTCCAGCTTAGACAGTTTATTCTGTATAGACAGCGAGAAAGAATGGAAGTGCTTTGTCATACAGAAGTTGCACAAAAATCTCTCTTTTTTTCCCTACTGTGGAAACAAACAGCACCAAGGACAGATATCTGGGTTGAAAAGTGAAAACTGTAAGCCTTTCTATACAATGCTAATAACATAGATCTGCCACTAAAGGGTGACATTTGTAGTGAGACCCAACTACTTATAACCCAAAAGGTATGTTCATATTATCAATTTTTCTATCTCAGAAAATATTATGATATCATCTGTATGGAGATACAATGGAAGCAAAAGTTTACACAGTTCAATTCCCTCTTTCTTTCTGTCTCTCTCTTTCTTTCTTCCCTTCCTTCCTTTCTTTTTTGTCAGGACCTTAGGCATCCCAGGCTAGCCTTGAACTCACTATGTAGCTGAAGATGATACCCCTGCCTCTGCCTTCAAAGTGCTTGGATTGCAAGTACATACCACTACATCAGGTTTGCACGGTTGAGGGGAGGAAAGCTAAGGCCGCATACATGCTAGGCAAACAGCCTACCAACCAGCTCTGTCTTCAGCTCCGTTTGATTAACATGAGCAGGATCTGGTTTCCAGATCAGCATCACTGGTGGATTAAAGAGCTGTGTATCAGAGCTCTCAGAGATGACAGCTCCTGCTGGACTCTCGGGAGGCTAGTTTGTGACCTTGTGTCTTCTTCTGTTCACTACCAAGTCATGTGATTGTATGTCTTGTGCCCATACAGCAAGGTCAAGGCAATCCCAGCATGGTCACTTCAATGTGCCTGACCCCTATGCTTATATCTGATGCCCATAGGATGTATTTATGGTGTAGTCCTCCATCAGGTTTAGCTCTCCCAGAAGACAACCCGTGTGCTCTTATGTGGACTTTCAGAGAGAAGATCCTGGGTGGTTCAGGAGACCAGGTATCATGTGCTTCTCAGGGAAGACCTGTGGAGTTGGCTTCTGCAGCAGATGGCTTAGCTTAGTGAGATGCATCTCACTGATGCTTAGTGAGAAGCATCAGTCTCATTCATTCATGCCTCGGTCCAACCATCCATCCTAACTATGTGCTCCAGGCTGGATACCGTCCTTGTGGCTGGTCTGCTGCACCTAAAACAAAGGCCTTGCATTCACAGAACACCCCTCTAGTGGGGGAAGACATGCAATTATCACATAAGCCAAGAGCTGTGAGAAGATCAGGTGCTATAAGCCCTGTCCCCCCACAGGCTGATACATCTAAACACTTGGTCTCCAGCTGGTGGTGCTGTTTGGGCGAGTTGTGTAACCTTTAGAAAATGAGCCCCCCTGGAGGAAGGGAGTCACTGGGGTGGGGGGAGGTCTTGAGATGTTACAGCCTGGCCCCTCTTTCTGTCCACTCTCTGTCTGCCTTCTGCTTCCTGAGGGCTGCTGAAGTGCGACCAGCTACCTCCACTATGTCACTATGCCGTCCTCACCACAGAGGACTGTGTCACCTTGAACTGTGAGCCCAAACAAACCCATCCTCCCTCAAGTTTTCTTCCTGTCAGGTGATTTGGTCACAGAAAGAGAAGTAAAAGAGACCCAAGAGTAGTCGGTACGGAGGTGGCACGGAGTGAGAACGCTATGGTGGGGGAGCTTTGAGCAGAGAAGCTGCTGTGGTGACAGATGAAACAAACTGCAACACCCGTTCCTCAACTGGCTTCCCCACCTGTGTGAAAACAGAAAACCGAGCTTCTGGCGTTTTTAACATTACACGGAGAGGAACCCTCCTCCATTCCTGGCGGGAATGTAAACTTGTACAACCACTCTGGAAATCAATTTGGCACTTTCTTAGACAATTAAGAATAGTGATTGCTCAAGATCCAGCTATACCACTCTTAGGCATATATCCAAAAGATGCTCAAGTACACAACAAG
>CM053766.1:46615262-46750698 GCA_028658305.1 Pachyuromys duprasi
CTGTGTCCCTGCACCATCAACATCATCAACTGCTACTGAGCCAGCGCTCCAGCAGGCTTGAGCTTCACTGGGGCTTTCATTTTATAAAGTTTATAAACCTATCCTTCTGGGCTCGCAGTAGTATAGGCCAGTAAACCTGGCTACTCAGGAGGCTGAAGGCAAGTGGATCACAAGTTCAAGGCTGTCATGGCCTATGGAATGGGTTTAAGATCATCTCGGGAAACTTAGCAAGACCTTGAATCAAAATAAAGTGTTAAAAGGGTGGTAGGGGTTCTCTCAGAGGCACATCATTTGGCTAGTGTGTGTAAAGTCATGGGCTCGGTTCCCAGCGCCACAAACATCTTTCTCTCTCCTTTCTCTCTCTCTGTCTCTGTCTCTCCCTCTCTCCTTCCCTCAACCGATATGTGTTTGCCTTTGTGTGTGTGTGTGTGTGTGTGAGAGAGAGAGAGAGAGAGAGATGTCAGTTTGTCCTGTTACTGGCCATGTAAAGTTTGATTGTTTGGTTAAAGTCATAACTGAAGAAACAGGTATTTGTATATATATGAGTGTATGTTCATATAGACACACATGTATGTGTCTAAATTTACATATGTTTATATTTATTTGCCCATGCTAGAGATTGAAGCAGGGCTTCATGTGTGCAAGCGAGTACTATGGCAACTGACATAAACTATACTTTCATTCTCTCCCTTCCTGCCAGCGGTTTTACTGTCCATTGATGAACCCTGCCGGAGCCAGGAATTATATGTTAATTCCTTTGAATTTTTCATACTGTGTTTACACATTAGATAGAATCTTCAATACTAAACTAGGGTCTTTGTTAAGGTTGGTCTGGCGCTGTTGTATACAGATGCTAATTTCTGGCCCCCAAGATCTGGTTGAGGCCCCGACAAGAGCACCCCCATGTAAGCCAGTCCTTGATGCATAAACTTTGCTCCCCATTATATCTGATTGGTTAATAAAGTTGCTGACAGGCAACTACTGGGCAGAATAGAGGTAGGTATAACTTCCATTTCCAGGCTTGGGGTCAGAGGTAAGGGACCATGAGGCTGGGAGGAGGAGGAAAAAGAGAGACAGGGATGGGAAAAGATGGAGAAAGAGTACCCGTGGCCTGATGGAAAAGATCCAGTCCAGACAGGATGACATATTGGCAAGTAACTTGGAGAATGCAGCTGGGAGACAGCAAGATTAGCTTAGAACATTATTGTAAATTGTTCCAGTTTTGTGCTAAAGCTGTTTAAATTAATCAATAAGTCTCTGTCTCAATTATTGGGGAAGTAGCTGAGTCATAGAAAAGCCCTCTAGAATTTAGTAAATATTCTACAACAGTCTTATCTTTTTTCCTTGGGAGGGAGAAGAGGGAGAGAGAAAGAGAGGGTGAAAGAGAGAGAAAGAAAAAGAGAGGCGTGTGTATAGTCATGTCATACATATGGTTGTCTGAGGACAGTGTCAGGTGTCCATCCTCCGCTCCCGCTTTGAGGCAGGGTCTTTTACTTACCATTGGGTAAGCTGAGCTAGTTGGCTCGACAGATACCAGCACATTCTCTTATATTTTTCTCCTGTCTTTCCACACCCTATCTTGGTTTTACCATAGTGGGTTTACACAGACTCTCTCTCTCTCTCTCTCTCTCTCTCTCACACACACACACACACACTCAAACACACACTCACACATACACACACTCACACACACACTCTCTCTCATACATGCTCAAACACACATTCACACTTATATGTACACATCCTTACACATACATACACACACTCACACATACACACACTCAGACACCTACACTCACACACACTCACACATATACACACACACTCACACATACACACATTTTCTCACACACATACACATACTCTCACACTCACACATACACACACTCACACTCACATACACACACTCACACATACACTTTCTCCCACATCCAGCTTCTGTGCGTTCTGGTTCTGGGGATTCCAATTCTGACCTTCATGCTTGCACAGGAAGAACATCATTGTCTGGGCCATCTCCCTGCCGCCACCACCCACTTTTAAACAGGGCCTCATGTAGCCCGGACTGGTTTCTAGCTGGCTGTGTAGTCAGGGGTGACCTTGAGTTCCTGATCCTCCAACTCTACCTCCCTTGGGGTCACAGGTGTGCGCCCTCACGCTGACAAACTCAGGCATTCTTGACGGCAGGGTGTGTGTTCTTTCTACTCTACAGGCTATGGCCTTTCCATGCTGAAAAGAAGACAGATGTCTAAAACTGCTAGGGAATACATTGCAAGTACATCTCTCCTTAGGAGCCCATTGACTTCTTCTTTCTGTTTGATATAAAATGATTCTCTCCTGCAGATGTAAACCCTTTTAAGCTCTAAGTCCATAGCACCCACAAGGCTGTTATTCATAGGGAATGCATATGAACGGACGAGCTTTACAAGCTAGAGGTGATGGAATCCAGTCCCTCCCTGGGCTTCTCTGCAAAGCTAGGATTCCTTCCTTGCTTGTGCGCAGTGTGCAGGAGGGAGCTGGATTCGAATGGCAGTTCAGGATGGTTCTTCTTGTGTCATTTCATTCTGTTTGTGGGAGGGTTGAGATCGGGATTTGCTGTGTGGTCCAACCTGATCTTGAAGTGCCGATCCCCTGGCCTCAGCCTCCCAGGCACCAGGATTACAGACATCCACCACACAACAGTGCTTTGGGTGCTTTGGTTTTTTTTTTCATTCTGTCTTTGGTGGGGAAGTGGGATTGAAATGTTTGTGGAGCCTCTTCCTTGGGCCGAGATCTTGAGCTTCCCTGGGTTAAGGAGAAGGTGAGGTGTACAAAGACTTTGACTCTGTCTCCTCCTAGAAAAAATTCTAGAAATTTGGTGCCAAATGGAAGCTCCACAGTGGTGGGAGCAGCTGGTTCCTGTGTACAGAGCCATGGCTGGAGCGGAAGCTGGGGACAGGTGCACATCCACTTCTGTACTCACTGAAAGATTTCCTTGCCTTCACAAGGTTAACGAGAATCCAGGCTCTCTGGAAATCTGGAGGGAGACGTCTCTATTTCTCCCTCACTTCTCACTTGGCCATAGTTAGTGGTGAGAACCTTTTAATGACTAATAACATCATGTTGACATGTGATAATCCATAATGTTACAAATTAAAACAAAAAATCCTCTCTGTCTGTTATCCTTTACACTGTGTACTGCTTAACACCGGGATTTCAACATTCTTTGTTTTCCAAATGTGCAAACAGGAGAGAGTGAGCTGACCCAGGGTGCTAGCACACCACAGAGCTGTAACCTTGAGATAAGGAGTAAAGGAAAAAGTCAAAACAGAGCAACCAAATTCGAAGGCAGACAAATCTGTCTTCCCTCCAGACTCTTTCCCCAGGAACGAGGGAACACGCTGGCCCCGGCATTAGCTCTGGTGAACTTGAACTCACACATATCCACCCTGATGCAGCCAAGTGCAGACTGGACAGGCTATCATCTTCACCCAAGTGCAGACTGGACAGGCTATCATCTTCTCGGATGGATTCATCGAGCGTTTACTAGAGTGTATCTGCTCTGCCAGTTGCCGTCTAAGGCTGTCAGAGAGGTAGCGCTTATTTAGAGGGTGCGGAAAACTCGCATATTCTCTGCCCTCCAGGAGCCTCTCTGGTTTATGTGGGAAGAAAGCAATCTGAGAATCTAGGCCCCAGCACTCGGAGGGAACACAGGGCAGCAGCCATGCCAGACAGCCTGAGCAGCTTTCCCGGATTCCGAGTATCTGGGATGCAACTGCTTTGAAATCTGGGTCAACTCGTGGAATGGCTATTACAGATCGGAAGACAGAGGGAGGAAAGAACTGCAGAGAACTAATAAGAGACTTCGCTCTCCTGTACATGGGCGGCCCTTTGGGAATCTTTACTAAACTCGCCAAGAAGAGTCAAGCCTAATGTTTCTCAGGTGACAGAAGAATCAATGATGTCACAAGACCCCCGAAGAAAGGTGATTTCAGGATGTGTTCTCAGCCCAGAGTTTGCTCCTAAGCATTTACACACATGAGCTCAAAGGATGTTCTTACCCAAGCACCTGGTAAGGCAGCCACCACTGTCACCCTGTTTCTCCTATAAAGAAACAGACCCAGAAAGTATAAGAAGCTTGTTCTTTCTTTAGGACACAAACCTAGAAGGGCACGAAACCAGAATTAGATCCCTGCTGTGCCTGACTTAAAACCCATGTTCTGAGCTGGTGAGATAGCGCTTGCCTCCAAACCTGATGACCTGAGTCCAATCCCTGGACCCAACATGAGGAAAGAAGAGGACTGACTCCTGCAAGTTGCCACACTATGGCATAAGTATCCCCCTTCAAAACTCACACACACACGTACTTATGTACACACACATGCATGCATGCACACACACACAGAGTAAATAAATGTATTTTTAAATGTATTTAATGCTTGTGTATATGTATGGGTACCACACGCATGCCTGGTTCCCAAGGATGCCAGAAAAGGTATTTGATCTCCTGGGACTGGAGTTGCAGATACTTGTAAGCCACCAAATGGATGCTGGGAAGCTAACCCAGGTCCTCTGGAAGAGCAGTCAGTGTTCTTAATCAACAAACCACCTTTTCCAGCACCAATAAATGTAATCAAAAAAATTAAAAATAGCTGAGCATGATGCCTATATTATTAGTTGGTGGGAGACAGAGACAGGAAGATCCTTATAAATTCAGGGCCAACCTGGTCTCCTGTTCTCATTCCCAGACGTTCTCTAAAATCATCATAATAAATAATTGTATGGAATTAAGCTTTGAAACACTTGTCTGCTTTAAACTGTTTAACTTAAATGTAATGAAAAGTGGTCTGTGTATGTAATTCTTGCTTTGTTTTGTGGGAACCTTTGCTGGGAATGTGACTCTATTGTGCACAGAGGATGTTGGCTTCATGCTGTAACCACCAGGCAGGTTGAGTTCAGAAACAATCAGCTCAGTCAGTGAGCCTTTGAATCTGATTAAGCCAGGAAGTGGTCACTCCCCAAGACAGGGCAAATGGAGGGAGTCAAGGCAGCCAGGCCAGAATGAGAAATCTCCTGTCCCCCATCCCCCGCTCCTCTCTGAGGAGGAGGATGTTAGAGTGGAACGTGGCTAACTGACATCCAGAATTCTATGGTTCCTTCCATTCACCTTTGGGGAAACAGAGTGAGCATTGTGTGCAGGGTCTTGTTTCCCATGCTCACAGTCATCACGGCTACAGTCTCTAAGAAACCTCTGTTTACAGAGGTCTGGCCTGGCCTCCTGTTCTGGTAACAAATATCTCAGAGCAAAGACTCAAGTCATAGAGGAAAATGCAGGGCCTCTACCGGGCTGCTGGCTGGGCCCTGGTGATGCTGGGGACCCTCAGCACCTTCTCTGGAGTCATTGCCTTCTTCCCTGTCTTTTCCTGCAAGTTCTGGTACGTAGGATGGAGTGTCTGGATCGCCTGTCCCATCTGGAACGGAGCTTTGGTAGGACATATTTCATTAACCATACTGAAGTAGAGGAGGGCAAGAAGAAAGGGGATATAAAATAATACACCAGTTAAGAGTTTGCCAATAATTCAAAGAAGTCTATATTCTGCAGAAAATCATATTCCTGACTTTACAGCAGAAATTTCCATTAGTCGAACTTTAAGCATATAATTTTTCCTAGTATTGTTTCATGTGTATTTGTATGCCTTGTATACAGCCATGAAATGTTTGAGAAATTCTCATGGTGGGTATGGTGGCACAGACCTGTAATCCCAGCACCTGGAAGACTGAGGCAGAAATGTGAGCTGGAGGCTAGCCTGGGCTACACAGTGAGGCTTTGATTATTAAGCAGATGCCCATCCCTTACAAGTTAGTGTCACACACTGGACTTAGTTTAGACTAAGGTCATGTATATCTGAGGTAGGCTTGATGTAGGCTGAAGGGAAATGTCATGAGTGCATGAATGTGTCTAGCCTGCCACTACTGAGTGGCTCTAGGAGGTGGAGGGAGGCAGTCTGGGGCAGGCACGGGGGCAGAGATACAGGGCACAGGGAAGTAGCCTGCATTCAGGTTCTGACTTTACTTACAATGTTCTTACTATGTGGTCCAAAGCAGGAGTCTCAGCCAGCCAGGTCCTTCTTGCTTTTTCATGTGCTTTGGCGACTTTCATGGGTTAAGAGAGAGAGAGAGAGAGAGAGAGAGAGAGAGAGAGAGAGAGAGAGAGAGAGAGAGAGAGAGAGAGAGAGAGGATGAGAACAACTGTCTAACCGTAAGATGCTTGGTGGGGATGAAGACAGTTGACCAAGGACTGCTGACAAGAGCTTTGTACTCGAGTGCTAGCAAACACTGTGCTCCGCTCAAACTCTCTGCTCTGAATCACTTGCTACCAGCTTTACTCAGCCAGCCGTGCTGTTCCCCTGCAGTGTTGCCTCCCAGACCTCAATGACAGCCGGTCTGCTCTTGTGTCTGCCCCTTCACATTCATGGTGCCATTTCAAGAATGCCAACGCGCGTTTCATCCTGGGGCCTTTGCGCTGGGGGCTCTTTGTCTAAGCTCCTCCTATGTTTGGCTGGCTCCCAAACCCCTTTTCTTTTCTTTTCTTTTCTTTTTAAGCTTGATCTCATGTACCTCCAGCTGATCTAGAACTCTCTATGAGCTTCTGATCTTCCTACTCCTAGCTTCCCAGGGCTGGGATCACAAGCAAACAGCATGCCCGGCTTCTGTCATGGTGGAGGCCTGGTCCCGAGCTTGGTGTTGCAAGACAAGCAAGCACTCAGCCGACTGAGCTACACACCCAACTCCCACCATCAGTCCTCAATCAAATGTCACTTTTCCACCAGTGTCTTCCCTCTTTACCCTATTTAAAATTGCAACCCCTGGAGGCCAGCATGCTGGCCTAGCGGGTTAAGGTGTTCATCGCCAGAAGACCTGAGTTTGAACTGAGAAATTTGCATGGTGGACCATGAGAATTTATTCCCAGCAGAGGTGCTTTGACCTCCACATGGGTGCTATGCTACCCAGATGCCCATTTCCCAGCCTCACACAAATGAGTAAGTAAGTAAATAAATAAAAATAAATAAAGTAAATGTGAAAAAAAGTCTTTAAAACTGTAACCCCTGCCTCCATCTGCCATTCCCAATCCTATAGGCCCACTCCCACCCATATTGCTATATAACCTAACTTTTTATTGTATACTACACAAGGTCAGGGGCTCTATTTTCTTTATTGCCCTATCTCCACAGCTTGGAACAAAGGGAGCAACTTGCCAGATTTTGAAAAAGTAGCTTTTGATGGATACTGTTGACCCGGTGGACGCCTCCTGGGCCCTGCATTCTGTGGACACAGCCACAGCATTAGAGAGGTCAACTCTGATTAGGACTGTAGGTGAGGCCGGCTGTATGCAGGAGAAATCTTCCTGAGAGGGAAAGCAGTGCTCACTCCTTCCACCTCTAAATTTAGAAAAATGTTGTTTGATTTTTGGGGTTTTTTTTCCTCTTGAGTTCTTCCCAAGCCACAGTTTTGTCTGATGAAGGCCAGCACCGCCAGGCTCCTGCCTAGTCCACACCACCCCTGCCAATCACTTCTTTAATTGCCGCTGAGCACGTGCTCCTCCAGTGAAAACATGGGTTGGATATTCCTCTCTTATTGTCATTCCCTTCACAAATGACTCTGTGTTTATTTTTGAGACTCACAAGAGACATTTTCTCGCAGGTAGTGCAGTCCCTTGTGTTTGCCCAATGCCTTTTATTCCAGACTTTCTAAGTCCAGCACGAGTGTTGGCCCACAGACTCTGCTAATTGTGTTCTGAAAGCCACTTGGCACACCATTTTCCTAAGATGTCTGAGTGAGGTTATTTAAAGGCACCAGCTGCTAGGAAGCATGCAGCCAGGAGGCCATAGTACCTTCAGCACTGAGCCCTATTAATCCTGGGACACATGGCCTGCAGGGCCATCTCTGAAGGAGAGTCTAGATTCCATGAGCTTGGTCACAGGATCCAGACCTGGAGAGTCTAGGGTCTTGGCCAGAAACAAGCTACAACCCAGCTCCCAAAGCCCCCTTAATACAAGATTAAGGTTCCCCTTGAGCCCTGCACGCCAGGCTCCTCAACTGCTACAGAAGTGGCTTGGCTATGTGGTGGCTTAGCAGTCAAGGGACTTCTCATCTACCAGATGGTATCAGAGAAAAGCCAATGTCTGGCAGTGGATACAATAATGAAACCAGATTTTAGCTAGTAGCATTGCAGAATGGAGAAAGGAAACCCCAGTGCAGGACCAGGTTCAACTCCAGATATTACAGCAAAGAAGAGAATTTAGGTCAAGGAGCAGGGTGTTGGGGTAGTGAGTAGGAAATTACTAAGAGGAAACAGCAAGGAGAAATGGGGATTTTTTTTTTTTGCTAAGAGAGAATAGGCAATTATCTAGGACAGACATTATCTGTCTTCGGTGATGCCAAAGGATAGAGAGATGAAGTACACAGTCAGGGTCATCAAACACCACTGGCGCTGAAGATGGGCTGCTCACTGGAGTTCTGGGTAAAATCGTTGGACTCTTACTATGTTTTCCTTATTTAATTCATATTCTGTGTGTGTGTGAGTGTGTGTGTGTGCGTGTGTGTGCATATGGGTGCCCTGTGTACCCGTGGAGGTGAGAGGGGAACATTCAGTAGCGGGTTCTCCCATTCCTCCATGTGGGATCAAACTCAGGTTTCAACTTGGCAGCGAGTGCCTTCACCTACTGAGCCATCTTTTGGGCCCCCTACTAAGATTTCCCAAGGAAGAGGAGAGCCAGGTCAAATTCGTCTTTGTCAATGGTTAGTTTTCTACTTAAATAGTGCAAACCATTCTATAGTCAGCCTGTCTGAAAACAAATTAGTCATCCAGTCATCCAAACCAATTCTTTCTTCTCCAGCTTCCCTTTCTTTGTGTTGGGAAATCAATTTCAAACCAAGAATGACTCTTGACTCAATTCTTTCCACTGAAGTAGCCTCTTCTCAGACTGTGAAATTCACTAGGGGTCTAAGATGGCAAGGCTAGTGCTGAGGATCTGTGGACGGCAGGTTCAGGGCTGGGTTAAAGTGGGGCTCAGCGGTGCCCATCAGTCAGCTCCCACTCACCAGCTCTGTCAGGAGGGAAGATATTCTAAAAGACAGATAGGTGTGCCCCTCCCTTTGGCTACCCAGCTATGGAAACAATGGACCCCAAGGAATAGGAACTTCCCCCAGGAATCTCATGCAGAGGGAAGGAAAAGGCTGAACTGGTGCCATCAGGGAAGGAACCTATCTCAAAAAAAAAAAAAAGATTTCACATAGTCCTGAAGACTTTTCAGACCATCTTGATTAGATGGACTTAAATCTAGACAGTAATGGGTGAAGACACTAACCTCACTGCTTAGTTTTCTGTATCCCTTGCCCTCTGTATGAAGATAAACCTCATGTTGGGACCTGAAGGTAGATTTGGAGGGTCCTCGTTTGCTCCTCCTCCCAACATGCCTATGATGAACAGAACAACTTTCTCTGCTTTTCTCTACTGTCACTTTAGCTCACCCTTTGAGGATAGGTTGCCGCATCTAGTTTGCTGATCCTGTCAAGGTCCAGGCTTTAGCAGTAAAAACTTTGGTAATACTAGAGAATGCCATGATGTCAGCTCGGGGCCTGCACTGTGAAGCAATGCCCTAAACCAGCCCTACTTAAATCACCTGCCATGGGCGTTAGATTTTCCCAACATATGTCCCAAAGTACACCTTTCTCTTCCTGGGCACTGTGTGCCTTCCTGTCTCTTCTGCTTTTTTTCACCCTACTCGGGTTTTATATCTAGACAAACATGAAAGGTAAACTGTAGGGAATCTCTGCATTAGCAGACTATAAAACTAATGCACAGGGCAGCAAACAGCAGTTTTAATGAATAGAATATGACAGAATAGAGAATAGTAGTTTACCACATAGTAAAGATCTGGTACTTACCTATTAGATATAAAATTAGACTGATGGGATGCAGGATTAGCTCAGTTGGTAGGGTGCTTAGCAACAGTCAGCATATATAAATCCTAGGATGGGTCTCCAGAACCATGTAAACTGGGCTTGATGGCACATGATCTCAGTGCCTGGGGGATGGAAGCTGGAGGATGAGAAGTTCTAAGTCATCCTAGGCTGAACTGGAGGCTAACCTGAGTCATGTGAATTATAACTGCCCTAAAAGGAATGAAGATGCTCTAAAGGGACATTGTGCACCCTACTTTTGACCATGAGGCCACTGAAACAATAGACTCTAAGGAAGTAAAGTATTCCTGGGGATCTCAGACAACCTTGCAGAGGAGCCTGGAGCTGGGGTGGCGATGGGCAGGAACACACCTTGACCAAGACTGCTCACCTATGCCTGCCTACCTCTCGTTCTCTGCCCAAACAAAAACCTCCCAGGAAGATTCTGAAGATGAGCTTGGCAGAGAGGATGGGCCTCTCCGTTCTTCCTCCCACTGTGAGAATGGGCAGCTGATGTGGCTCATTAGGTCTGCCAGGGTCCAGACTCTGGCCCTAATATTTCTGCTAAAAAGACACTGTCTAAAAATAAAGATTTGTAGCTAAACCAAGAAACAAGATGTACTGTTCACCGTGAGCGGAGTTTAAAGTCTAAAGACCTGGGTCATTCCGGGACCTGAGACCCCACCCATTCCAGTCCAGTGTGTATGCAACATCTGTCTCAGATGTCTTCACTGTAGCGTGAGCCAGGCTAGCTGCTGCTGCTTCTACTTGGCTGTCCCCAGATAAACCCGATATGTATTGACCTAGCTTTTGAGGTCCCCCTCATCCTGCTGGAACATAGCTTTTAACTCTGATGTTCTGCTTTTTTCAACCAAGATACTCCTCCCCCTCCCCCCCCCCCCCGCAAGTCTGGGTTCTTCCCTCAAGCACATAATCACTTCCTTACCTCTGCAGATGTGGGTCTCCAGCTGAGCCTGCCCTCCCCTGTCATGGTCAGGCCAATCAAAGCCATCCTTTAGGCCTGCTCCACACTGTATTTACCCTGGAGCCTTCATTTCCCTCCTGAACTTAATACCTAAGTTCTTCTTGTGTGCCAAACCCTCATTTTTGCCTATTTTTATTTTATTTGGTAAATTAATTGTTTTGTTTTTAATGTATGTGAGAGAGGGACAGAGACACAGACACACACATACAGACATACACAGAGACAGAGAGTGACAGAGTGACAGAGAGAGAGAGAGAGAGAGAGAGAGAGAGAGAGAGAGAGAGAGAGAGAGAGAGAGAGAGAGGCAGTTCTCTCAGAAGCCAGAAGAGGACATCAGATCCCTTAAAGCCAGTGCTTCAGGCAGGTGTGAGTTGTCTGCCATGGGTGCTGGGAACTGAACTCAGGTCCTCTGCAAGAGTATGTACTCTTAACTGCTGAGCCACTCCTCAGCCTCTTCAATGCGGACATTTGTATGTGTACATTTGTTTTTATCCAGATTGCAAATTCCAGTGAGAGTTGGAATTGTGATTCATGCAGCTGTTATTTGGTGCTCTCATTAATCTCGCACAGCATCTTAGCCTCTTGAGAAGAAAGTATCCCCATGTCAGTTTATTTAACTTTATGTTTAGGAAAGAGTCTAGTTTCGATGGGAAAAGTCCCTCACAGGTGCAGGGGTTCCCAGCTAGTGGCACTGTTTGGGAAGGTTATGGAAGCTTTAGGACATGGAATCTGGATTAAAAAGAAAGTCAGTCACTCAGATTTCGAGGCCTTATAGTTTAACCCTATGTCCTGTTCTCTGTTTGCTTCCTGAGTCCAGATGCAGTGTGAACGGCCAGCCTCTTGGTCCTGCCGTCATGCCTTCTCTGTCTGCTACTATGTCTTCCCACACAGTGGGCAGTATCTCCCCAGAACTGTAAGCCAAAATAATTTGTTGTCCTCTAGGCAGTTTCTGTCAGGGGATTTTATAACAGAAATAGAAAGAAACTAATGCAAGGTCTCAATGTAGCCCAGGCTGGCCTCAAACTCTCTGTGTAATAGAAGATGACATTGAACTTCTGATCCTCCTGCCTCTATGCACCAAGGGTTAGTACTACAGATGTGTGTCACTATGCCCAGTTCAGGAAAAGCAGGAAATCACAATCAGGACTTCTGTGTGTGAGGAAAGCATGCTGGTAACAGAACTACATCTTTAGCCTCATTATGTACATTCAATGTGTTAACACACGTGACATGTTTACCACTATTTCTGCCATACATTGGTTGAATAGAATTGATATGAAGAGATAGTATCATTACTTCAAGGGCACGGTGCTCACCTCACTCCGTGCTTATAACAGACCCACATAGAGACCTGTAGCTGACTAAGTTATATTCTCTCTTCACCTGAGGCCACTAATGCTTCCATTTCTATTGCTTCCTTTAATTCATCTGCTTCTGGGAACCAAGTGCTATCCTTGGGCAGTTTAAACATCGAGTGGGAGGCCTCACAAATTAGCAAGTGAGGCAAGCATTAGCCATCCCTGGAAAGCAAGCCAACAGCATGGCAGGGGGGGAGGGGGAGCGCTCTCTCTTCCCCCACCAGACAGCTCTCCTGCCTGTCCTCCGCACAACCACACAGCTTCACCAGCCCTCCAGTTCCCAGGCATCCGCTCCGTCCTTGCTTTTTTTTTTTTTTTTTTTTTTTGCCCTTCTTCTCTTCTCTGCTCTCAAATCTCTGTCTTTTTCATTCTTTCCTGGTCCTTATCTAAAAATAGAAGAGAGTGCACGTCAAGGAAGATGGGTGTGCTCAGCTCTGGTACCCCCACCCCATCAGCCAGGTGAATTTAACAAGTTCCCAAACAGCCACCATCCCAGGCTACTGCTCAGTGAAAGAGCTTTTTCACAGTTGTGTGTAAACAAGGCAAAATCCAAGCTGGCCACTTTGACCGAAATAACAGGAAACTGCAGTTCTGCAGTGCTTTTCAACTTTCAAAAGGAAAAGAAACCCCTGCCAGCACACTTAAGGCCAGCTCGAATCTCAGCATCCCATAATGTCAGCTATCTTCCAGAGCTTCACCAGCGAAGGGACAGGAACAGCCCTCTCTTTCCTCCTGCTTCTGAGCTCCTGTGACTGAGCAGAGGCGAGCCATGGTCCGCTCTGGAAGCTTAGACAGCCCGGGCTCCATTTTTCTGCTCTTAGTAATTCTCCTCTTTGTTGTGCTGTTTGCACCGTCTCTGCCTCCTTAACATCCCTTGGAAAGGTTCCTCTTGCAGAATCCAGCCAGGAACCTCTTTCGACTACAGATGGTTCTGTTTTTATCCACAGGACTCTCATGGTAGAACCAAGCCAAGTCTATGAGCTATGGGCTCAGCAGCAGGAGCCATGCGTGAGTGGGTGTTCCCCTCTCCCCGTTTCTCTAGATCCAAGTTTCAAAATAATAAATACACGAAGCTTGGAGCTCTGCAAGCAGCTCACGGGCAAAGCTCTGGTTTCCCCCTTAAGTTAACCAATTCTGTGCATGCCATCATAGTTGGTCCTCTATCAAAATAAAAAACTGTGCTGTTTTTAAACTTGTCTACACTCAATATCTAATTTTGGGCTCATCTCTTCCGGACTTTCTATCTGGACCTCAAAATTCATGCTTTGACTGGGTGTAAGGATTTCTGTGGTTTGGGGATAAGCGATTTCTAGTCTCAATAACCACAAACGGCTACTTCATCAGACCTCGTGATGAATCTGAGATGAGCTCAGAGATTCTTTCTCCATTATCTACTGCTGCGTTCTGGGTACACCATTCCCTCCTTTATTAACTATTTTCTTTCTGCATTTTGGGTTTTTTTCTTTGAGTGGGGACTATAGAGAAAATCTCTTCAGAAAAGTGGATAGCACTGCACCCAGAACACTAAATGCTATGCCACACATCCCTTCTAATGACTGTCTTTATTATTTGGGAAACAGAGGCCATGTGTCTATGTCCCAATTAGCAGCTCAAGGACACCTGCAAAAGATCAGGCCCTGGCTAGAAATTCTTTCTGGGGTTGGGGACAGGTCTCCATTCTAGTCTGTCCCATTTGCAGCTTTATAAATTTGCTGGAAATATGTAAACATGGCTCAGTGAGTAAAGCTGCTTGCAGCCAAGGCTGCTGTCTGAACTCAAGCCCCAGGCCTCACAGGGTAGGGGAAAGAACCAATCCCACCTATCCTACCTACACACAAACACACACACAGATACACACACACACTCATATGCATACACAGAGGAGATCAGATAAAAATAAATGTTAAAAATCCCAAAAATCACACACACACACACACACACACACACACTCATATGCATACACAGAAGAGGTCAGATAAAAATAAATGTTAAAAATCCCAAAAATTATACACACACACACAGGTTACTTTTCTGTTGCCGTGATTAAAAAAAAAATTCCATAACCAAAAGCCACTTAAGAGTTTATTTTGTCTTATGGTTCCAGAGTGTTAGAGTCTATGATGGCCGGAAAGGTGTGGTATGCCAGCGGAAGAAGGAAGAGGGCTCTTTATATTTCCACCCCCCCAAAAGTAAGAAGAGAGCAGAGGAAGCACGCAGAAAGTGGGACAAGACAATAACATCTCAAAGCCCATCCACACCCCCCTACACACACACTTTAACATAGGACATCCAGCAAGGCTCTGACTCCTAAAGATTCCATACCCTTCCCTAACAGTGCCATCAACTTGGGGCCAAGTGTTCAAATACATGAGCCTATGGGGGCGACTCTCACTCAGATCGGCACACAAGATCTAGGAAGCCAAGCTTTAACTGCGGTGACCTGACAGGAGCGGAGGTGGTGGCTGTGACCGCAGAGGCGACACAGAGAATGGAAAATGAGCTGGTGTGACTCATGTCCTGATGATTCTAATGGCTTATTTTCCTCCCTGTCAACACGGTTCCTCTCACAGATGAAGAGCTCAGAGCCGTAAATCCATCTCACCCTTTGCCCTGCCTTCCAGCTTGTGATAAAGTTGTCAAGCTGTGAGACAGATTGAACTCTTTGCAGAGGTTCCTTCGATTGTAGATGTTATTTTTTTCCAATTTTCTTTTCACAGGCCATCACAGCCGGGGCACTTGTACTGCTTGCTCACAGACAGTGGACCCAGAGATACTTGGTAAATGCAAAAATGTCAGTGAGGATGATACAGTGGATTTGACAGCCGTGTGTGTGTGTGTGTGTGTGTGTGTGTGTGTGTGGTGTGTATGTGTGTGTATGTGTGTGTGTATGTATCAAGACTGTCTCATATATCCCAGGCTGTCCTTGAACTCTCGGTATCGCTGATGATGACCTCAAATTTCTAATCCTCCTTTTCCCACCTCCCACGTGCTGGCATTAAAGGTATGTGCCACCTTGCCCAATTTTATAAACTATGTTTAAAATGTATAGTTTTTAATCCAGTTCTTACCCCAAATAATTTCTCCAAGTTCATGGTTACTGTTTGGGGTCAGTATCAGTGCTACTGGATTTCATCATGTTGTAGCAACGAAGTACAGGCTCTTCTGCTTTAAATAATGTGTCCATGTGTGTGTTGCGTCTGTGCATGTGTAATGGGCCAGCACCCTACTTACTGAACTATACCTCCAGTTGCAATAAAGCAGTTCGCATCTCAACTCTGAGGTCTCCTTCCCGGCTCTCCATGCGAGCTTGTGTTTAACAACATTCTTCCCATGCTGCAGAAAAGAGCCCAGTATCTGGTTGTAGGCCTCATCTCCATAGCGAAGGCTGTAGACAGGGGTTCAGCTCGGGCTGCAATGCAGATGGAGGTCTGGATGGAGTCTGTGAGGCAACCTTTCTGAGAGGCTTTTGAGCTGAGCAGTGCAGCCCAGCCACTGATGGCACCCTGAGTAGCAGGTCCTAGAAAAGGGATTTGTTTCATTCATTTTTCTCCCCAACACAAACTGGCACTGTGTGCGATAAGGAATAAACAAATAAAACTTTACTGATTTCATTTTGGCTCAAGTTGGCAGACATGATTTCCTCCTGTAGCATAGATTGGCAGCAAGAAAAAACTAAAAGGAAGGTTGAGGAGACTAGGGATGGAGTTTCAGGAGGAGAGTGTAGGCCTGGTTTATGGACGACCTTGGGATTAAGTTTTAAATGGCGGCCCTGGGGTGCGTGGCTGCGGTAATCTAGTGTGGCACTTGGGAGGTAGAAGCAGGAAAGGTCAAGGCTAACCTTGGCAACATAAAACATGCTGCCTGGACTATAAGAGACTTTGTCTCGAAAACCGATGAAGAGGAATGAAGGCGGCATGCTTCTCTGCTCCTCCACGTAGAGGAGATTAATGGCCACCACTCTTTCTCCAAGTAACAGTTTGTCTCTGCTTATTTTCAGTGGGAGGCTGTTTTCACCTTTGTAACTCTGAGCATTATGGGATGTCCACTTCATTTTGCAATAGCCTTGGAATCGGCCCTCCTTGGCCCGTACTGCTTCTACTCCCTTGCAGGGGTGGCGGGGACCAATTACCTTGGTCACGCAGTCACCTTCCCTTTCCCGTACTCGGAGTTCCTGTCAGTCTGTGTGGACCCCCTCCACTATGAAGAGTATCACCTGGCACTTCAGGCCCTGGACCTGTGCCTGAGCTCCAGCCTGTTCTGTGTGTCCTTGGCAGTGCTCATCAAGCTCTCCGCAAGACTGCTACAGAACGGAAACATAAACGTGAGTGTCAACAAAGGGAGGCTTGGGCTTGCTGGGTCCGGAATGGTGAAGGGAAGGACTGTAGGAACCCTCAGTGTTTGCTCTCCTCTGTCTCCTGCCAAGATGACCAGTGTCCAGCATGTCACAGATACGCAACACTTGATTTTGTATGATTGGGAATAACTGTGTTTAGGAGTAAGACAGCAGTATACACTCCCACATCTTTGCTATTTTTTATTATTTTTTTAATTTTTATTTTATTTTTATTAATTACAGTTTATTCACTTTGTAGCCCAGCTGTAGGCTCTTCCCAATCTCACCCTCCCTCCCTCTTCTTCTCCTATGCCCCTCCCCCAGTCCACTGATAGGGGAGGTCCTCCTCCCCTTCCATCTGACCCTAGCCTATCAGGTCTCATCAGGACTGGCTTCATTGTCTTCCTCCATGGACTGGTAAGGCTGTTCCTCCTTCAGGTGGAGGTGATCAAAGAGCCAGCCCATGAGTTCATGACAGAGATAGTCCCTGTTCCTATTACTGGGGAACCTTCTTGGACACTGAGCTGCCATGGGCTACATCTGTGCACATGTTCTAGGTTATCTCTATGCATGGTCCTTGTTTGGAGTATCAGTCTCACAAAAAACCCTTGTGCCAGATTTTTTGGTTCTGTTGCTCTCCTTGTGGAACTCCTGTCCCCTCTAGGTCTTTCTATCTCCCCCTTCTTTCATAAGATTCCCTGCACTCTGCCCAAGGTTTAGCTATGAGTCTCAGCTTATGTTTTGATATCCTGCTGGGTAGAGTCTTTCAGAGGCCCTCTGTGATATACTCCTGTCCTTTTCCCAGTTTTCTCCCTTTTCTGATGTTCATCCCATTTGCCTTTCTGAATGAAGATTGATCATTGTACCCAAAGAAAAAGACCACATGATAATCTCCCTAGATGCTGAAAAAGCATTTGATAAAATCCAACACTCATTTATATTTTTTAATATTTAAGTTGACTGATAATTTCATACATGTATATACTATATT
The DNA here is from genome assembly GCA_028658305.1 of Pachyuromys duprasi. Lineage (NCBI taxonomy): Eukaryota > Metazoa > Chordata > Mammalia > Rodentia > Muridae > Pachyuromys > Pachyuromys duprasi. The sequence continues at coordinate 46,632,869 of CM053766.1, forward strand.
AGACCACGTTCACCTCACATCATCTTCTCTTTTCCCCCTTTTATCTTCCACTGAGTCCCTTTCCCATAACTAGTTTTCTTTCTGTTTTCATGTGTGTATGTGTGTGTGTGGGTGTGTGTGCTGTATGTGGGAGTGTGTGTGGTGTGGATGTATGTATGCATGGATTAAGTGTGTATGTGAGTGCACGTATGTATATGTGTGTGTGTTTGGATAAGTGTGTGTGCGTGTGTGTGCATGTAGTGCAGGGAGTGGATATGTGTGTGAGCGTGGTGTCTGTGTGTGTAAGTGTGTAGGGTGTGTGTGTGTGAGCGTGGTGTGTGTGTGTGTGGGTGTTTTTATGGTATTTTGACCAGCGTCTCACTATAGACCCGAGGCTGGCCTCACACTCTCTACCCTCACCCTTCAGCTCTCAGAATGCTGGGATTGTAGGATGTGTGACCACACACCCAGTCTTCATGGGTAAATCTTCTGTGAATGTGCATGTGTGAACTGGGGATGCACATGCCCATGGATGCATGCGGAACCTGAGGAAGACGTCAAATGTTTTCTTCCATTACTTACCCCCTTATTCCTTTGAGTTAGGATCTCTCATGGACTTCGAAATTTACCTGCTGGGTTAGGCTGGCCGACAGCCAGTTAGTTCGTGGGAGCGTCCTGTCTCCTCATCTTTCATGTGCTACCCGTGTCCTTAGCTTTCCACAGGGCTCTTACCCACTGTGGCATCTCCCCAGCAAGTCGTGGCTGTTCTCACCAGACACGCGCATATGTACAAACACACAGGCGATTGATGTCAGAGTCACTCACTTGATTGTGGAAAAACAATTCCAGACACATTGTCATGCACATCTTAGATTTAGACAGTATTATTTATCATGTATGCTTCAACAAATGCTGAGAAACGTCAGCATTTGCATATAAAGAAGATGTGTGCCCCACCCTGCTCTGTGTTAGTCAGAAGAGCTGGAACTCACTATGTAGCCTAGGATGGCCTCGAACTCTTGACAATCCCAGCCTCCCCATGCTAGATTGACAGGCCTCACCATATCTGGCTCTCAAACACATACTCTTCTACATTTTATTGTTATGTGTCTGGGTGCTTGGTCTGCACGGGTGTCTGTAGAGCACATGTCTGCAGTGCCATGGAGGCCAAGGAGGGTGTGGGGTCCTTGGGCACTGGAGTAACTGACAGCTGTGAGCTGTCACGTGAGTACAGGGGACAGCCAGTGCTCCTGGCTGCTGAATGTCTCGCCAGTTGTGAGCTGTCACGTGAGTACAGGGGACAGCCAGTGCTCCTGGCTGCTGAATGTCTCGCCAGCCACAAGTCAAAATTTAAACCGTGTTTTGGCAAATTCATTGGCCATTCCTCTTGGTGTTTGAATAAACTTAATCATCTGCTTCACTGTCCCATAGTAAGCTTTACCATATAAAATTTTCCTAATAGAGAATACTGAAAGCTTTGTGGAACCTGATTGTACAAACACCCTATATCCTTTAAATATTAGTCAAATACAGATGCTCTCATTTGGCGACTGCCTCAGGAATTCCAAAAGGTATTCACTGAGAAAAGGTTTTCTCAGTGTTTCTGTTTGGGCCATGCTGGAGAAGTTTGCATGTCCTAAACCAAGGTGAACTTCCTAGATTTCTCCAAGGAGGGCTAGTAATAATACTAATGAGTGGTCCCAGCCAACTTCGGACTGTGTAGTGCTAAGTTTGCACATTATAAGTTGTATGCTTTGCCTAACCAGTTCATTTAAGGGCTGGGGCTGTTGGAAGAGTTGCTTGCCTGGTATTCGCAAAGCTCTGGGTTTGAGCCCAAGCACCACACACACAAACCTTATAGTTGGCACACATCTGTAATCTCAGCACTTGGAAGGCTGAAGCAGGAGTTCAAAACGGTCCTTGGCAAGCTCATATCCAGTGTAAGATACATAACACCCAGTCTCGAACAAACCAGGTGTGGGGGGATTTAACTTGCCTCAGGTCAGCCAACTAAGGAGCAGAACCCAGTTCTGAACCCAGAGCACCTTCTGCCCAAGCCGGATTCATTCGGCCTGCCTTGTCCCTTCCTAGTGCTATTGATGCGGGCCTGCCGGCCCCAGACCCAGCCACAGTGCCCTAGGATTGAAACTGGGAGGGCCCAGGAGGCCTCTGCCCCTAATGCTTCCAGCTGTGGCTGATGCTCATCCTCTGCTGCTTGAAGAGCCTTCTCGAGAAAGAGAAGCTCCCACTGCAAACTCTGTTTTTGTGACTCACATTCCAATCTGCCGGGGTCAAGTGAATCTGGGCAGGGTTCGCCAGCTTCTTTTCTTCCACTTCAATTCTATCTGCCCCAACCAGCAAATCTAACTACAGGAAGTTGGCACTCCTGGTGCCTTTTGCGGTCAGTTCTGTCCCCTTCGGCTCCTATGTAAGTCCACAGAGGAAATCCTGTACATTCCTAGGAACAGAGCTGACTTTACAGGGAGGCCTGCCAACCCACATCCCCTCCCTCCCTGCACTTCCAGGGCATCTGGAAAGTTAGGATTTGAAACGTCTCCTAAGTCATGAGCAGCCCACGAGGTCTTTGTCCAGAGGAACCTGTGGATAAGAGAACCAGTGAAGTATGGGCCACCATAATGCCCCACCAAGGGGGTTCACTAGGCAGACGGCCGCCCCTTGTACATGACGCTCGCAACACCTCCGTTTAGCACACCCAGAGGGCAGGGAGAAAGGAAGGAAAACTGGGTGCAGAGTTTGGCCAATGAGCTCCAGGAGCTGTGCCAGGAGGCTGCCTGAAGTCCCTGGAGAGAGAGAAAATGAACAGGGCACAGAACTGAGTTACCTGTGGGTCTCAACCCCTTTGGGGAGGGGGGGTCAAACAACCCTTTCATAGATGTCACAACCACTGGAAAACACAGATACTTACATTACAATTCATAACAGTATCAAAGTTATAGTTACGAAGTAGCGGTAAAAATGATTTTCTGGTTGGGGTCACCACAGCATGAGGAGCTGTATTAAAGTTGGCAAGAGTTAGGAAGGTTGAGACCCACTAGGCCAGAGGGTAAACACTCCCATGTGGAAGTCACTCCTGCTGCTCCAAGGTTGCCCTCAGCCCATAGCACCCATCAGAAGCTCTCAGACAGCGTAGGCCACCAGTTTCTTGTTTGTTTTGAGATAGTGTCTCCTGTAGCCCAGGCTGGCCTCAAGCTTACTGCTGAGGATGACCTTGGACTCCTGGTCCTCTACCTTCACCTCCAAGGTCCTGGGATTACAGACAGGCTCAAACATGCCTGGGTTCTGAGTTCTTATTAAAACAGACTTCTGGACCCCCACCTGAGCCCTGCCATGTCAGAATCCTGAGGAAGAACACAGACAATGTACGTTTATGACACACATCCTGGGAAATGCTAACGACCACAGAAGCCAGTGAATTGACATTATGACTTGTTCCTTTCTTTCCTTACTCCACCCCTACCCTCTTCTTAAACCCAGGCCAATCTTGAACTTGTGACCTTCCTGCCTCTTCCTCTCCAAGTGCTGGGATTACAGATGTGAACCACTCCACCTGGGTTATGAGGTGCTAGGAATTGAACCCATGGTTTCATGAAGGCTGGAAGTACTCCACTGAGCTGCGTCCCCAGCCCCTTACACCTTATTTCCCTATAAAAGAGTCTCTTCTTACTGCCATTTCTGGACACATTCCCCACTTCCTTATCTGCCTGCAATGCAACACCAATTTAGGCAAATATCTAGATAAATTTACTTAGTTCCATTTCCCTTGAGTGCATTATAGGGTGATTTGAACGGATTAATCGACAAAGGCCGCAGCTCTATTAGCAACTATGGGGGCTGACACAATGTGACCTGAAGGTCTACATTAACGTGTACGGCCCTGCCACCCAGCCTGAGTCTGCACAGCCCGACCAAGCCTGTTTCCTCGTAGAAATCTCGAAATATCTAACACAATTTCCAGCAATGAAATTGGTAAATTAGCTATCACATTTTCAAAACAAAAAGTGGGCATTTGGTAGAAGAAAACAGTAATTCTATCCAGGTAGAGACCTCGCCGTATTGTTTGTATCTGTGACGAAGCTGTGGGTAGTTATCAGGCTAGCTGTTTTCCCTTTTTGGGGGCTCCTTTCTCTGTGTGTACACGGAGGTCAGAGGATGTCCTTCAGGAGATGGATATCTCCTTCTACCATGTGGCTTCTGGGAATGGGACTCATCTTCCATCTTGGGAGCAAGCGCTCTCACCCACTGAGCCAACTCATCGGCCTGTGTTTGCCAGATTCTCTTACATAAAAAAAATGATAGCAATTTCTTTGTTTTGTTTTTCTTTTTTTCCTAAGAATACCCTGATTTTTTAAAATTTAAACTATGATACCTATTATAGAGCATGCTCTGGCTGGTACTTGCAACTAAAACATTGATAATGGTTTTTAAAAAATGGCAATTTTAAGTGTCATTCTTCCAGGAAAACAGAACTATCAGAAAATGTGAAAGTCTAGAGAACTTCTTTTTTAAAAAGAGAAAACAATGATCAAGATATATTGTGAACGTGTGCACAGTTCCCCAAGAAACAATTACACTGAAAAACCAAGGTGAAGGTACAGTAATGGTGTGAGGGAAGACTGGAGGAAACAGGGATAGGACATCATTTGTTTTCGCTAGTCATAGTGACCAGTGGCACATTCTTCTTTTTTTCTCCCTGTAAGTTTATGTTTTCAGAAATGAGCCAGGCACTCACGAGGGCATCACTGAATCCACCCCCACGCCCAACTGTCTTCTGTAGATTGAGGTCAACTTGTTACAGGTCACACAGAGAAAGGGCTGGGCAATCCCAACCAAATCACTCTGAGAAATGTTGGAAGCATTTCATGACTCTGAGAAACATAGAAGTGCAGCCTTTCTGACTTCAAGGGCCAGGTGGAAAGGGCTTCAGAAACAGGGCGGACAGCCTGCCCTACACAGCCTCCCACAACATAGACAGGACAACAAAACCAGAAACACAGCAAAGAGAATTACTGCTGTTCGTGGTCCAGTAAGTAACTGAGTTATGAGAAAATCAGAGCAAGGATTTCCGTCACCCTGCAGCCATTCCCCGAAACTGTTTGGCCCGCCCCCACTAGATGGGATGGCTCCTTTTATTTTCCTTTCATTAATTTTTGTTATGTTTTATGGCTTTTTCTAATGAAAAGGGGAAGGAAAACATTTTCCCCCTTGTCATGAGAGATTGTGGTTTCACTTTTTCTAATGAATGGAGATGCTTGCTTCACATAAAAGACGCTGGTAAGCCCTTCAAGTTCAATTTAAAGACACTTGAGCAAAGCATTTATTAATGGGCAGCTCCTTCCCATAGTAGAAGACAAATGAGCTGTCACATAATGGCCCACACCTTGAGTAGAATTAATTCTCTGCACCATTGCAAATATAAATGTATTGGGGAGGTATTTTTGAGACAGGGTCTTGCTATGTAGATGGGCTGGCCTGATACTTTCAGCAATCCCCCTGCCTCCGCCTGTGCTTTGCTAGGATGACAAGCACAGCCAACCACACCCAACTTCCATCAATGAACTTTAGAATGGATTCTTTACATTGTTGTTAGTATACAGTGATTTTACCTAGTAAGGGGTTTCACTGTGATACTATCTTACCTTCTCGAAATCCGCTTTGATCATATCCACCCCCATCACCCTCCACTGTCCTTTTCCACTCATTCCCTTCCTCTTTCCAGACAGCCTCCCTCCCGGTTTCACATCTTTAGTTCTTTTCTTGGTTCGACGACTTTAATTGGGACTGCATACAGGGACATGGGTGAGCAGTTTCATCTATAACTCTTGTATTAGTGCCTGAGGCCTCAGGTTGAACTCCAGTAAGGTCTCTTCAGGAAGCTGGACCTGGTGGATCATGCCCCTAAGCTCTCAGGGAGACAGAGGCCCATATCAGTGAGTTTGAGGGCAGCCTGGTCTACAAAGGAAGTCCTGGACAGCCAGGGCTACACAGAGAAACCCTGTCTCAAAGAACCAAAAATAACTAACTAAAGAAAGAAAGAATATAAAACGAAAAAGATCTTTGTGGAACCCTGGGAACTAAATCCCCTCAGGCAGATACAGTAGGGTTGAAGTGGGCCCCTCTAACAGTTGAGTTTCCTGTATTTTTCCCTCTTTGTAGTGTGTTGTGTTGTCTTCAGATTAGTTAGTAGAAAGATCAGAAACTACAAGAATAGCCACAGGGCTGGGGAGATAGCTCAAGCAGTAAAGTGCTTACACAGAGATAGGCAGACAGCTGGGCACACATACCAGCCAGTCTAGATCAAATAGGGCTCTCCTGGTTTAGGGAGAAGTCTGTCTCAAAGAATAAGGTAGAGAGAGGGAGAAGAAGCTAGCTGACGTCAACCTCTGGCCACCACGTGTACACACACAGGTGACCACACTTGTACATGCATGACACACACACAGACACATACACACACACACACACACACACATATCACAGTGAGAATGGGGAGGAGAGAGAGAAGAGAGATGAGAGACAGAAACAGAAAGGAGAGACAGAGACACGGACACAGAAGGGGCAAGAGAGGAAAGGAGTGTGAGGGAGAATGAGAGAATGAAAATCATGAAGCAGGTATTCCCACTTCTACAACCTCAAATTCTCTGCGAGAGCAGCAGCATGAAGTCTGGTCATAGGAGAGTAATAGTAGGTGTTGTCTACCAACTAATTACTAGCTGTAGTCACTAGCTGCAAGTACTAGCTATAGTTACCAGTCTGCTTCAGGGACTAACCAGTTGCAGGTCCTAGCTGCAGGGGCTTTGCTTCTTTATCCCTCAGTACTCAGAAGTCCATGTGTCCATTTCACGGACCAGGACACTGAGGTAGCCCATAAACTCTTGAAGAGTCTGGAATGTAGGGCTCTGACCAGATAGGGTGTCATTGATCCTACCACTCTGTGACCTTACAGAGACATGCTTCTCTCACTCCTGGGTGACACTTCCCACTGGGGACATTCTGTGTTCTCAGAGCACTTGCACTTGAGTTTGTCAGTGGGACGCACCAAGGACAGCACAGCTTGTGAGGGGAATGTGGTTCTTGCAGTGAACTCACCAGGATGACCAGAGAGCGCTTGCTCAGGTTTCACATTAGAGACCATCTTAAACTTCAGCCTTTGCCGTTTGCCATGCCTGTAGTTTCTCCTTTTAACATGAAATATCCTGGTGGGCTTATTTCTCCTTTCCTCCAAATCAAAAGCCAAAGTGGTATTAATAAATACATGTTTGAACAACTATTAAACATATTTTAAAAAAATAAGCAGGACCTGTTGGCAGCTACATGGTGGGGAATGGGCGTGGAGTAAGACAATTCAAGGCTACAAAGGCCAGCCTGGGGAACTTAGTGAAACGCTGCTTTAAAGTTTGAAAAAAGTGAGTAGAAACCTGGGGATATAACCCTGTAGTGTGTTTGCCTGGCATGTGTGAGGCCCTAGATTCAATTCAGAGTACAAGAAAGGAAGGAAGGGAAGAAGGGAAGGAGGGAAGAAAGAGGAGAGAAAATAAGCTGTTTAAAACACTAGGTTTTTGTTTTATTAAAAAGTAGCCCTTTGGGAACTGGGGGCATGGCTCAGTCAATACTGTGCTTGCCATGTAAACAAACGTAAGCAGCTGAGTTCTGATCCCCAGCACCCCTGTAAGATCTGGCTACAGTGCACACATGTACACACCCAGCACTGGGCAGGAGACAGATGCCTGCAGCCCACTGGCCTGCTGAAATGGCAAGCTGGGAGAGCATGATCAAGGAAGACACCAGTGCCTTACCTCTGGGCTGCACAGATAGGCCTCCTTACCTCTTGCCCACACAGCTGAATGTTCATCTCTGCACACATATGTGTGTGCGCACACAAACATGCTCACATGTGCATATAATTTACTCATATCAGAAGGTAGATTTAAGAGCTCAAAGGCCTCAATTCCCTACAACCATGAAAGGATTCAACAGCAGTTACACTTACAGAGATTCCCTGGTAATTATAATGGGGCTAACAAAGGAGGTAGAGATCCAATCCCAGTCAAAGGTACCAATGTGGGTTTGCCACTTCACTATATATTAAAGAAACAGTAGATAGCTGGCTCAGGATGCCTGAGTCCACTCTCTATTGCAAAAGGAGAAAATCAAAGACCTACTTAGCAGGGGAGCAGGAGTGTGGGAACCAAGAGTGACTATCTCCTGTTCGCTGGCCTGAGGCTGTGGGAGGGGCTGTGTGGGCTGCAGTGTTCTGCTCTGCACACAGCCTTCACCTATGGACTGTGTTGGCTCATCGTTAGGACCCAGGGCTCTGGACAGGCAGCTTCCAGGGGTCTTTCCAGACATCACACAGTCTATGACTTTAAAAATTTCATGTCTTCTGATACATTATTCAGACATGGTATTCTGAGATCTCGGAAGGAAGTGCTGTGTGAAAGCAAGTAGAAAGGGAGGTTTTGTTTGTTTGTTTTGTTTTGTCTTAAGGGATGTGTGGCTCTTTCCCTGTTTGAAGTTGCTGACACGTCCGTCCCTAAGTTCCATCATACTGCTGAGGTACAGAGTGAGACTATGCAATGGTACATGCTAGGGGTGCTGCTCACATGAGAAGCACATGTCAACTCACAGCTCCTTAGATCTCTCTAACCACTTTCTTTCTTTCATTCTTTATTTATTTTACTTCAACCACTTCAGAGCAAAACTTTTCTTTATCCAAAATTCACTCTGTCATATCAAACTGACAGAAAAAATGTTCATGTTGGCTGTCTGGGAAAACAGACAACTTTCCACGATATTATTGGATAGATAAGGGACATATCTCCACTTTATTTGAGAAGAAGAAAGAAGGGAGAAGAAGAAGGAGAAGGAGAAGGAGGAGGAGGAGAAGAAGAAGGAGAAGATGGAGAGAAAAAGATTATTTTAAAATATTTTTCACTACATAATTAACAGAGAGAAGAGACAGCCTACAGGATAGCAAAGAATTTTCAGACACTGTGCACCAAACAAGGTTATATATTTCTATATTACCAGAATATAAAAAAACAAACACCAAAAAGTATGCAATCAATAAATGAGACAGTGAACTGAATTGACAGCCTTCAAAAGAAGAAATACAGATACACGAAAATATTTTAAAAGGAACATAATGTCCTTAGTCATCAAAGAAATATGAATTTAGGCTGTTTCTGCGATTCTATCTCACCCCACTCAGAATGGCCATCATCAAAAGAAAACTGGTGCTGGTGAGGATGTGGGGAAAGGGGAACCCTGTACTGCTGGGGGAGTGTAAATTAGTGCAGCCAGTATGGGAATCAGTCAAATGTCCCAGCTGTACCACTCTTTGTTATAAACCTGAAGGGTCTGAAATCAACAGAGAGATGCCTGCACAAGCTCATTGCTGCACTATCCATGGTCAGCAAGTTATGGAATCGGCCCAGATGCCCATCTACGGATGCACGCATAAAGAAGATATGGTGATGTACACAATGGAATTTTGTTCAACAGTTAAAAAAAAAACAAACAAAGTCATAGCCTTTGTGAGAATGGAAAGACCTGACTGTCATCGTGCTAGGCAAAGTAAGCTGAGGCCACAAAGAGAGATGCTATAGGTTTTCTTTTCTTTCTTTTTTTTAAATGTAAAATCTAGACTTAAACTCAAATGTGTGAGCTGGGCATGGTGGCTCAAACCTGTGATCCTAGCACTCAGGAAGGCAGAGGCAGGTGGATTGCTGTGAGTTCAAGGCCAGTCTGGTCTTGAACCGAGTCCAGGACAGCCAAGGACACATAGAAAAACCCTGACTTGAAAAAAAAAATGTGTGTGTGCATATATACATATATATACATACGAATATATGTTATATATGTAATACTTTTCTCAGCCATGTGATGTGATGCTTGTAACCTCAATAAGCAGCATTTGGATGCAGGAGGACCATGAACTTGAGTCAGTCTGCTCTACAATAGTCAAAATTTGTCTTTAAAAATTAAAAATAAAAGCCAGAGAGAGGGATCAGCAGTAAAGATTAGAGCCAACTCTTCCATAGGACCTGAGTTTGGCTCCCACCGCTCAGATTAGACAGCTCACAATTGCCTGTGACTCTAGTTCCAGGATGCAGACAGATACTCACACATGCACACATATAGACATATGCATGTGTGTGTTTGTAGTTCTTTAAGCTCTAAAATAAATGCCCACCTACAACATAAAACGAAAAAAAGTCAAGTATTCCTTTCCTCTCTTATATTGTTGAGAGACTTTGTGTCACAAGTGGAAACGGGGCTTGGCGTCAGGGCTGAACTACAATCAGAGCTCCTCTGACAAGAGCATTTTCTAGTTATCTTCTGAAGACAGCCTTCCTATTAAACGTCCACATTCATAAACTCAAGGTATCACCAGATAGTCATCATTCATCCTCATTCCCCAGTGTCCATTTACCATAAATGACAATACAGCTGGAGGGAGAGAAACGGAATGTGTCCTTGCTGTCTACTGACCAACAGAGATGAAAGGGGCATAAGACTTGGGAACAAGGGGCCAGTCAAGGAATAGCAGGGGTTGATTTAGGAACGATTTGGGGGAAGAAGGAAGAGGACACACATTTTAGAGACTGCTTCATGAAGGGTTCTCTAGAGGAATAAGCCCAATGGACTCTCTCCATCAGGTAAACATGTATTTACAGGATCAGACATGGAATAGTTCAGCCCCACAATGGCTGCCTGAGGCTAGAGAGCTAGGGAAACCAGTAGCTGCAGAGTCCAAACTGCTAGAAGCTTCAGAACCAAGGAGACCCATGACCAACCTCTAGTATGAGGCTGAGGGTCTGCCGGCCCCACAGAGAGCTTGCAGTCAAAGTCACGTTGAAGGGCTCAAAAATCTGGAGTCTGGCAGCTGCAGCAATGAGGGCTCCTACTCAGAAGGGCAGAGCAGGCTTCTCGCTCCTTCCTCATCCTTGTTCCATCTGTGCCCCAGCCCATTAGATGGTACTGCCCACCTTCAGGTCAGGTCTTCCCCGAAGATTCACCGATCCATATACCAGTTCTCTTGGAAACACTCTCATGGCCATGCCCAGAAGTGCGATTTGTCAATTTTCTGGAAGGCTTTTAATCTAGTCAAGTTGGGAACCAGGACAAAGCATCATGGAGTATTCAGAAGATAAACCTATAGGACTCAGCAGCAGTTACCATGGAGATAAGGGAGTTGCACACAGATGCAGAAGAATCATGAGAGATGAAACTGAATTTAATATGAGTCACATTCTTAAAAGGGCAAAATACTCGGTTTCAAGTATCTCATCATTAATAAAAAGCCATTGTGAGTATCAAAGAGAAAGCAGAGGCCGGCAGGTCTAGCCAAAGGAGTCCTGGAATACTCCAGACTTGAGTTGCTTACATAGTCCGTACAAATGGTGCCTTGCCCTTGAACTCATAATAAATCTAGTGTTCAATGCCATGGTCCGTGAGAGTTTTAATTTAAGTCATCATTAGGTAATGATTGTGTATTTGTTTCTTTTCCTGTTGCCATGACAAAATGTCTGACAAAAGCAACTGAAGGAAGGGAGGGTTTGCTTGGGTTCGCAGTTTGAGGGTGTGGCGGGGAAGTCGTAGCAGCTGTGTGAGGCCTGACCACACTGAGCCTGCAGTCAGAAAGCAGAGAGAGATAACTGTCACTGCTCAGCTCCCACTGTCCTCCTCATTCAGGGCAGGGCCATTGTCCATGCTGCTGCTCATATTGAGGGTGGGTCTTCCCGTCTCAGTTAACCAAGCCTAGACAGAAACTCTCACATGTAATATTGACAATATTAACCATCACAATTATCTCTGCGTTTCCTTTCTCCCGTCAGCAAGAGCTCAAGTAAGGACTCAAGGGTGGGCAGATTCTGTGGATCCTTGTCAACATGCGTGCTCCTTGCCCTCTCCCCGGCCTTTAAACTGTTGGCCACTTTCTGCATAGAGCACTGTCTCTTTGACGTCCTTGCGTCAGCCCGTGACCCCTCTCTTTCTTCTCAGTCTCATCCCCTTTATTTAGATTATCCCTTAGGACTATCCCTTTGCTTAGATTACCCCTTTCTTTGGATTACTCCTTACCCCCTTCAGGTAGTTCAGTCTCACATCTCCATTTTTATAACTGAGTCTCCTGTCCTGTTCTAAGGAGTCATACAACTGTCTGTTTTTTGGATGCTTCCCCTTATGTTTTGACAGGCACATCAATTGATCATCAAGGCGTTGATGGCTGAGGGTCTCCTCTCGGGTTCCTAGCCCTCTTCCTCAGTCTCCACCTCAGTTCCCAGCACTCATGGTGACACTGTGCCCGGTCAGACATCTGACTTCTCCCAGACTCCTTAGACCTCAGAGCAGCTACCAAATCCTGACAACTATGATCTAATGATTCTCTAGAGGACATATCCTCTAATTTGGTTTTAGAGTGAGTGCTATCAAGTTCAAATCTGCCTTTGTCACTCCCTGGCTTTATAAGTGTGGTGGTCTGAATGAGAATGGCCCCCATAGGCTCACAGCTTTGAATACTTAGTCATGAATGAGTAGCGCATTTGAAAGGATTAGGAGGTGCGGCTTTTTTTGGAGAAAGCAGGTCACTCGGCAGGGGCTTTGAGGTTTCCAACACATAAAACAAAAAAACAAAATACAAAACATTTGAAGCCCAGAGCCTCTCTCCCTGATGCCTGCAGATTTGGGGTCAAACCCCCAGCTCCTTCTCCGGCACCATGTTTGCCAGCCTGCCGCCATGCTTCCTGCCATTACGAAATGCACTAAACTCTGAAACTGTAAGCCAACCCCAGTTAAATGCCATGGTCATGGTGACTCTTCACAGCAGTAGAACTGACTAAGACGACCTCCCTCTGTGCCACCCATTCACCCTCAGGCTACAGTCCTGACAACCTGATGTATCCAGCTCTTCTCTGAGTCTGGGAGTTCCTCGGAGGCAGGGGCTGTCTCTGATACCCTCTCTTCAAGGGTGTGGTTTTTGTTATTCTTTTCAAATTTCATATGTAAATACAGTGTACTCATATCGTACGCACCCTCTGCTTCCTACTCCACCTCCTCCCAGATGCTTCCCAATTTCATTTCTCCTCCTCCCCGAGTCTACCTAGTACAGCCCGTGTACACATGGATGTTGGGCTTCCCACCGGAGCTTGGGTAACCTAGCATAGGCAACAACCTTGAAGAAAACTCACTGTTCCTCCCCTATGAATGTCAACTACCAGTAACTCCCCAGGGAGCGCCAGGGCCCGCGAACACTCTGATCTATGCGGGAATGTTGACTGGCTGGATCTCCTATCCAGCTTGGTCATATTCAGGAGATCCAGGCTGCTGGGAGTTCACTAGTACCATGAGGCTGTCATATCCAGAAAACACTATTTCACAGCAACTTTCACTGATGTTTGCCTCTTACAATCTCTCCACCCCTCTTCCCTGGTGTTCTCTAACTTTGAGGGGGAAAGAGTGTGACATAGCTGTCCCATTGAGGGCATATGAGTTGTTTTTCCTCCCAGCCATTCCTGAACCAAGGGGACCCACCCACTCCTATGCTAACACTGCCCTCCACGAAGATGCACAGTGACATGCCTTTAACATCTCTTTGATGACTTGCATCCCGAAAGACTTCAAACTTTGATGGCAGAGGCCATGGCAGTTCAACTCTGATTTATTTCTGATTTCCCACTCCCAGCATAATATCTGATTTAAAAACTGGTTTTTAAAAGATCCTCCTTTGGGGATTGTTAATTAAAGTAATAATCTTCTCTATTGATTTTTTTTCTCATCTGAGCCTTAGTTCTGTAAATATTATCAACAATCCATTGATTTTTACAAATAATAGAGTTGGTCCTCACCTGACATGGGTTCCAAATTCTCCCAACTGTACATCAAAAATCTGGGAGAGGTACTGTCATATTGGGGTCTTATGTAGCCAAGATTGTTGTATCCAAGGACAGTCTTAGAACGAGTTCTCTGGGGCACCAAGGATGAATGCATGTTAAAAACTTCAAGTTCAGTGCTGCAGAGATGGCTCAGTGGTTAACACAAGTGGCTGCTAGTCCAGAGGACTCAGGTTTCCTTCCTAGCACCGACATGGTAGCTCACTACTGTTCGTCCCTCTAGGATCAGGGGCTCCACTGTCCATGTCTGGCCTCTATGAGCACACTGTACACACGGTGCATAGACACACATGCAGGCAAAACACCTATGTGCATAAAATATGGTCTTAAGATTTCTTTCAAGTTGCATGTAGTGGTATATGCTACAATCCCAGAACTTGAGGGCCGAGGCAACCTGGACTGCACACTGAGTTTGATGCCAGCAGCCTGGGACTCATAGCAGGTTTTGTCTAAAGGAGGAGGAAAGGGAAGGAAGTAGGCAAGGAAGAAAGAAAGTCAAAAGAGTAAAGGATCATTAACAAAACAAGCTCAAGAAAATGCCCAAGCAAAAGAGCAAGACTTAATGATAAGGATTTCATTCTTTCTTGGCAATCTATCTTCTTGAAGTCTTCATAAATGGCAATACAACAGGACAAGTGGTTTCTTCTAGTTTTCCTTGCCAGTTGGTCAGTAAACCTACGGTTTTTAAAAAGTCATTCGAATGTATGGATGTGCATGTTTCTCTGTGTGCATTTTGAGTGGAGGTCAGAGGACAACACTAGGTGTCATCTTCAGCAATGCCAGCCTTTAAGTCAAGGTCTCTCACTGGCCTGGAGCTCAGCAAATGCATTGGACTGGCTGGTCAGGGAGCCCAGGGATTTCCTGTGTCCTCCAGTGTGCAGAAGTTCTGAATCTTGATAAGGGTTCTGGTGATTGAATGCATGCCCTTGGCCTGTGAGGCAAGTGCTCTGCCACCTGAGCTATCTCTTCTGCCAGGAAACGTAGGCTTCACTCTCTTCAGTTGGGCCATTCGCCTCCTGTGTGGGGCCTCCTCCTCCTGCTCTCTGTGAAACAAAGTAAACTAGATGATTTTGGTGGGTCAAAGTCCTGTCACAGTGATAATTAATCTTACTAAAATGATAAGCACTGAAAAATAAAGTAAGAGAATTCATAAAAATAAGAACCTCATCATTTTATTATAGTTTCAATTATTTAAGATTACATTAAAATAAATTTAGTATAATAATGTGTACAATATTAGGCAACTGTTTTTTCACATAGTAAGTGACAATCTATTTCATTAACATTAAACTGAACATTGGTTTGAAAGATGTTTGGGGGAAATTTTTGTAGTGATATATATTGATTTTATCCTGGAGACTGGATTGGCTAGAATTCAGGATGACATTTAAATGTGTGTTATACTCAAATGTCACTGAAGTTGCCATATGTTTTAATGTTTGGTCAAACTACTTATTATTTACTTCATGGTTATATTAATATCTAGTAGGTATGAAGGAAGTGACATTTTTGCTGCTATTGCTGCTGCTGCTGTTGTTTTGGGTATGAGTCCCCTGTAGTTGAGGCTGATCTTGAACTTCTGATCCCGCTGCTTCTACCTCCCAAGCGCTAAGTTGCAGGTGTGCCCTGCCATGCTTGTCTGCATTTATTTTATAAAGAAATGAAAATATTAGAAAACTATCAAATTAATATTCATGAGCACATCAATGCAAATAACACATTGTTCATCTTTCTGTACTTGTTTGAGCAAAAACTCTGCATAGTCTTCAATATTCGTTTTCATTCTAATGCAGACTGACACCTTCCCTAGGCATGTAAGGCAGAAAAAATATAAAGACTTGATGAAAACAATCTTGAGGCATATTGTCAAAATGATCATTTTATGTCTTTTTACTTGGATTTTGGCATCAGTGTTCCTTATTCCATCTTTTTTTTCCCAAAGAGTATCATAGTTCTATCAATTACATAAAGGAAATAATTCAAATGGACAATAGTTTAAACAGTTGTAGCACAGAGCAATATGCAGACGAGATGAAACAAATCTCCTCAGAGGGAGGGAAACAATTCTTTCTCCGTGTGCATGTGTTTATGTGTGTGCCTTCATGTGTGGACATGTTCAAGTGTGTGCAGAGGCGTGTGTGTACATGTGTGCAGAGACCAAAGGACAGCCATAGGTGTTATCCTCCGGTACTTTTTATGTTGTCTTTTGAGATAGGGTCTTATACTGTCCTGGAACTAAGCACACACTCCTGACTGTCTGGCTAGTAGTGTAGGCATCTACCTGTCTCTGCTTCCTCAGTGGTGACCAAGTACCACCATACACAGCTTTCTGTTTTCATGTGTGTTATAGAGACTGAACCCACATCCCCATGATTGCAAGCAAGCATTTTCCCAACTGAGCTATCTCTACAGTACCTAAACAATTCTACATAAAATTTAAAATAGTTGGTATGGATGAGACAACATCTTGTTATGTATTCTACTCAGAATGTAGCCTAGGGTAGCCTCAAACATAATTATTATTATTGTATAGTATGTTATAGAAAGTTAACACTCAAGTCTAATTTCTGGACCAGGGAGGAGGTTTATTAGATAAATACTGTTGCCAAGTCTACTGACCTGAGTTCAAGTCCCAAGACCCACATGACAGAAAAGAACCATCTTCCAAAAGTTGTTCGCTGACCTCTACATACACGTAATGGCATGTGTGTCTCCATTTCCACATGTACACTAAATAAGTGTAAAATAAATGTTTAATTTTCAACTTTTCTAGAAAACTTTTCTATAAGACATATCTCACCAAATATTAAGACACTGGACATTTAAAAAGAGGTTATCCCAGTCTTTAGAGTTCGGAGCAGCTACTTTTGTTGTGTGTATTCATTATTAGAAATTTCAAGACATGATACTAGTTTTTGTTATCATTTTAGCATGTTGATTAACAAGAAGGTTTCTTACAGTTTTTAAATGGTTGGGGGGGGGATGAAAATGTCACAACACTTGAACATTCTACCACACACAAATGTCCATGTCCATTCACAAAGTCCTAAGAGAAGACAGCAACGCCCTGCCTGAGGCTGCTCTCAGCCTGTGACAACAGAGCTCACATGACCAGTGAAACCTAAAAGAGGGGTCATCTGGCTCCTCTTTTAAGCACTTGACAAGAAAAAAACATCACAGTCTATCTCCAAGCAGGACAAAGAACAAATAATATACATCATTTAAAAAATAAAATAGTGTATTTAAAGGTGGTTATCTAAGCAAGCAAACAAACAAAAGAAGCCAGAAAAGCAAACCAGTAGCATGGGGTCAAAAGGATAGCAGGATGCAATACCAGATTCATTTTCATGTCTTTCCAGATAGAGCTAACATCTCTCCTAAGCCTACAACAGTCATATTTTAGGTCTAAAACCGATTTGCCTGTTACAGGGAATTTACTATGGCCTTGCAATCAAGAAAAAAAATCTCCAGGAAGGACTATAAGGGGAAAGTAGGTGGAGATTTCTGCCCAGGGAACTGTGGTTGTCTACAGAGCTGCTTTCGCATTATTAAGGGTGGATGGAGGAGTTAACAGCTCTGTGCCACTATGAGGATGGCGAATGAATACACCCGTGTGTCTACGTATGTGTGAGCGTGTGTATGCATTTGTGTTTGCATGTATGTGTCTGGGTTCATGTGTGTGCATGTGTGTGTATGTGTCTGTGTTTGTGCATGTGTATGTATGTCTTTGTGTTTGTGTATATACATGTATGTGGGTGTGTACACATGTGTTAAAAAATAGCACAGAGATCATTTCAGGTGTCTGTCTCTCACTGAACTGTAAGTTTCCTGTTTTGGCTAGGCTTGTAGACTGCTAAGCTCTAGGATTTATTTGTCTCTATCCCACAATGCCAGTGTTACAGACACCTGCAGCCTGGCCTGACATTTTACAGAGATGTTGTGGATTCAAACTCAGGTCCTTATGTTTGCACACAAGAGTTATTCCCCACTGAGCCATCTCCCTGACTCTTCTTTGGCACCTTTGGCCTCAGGCAACTTGATGTTTAATCCCTCCTCTAACCCTTCCCAGCAGGTATCTGGGCTGCTGTAAGCAAATCAGAATCAAAGCCCCGAAGCCTCAACTTTCCCCCTTCAGAAAGTGGAGCCAGCGCTCTCCTCATCCACTGAGGAATGACATCATTTCTAATAAGAGAGTGAGGGGGGCCAGCACGGTACTGGAGAGGTGCTCAAGAAATGTTTGCTTCCTTCCCTCACTTCTAATCAAATCGAAGTTCTTGGCTCCCAATTAAAGATTTCCGAAAGTTCCCTTTAATCTCCTGTTATTTTTTGAGAAGCCTAAGCCAAGCAAGCCAGACAAAACAAACAGTAAATGACCAGAAGAAATGTTCAGTGCCAAGATCCCCACTTCCTCACACAGCCCCCCTGCCCAAAAGGCAATGCCCTGCCTGCTGTGTTCCCGC
This sequence comes from Pachyuromys duprasi, assembly GCA_028658305.1. NCBI lineage: Eukaryota > Metazoa > Chordata > Mammalia > Rodentia > Muridae > Pachyuromys > Pachyuromys duprasi. The sequence continues at coordinate 46,651,218 of CM053766.1, forward strand.
CAGGATCTTTATTGCACATGTATTTCTTTTTTATATGTTTCTGACACTCTGTTCACCACCACCACCAGTATGGCTCTGTCTGTTGATGCCTCTTAAATCCTTAAGTGGTTCCATGACGCTGTTATTTGAGTCATCCTTCAGTGGTTTTGGGGACATAAAAACAGTGGAATTAAATGTCAGAAGCGACACTGTATTTTCTTTGACAAACTGTACAAATAAATACTTCTCTTTTCCCCCCTTCCTAGGGTCAAAAGAATGGACAATAAATTTGGAGTTGTGTTCCCCTTAAATTGGCCTTATTTGTGGTCATTATTCTGAAATATTTACAAAGTAATTTTGTTCTTTAAACTTTCCCCCTTCTGTGTTCTTATGAAATAAGATGGAAGCAATTGCACATTTTGGTCATTTCACTGACATTTTAAAATGTACATATTATGATGTAGAAATTGAAATATTATTGTTGCCATAGAAATATGAAAATTTATAATATAAATTTACACATAAATCTATATGATTTGTTTTCAGTTTTCTGGTTCCATGAGTGCAGTTTAATTTGAGTCAGTCCCATATCACATAAATGGAGGTTTCTGTCAGTGTTTCTTCCTTTCTACCATCAAAGTGACTCTAAATCTCCAAGACACAGTTAAAATGGACTTGTGGCGTGCGTGGGAACACCACTCTGTCAGCTGGCATCTCTTCTCATCCTTGTTTTTGACACTAGTAACAGTCCACTGAAGAACTCAGGATGCACTTTTGTTGGTAGAATGCCTTTACCTGTGGTGTGTGTACGGTATGTGTTTGAACCCTCGCACTCCATAAAACTGGGTGAGAGGCTGACACCCACAGGTGTCATTCGGCAGGTGGAGCCTGGGAGATCTAGGGTTTATGGGCATTTCTGCCATATAGTGAGTTTGAGGTTAGCCTGAGCTACAGGAAACCCTGTCTTAAAAATCCAGTCAACAGACCTCCAAGATAGCTCAGCCAGTAAAGAGACTTGCTACCAAGCCTGACAACTTGAGATCAATCCCCGGGACCACATGCTGGAAGGAGAGAACCAACATCCACATGTCTTCCATACGTGTGCTGTTTTAAATTGCCCCCACGCTTGCACACACACACACACACACACACACACACACACAAATATTTTTTAAAATTACAATACAAAACAATCTAACTATACAAACAAACAAAAATCATTTTGCAGTTAGAAAGAACTTTGGATACATGTTAGGCCAGTTCCCCAATAAAGCTCCAAGATCTCTCCAGCCCCTTAAACCATTCCTTCCCCAAAAGGTACTCCATGCAGCTATTGGCTGACTACAATAGAGAGATTCTTTCTTAGTCGAGTCAGAAAGGTGCTTCTTAGATTTCTCTATGTCATGGTCTTGTGTCCGTGGCTCTCCACTGCTCAGTGTGGTGGGTTTGAGTCATTGACCCGGCTGAGGACAGTCAAGGCTGGGAAGCTGTAGGAGCTGGGAATAGTCAGAAGACAGGCATCAGCCCCAGGAAGCGCTCTTGTGAGGACTGCTACACATTACAGCTGGGCACACTGGGGGGCTCTGCATCAGAACCGTGACAGGGCATTGAAAAGCACCTGCACAGGGAACCTTCATCCTTTTTCATTTTAGGACAGACCTCAATTTCCTCATGGTCAAATAGCGATTAATTGGAGAAGCTCATTCAGAGTTTTGCTGAGAGAGATCAATGAAATTCCAATAGCAAAGTACATAGCAGAACGCCTAATACAGCTCAGACTCTCTAAATAGCCAGGGCTGGGGCGATTGCTCAGTGATCAATTCTGTCAATCTGATACCTATTCCTAAAACCCGTTTAATGGGGAAGGAGAGAACTGACTCTACAAAGTTGTCCTGTGACCTCTACACATGTGCACTGTGGCACGTGCATGCGAACACACATCACACACACACATAATTTAAGAGTAAGTTCAAAGGTTTGGGCTTTATTCAATACATTTAGGAGATGTCTTCAAACATCTGTCAGTATGCATTCTGCTCATTTGAAAACAGACAAGTTCAGAGTAAACATGTTAGACATAACACTTCAGACATGAGACATAAACAGCCTCGTTTCACAGATGTAGTATCTGCAATGGAAAGAGGCTCCGTGACTCCATCAAGGACACAGAGCTGAAACACTGCTATCTAGCAATCCGGTACATGTCTCTCCAGCCCCAGGTCTTCAGTCAACACACTGTTATCTGCCCCGTAATGGAATGATAAGATTTCTAGTCTTGGGTCTGGTGATTGCACACGTAGTGGCTTTGGCAGATTGATGTCCGAGTTAATAACATTTGAGAGTCCCCCTAAGTACTGGGCACCCTGCTTTTTCATATGCCTACATATTACTTTCTTATTTATGTCCCACTCTGTGATGAAATAATTTAACGGCATTTTATCAACAAGCCCAGATCTCTGGCTGCTACCATACCCTCTAAGACCTGGACAGTCCACTAACTGCTTCCTAGAACTCAGGGAAGGAAATCCAGGGAAAATGTGCACAATTTGAGACCCTGAACTATACCCAGGTGTTTTTTGTGGTATCATGTGAAACAGTGCAACAATATATGCCTTTGGTTAACACATAATATCAAGAATTACAGTGGGTATCAACAGGTTAGCCCTAGCCATTCTGGCCACAAAGAAAAGAGCAGGCATTTTACCGTGCCCTTGCTTGGCAGACATAAAAGGGTTAATTCCCCCCTGCTGTGTGCCAAAAAAATGTCTAGTTTACAGACTGGAACGAATATGGCACCTTTGTTTAAACAGCCAATTTCCAGTTTTGTGTGGCTATTGAGATTCCTGAGCTAGTGACAGGAAAACCGACTGGGTTACTTACTTTGAATGTGGACACATGGACTGTGGGAAGGAAACTATTTAAGATGGAGCTTAGGGAAAGCAGGGGGGAAAAAATCGCCTTTCCCCAGCTGAGATTTTTTCAGGATGTAGTCATACAATTTCCAAGACCTCTGTGGAACAGTAGATGGCTCTCATTGGTTGTATGCAAATGATCTGAGAGCCCATGGTTTCCTGGCAGAGAAAAACTTATACCAGAGCAAAGATCCAGTCGGAGCCTGGCTCTCTGCAACCCTGAAAGAATGGTATTCTCTACAGCGCAATGTCAACCTCTGACATTCCAGGAAATAATTCCATAGTGTCACTCAGGCTGCGGTCTCACCAGTCCCAAGACAAGAAGACACAAGTGCAATGTGTAATATTTAAGTTTTTGCACAGCCTTTAATACAAAATCCAGAGCAAAAACCATAGGAGGAGGCCAAATTACATTGAACATTGTCACTAATAATTAAACCCAGTTTAAGGGAAGAAAGGGCTCCTGCCAGGAAATTGCAGGCACAACCTGAAGCTTATTTCCTTTTCATATTACAGTCATATTACTTGCCATGTCCCAGATGTGACACCCAGATAAGGCTATGCGTGGGTCATTAATGTCTCTTCAGAAGTTAGCCCATCCTGGAGGCGCAGAAACTGAGGTTTGCTGACCTGTACATTTCAACGTGTTTCATTTTCTCCAAGAGCAGGGCAGCGGAGAAAGGTCTGAAGACTTCAGGTTAAAAGCTGGGAAATGTACCAGGGCCCCACACTATGACATCATTTTCTTGCAATGCAATGAAGCAATGACAATTCTATGAAGGGGAAATAAATGGCTAGAGGAGCCTTGGCAACCACAGTGAGTCCCTAATTTGCAGAGGAAGGGCCTGCCTAGCTCAGCTCTTTCCTCTTTGTTAATGTCCTTGGGTAGAGCATCTCAGAACAGAGGGTAAGAGGGACTGGGAGAAAAGGAACGGGCAGGAGGAAAAGAATGAGGAAGAAAGTAGAAGCAAGGTAGCACAGTGAGGAAGAGTGGGGAAGGGAGAGTAGGGGAGAGAACAGGAGAGTCGAAGTGAGAATGAGAGGGAGAGTGAGCAGGAAAGGGAGAGCTGGGGGAGAGAACAGGAGAGGGCTCCCGAGATCTAGAACCCGGCGCACTACTATTGACAGTCCTGTGGCTGGTCCAAGGGAAAAGACGAGGATTTAGCCAGTCCAAGTGCAGGGTCACATCTACCCTTTACTGACTCGCACTGTCTCTTGGCTGACTCTGTTTCACCGACTTTCCTGGAGATACACACAGAAAGGCCTATTCACCCAAATAGAGAGGTAACAGCAAACCAAAGAAACGATGCTCATACAGCCTGCCATCACCTCCCTGGAAGATTGTCCTTCCCCAGCAAGCATTCCCTTATATAAGCTCTAGAAGGGGTGGGGAATCTGCTTTCACTCTGGTGTGATCCTCCTGAGACATAGAACTTTCCTATGAGTTTCTTGAGCTGGCCTCCCCCTCCTAGGAGGGGCAGTTTCATTACACACAGCAGAAGCAGCTGCAAAGGTCTTGTCCTGGGGCACAGGGTTGAGTGGGTGGCTGTCTTAAGTAGCCCTGTCAGTATGTGGATACCATCGTTGGGGACAAACCCAGAAGTATAAGTGTGAGAATTTGCCTGATTATGAGACTTGGGCAAATGAGCCTTGTGAGTGGGCAACCCCCCAAAAGGAGATCCATTTTCACAGATGGCCAAATATATATTCACAATGCACCAACACTGGTTCAGAGGAGGCTCATTGGCTTGGTGAGAAGCAGCTCTGGTGATCTTGCGCAATGCACACCACTGCAGCAGAGCACCTGGCCGCCCCGGGGGCAGAACCGAGATTCCATCTAGCTGGTCCAGCCTTGAATTGAGACAAGGATTTAAGAGCTCTGGTCAGCATGTCAAGAGGCTGCATCAGAGTGTCCTGCTGCCCACCTCTGCCGGGTAGCGGGGTTTGGAGAACTGGCTTCTACACTACACCTCTGTTCACTGGCTGGATGGTTGCTTCCTGTAACCAAGTGTCTGTCCCTTTGTCATACCTCGGTAGGGACTGCAGAACGGCTAAGAAGAACCAAACAATGAGTAGTCTTTAAGTGAGTCACTATTTCCAAAATCTATTGGAAGCCCTAGCTGTTGTATGGCCAGGAAGCAGAGCAAACCTAGAGAGACTGATAGAACTTTATATTTTAAAAATGCCCACAATTACTGGGGCTTTCTTTTTCTGCCAAATTGGAATTCTTCTACTCTCCGATCATTCCCGTTAAGTAGCTGTGATCTCTACAGTTAACCCAATAGGGAAAGGGAATTTATTTTTACGTTGGTGTATCTGATCATAAGATCCAGGATCTGTATTTTTTTTTTTTACCATTTGAATAACCCTTGTGCTTGTTCATACATGTTGAAAGTGCTGCTTAACTCAACTGTATAGATCAGGCTCGTTGAAGGCCACCCTTTCACCTTGCTCTCGACAAGGAGAAAGATCAAAGCTCCTGGGGTATTCCCAGGATGACCCCTGCTTTGTTCTAAACACTTTGCCATCTCCTGTTTGTAGAAGCTCAGACAACCCGCCCCCCCTTGTGTTTCTATTCTATAAACCTTCTTCTTATAAACAAGACCCCTCTGCTCATTTGGTGTCTTAGAAAGAGAGGATTCACCCTCATGCGGAGAGTCTTTATTTTGCCGTGTCTTCTACACTTGTAGTACGAACTCCTTCAAACTTTCAAAATTCGCAGTGTTAAAGCAGTGAAAAGCATCATAGGACTTGGCAGGTGAGAAAATGTATTTGAAATGGCTTTGTTCTAGTAAGACTCACGTTAAATAATGAAAGGCAGCTAACCTATTAACAATTCTGCCTTGAAATACCCAGGGCAGAAAACCAGTGGCTAGTGTTTTTTAAAAAGTGACTCTGGCTTATTAAGTAATGAATTCCTTTCAGATTGGAGGATAGAAAGTATAACAACTGATTTCAACTAGCCCATAAATTATTGACTAAGAATACTCACGGTACCAGATGTATATTCTTACTACAGCACAATGATATGGAACAGTAAATATCCCAGCCAAGGGGCCAGCGGGAGGCTCAGTGGGTAAGAGCACTTTATATTAAGCCCAGTGACTGACGTTCTTCATCTCTGGGACTCAACTCCTACTGGCAAGTTGTGTTCTGACTTCTACACATGCTGTGGCATATGCACACGTGTGAACATGTGTGTACAGACAAATAGATAGTTGTTAAAAAAAAAAAGCTCTAGCCCACATACCACAGGTGATACAGAAGATAAGCCACAAAGAAGTTTGAACAAATTACATATTAATAAAGGAACTGAAAAGCAAACCCTTTCCCCTTCTATTTTCCCACACGTGAAACAAAGGAGACAAAATTAGCTGTCATGTCCAGAATCCTGGGACTTAAAATACGTGTGCTAGTGTAAAATGTCAGGTCCTCACATGCTTTGTTTGGCAAATTTCTTGAAAAAGGTAAGCTCACTGGAATTATGACCTCAGACAGCAAAATGGATGCTATCACAGACCAAGGGAACAACAAGAAGGAAAATATGGAGCTTGGCCACAGATTGGAAAGAATGCCATTTGCAGCCGGCGGCAGCCTGGGCAGGAGGGAGCTCAGGCAGAGAATGGTGCCTCAAGATCAGGCAGAGAGCACCTCGCTCAGGCCGATCAATCAACAAAGATTTTACTTGACTCAGGTTACTTTATTTGTCAAGGGACTCTTAAGGGGGTGCCTGAGATAACATGGACAAGGATTATATGCCCCGCTGAGTGTAGTAGATTGCAAAAATATCCTAGCGACTAGCTCTGTAAGACTAGGAAGGGAAGGGCCTGGGTAACCAGAGAGGGCTTAGGAAATATTCAAAGAATGCTCTGAGGTTGAGCCTAAACAGTGGGGCCTGGCTGGGGATTGTAAAGAAAGGGCAGTTGCAGGCAGACAGAGAATGGGAAGTGAAATGGATTTATCCTCTTTAAGTAAACTACCCAGCCAGCACTTGGGAGGGGACATCATGCTTAGAAAAAAAGCACTTTGACCATGAACCAAAGAATAAACCTCATCTGTCCTCAAAATATAAAGATGCTTTGGTATTCAAGATTTCCCACCAGGCTCACGGATCCCAGAGAGAAACATAGAGAAAGAATGTAGCTCTTCACCAGTGGATTCTCTTACAACACGGAAACCCTAAGTCCAGTGTGCTGCTCTTGTGCCAGGCCAGTCAGGAAGCTGAAACAGAATTGAGGTTTAATTCTAGAACTCAGATCCAACTCTTTCTTTTCTTTATTTCCTTCTTTATTGTCTGTTCCTATCTTTTGTTTCAAGCTATCTCAAGCTCTCATCTGTTTCAAAGATATTGATGGAGTCCTCTGTGTCAGGCAGGTCAAACCCTTTTGAAGGGGATGGCATGTGAGTCTGGAGCAGCAGGCAGGAGGTATGAGCTTTTAATATCAGCTCTGCCTCTGACTCATCCTATGTTTAGGGCTTGAGGCTTGGTGTTTATTCTTGGGATGTAGTTCAGGCATTTTCCAGATGAGGAAGGGCTCTGGGGCAGCTAGCTGGCTTTTCTAATAACTCACCCAGTCGTCTTCATTTTGTTTAAGCATGGGTTACTTCTCTGAGGGTCTTTGATCCTCGGGCTGCAGACATTCTGGCACCAGGGAGCCTTAAAGGTCAAGGAGCAAAGACAAACTGAGGTGGGTGAAGTCAGGGGACGCTGTTAGCCACCTCTAGAACCTGTGGGGCGAACAGCGTCATCCACAGTATGAATAACTGTGAGACCCACAGGTGTGTTCTGGAACATGGCTGTTCGAAAGAGAGCCATTAACCTCCGTTTCCTTTAATCCATGTGGATTGCCAATGTTCAACATCGTGAGGTCCAAGAGCAACAGTACATGTTTGAGCCTCACTTTCCTCATCTGGGGAATAAGGGACTTGGTTTCATTCATCTCCTGAGGCTCCTTCAGCTTCCATTGCTGTGCCTTTTTTTATTTCTTTTAACTACATCAATTCTCCTTACAGTCATTTGGCTCCACTGGATACACAGATGGACAACTTTTGCGTTCTCTTCCAATACAGTGTGAGCCAATACACGGATCTAGTAGAAAACTATGCATAAGTGGAAATACTGATTGGCAAGATGTCCATTCACTAAAAGCACTAAGTTATACTCAAGACCTGCTAGGTATATGTGATGGTTAGCCTTAATTGTCAATGTGATGATTGACAACTTAAGATCACCTGGGAACAGAGTCTCAGTAAGAGCTTGGCTAGATCAAGTTGGCTTGTGAGCATGTCTGTGGGAGATTGTCTCAATTAATCGATGTGGAAAGACCCAGCCCACTGCAGGTGACACCATTCCCTAGGTGTGAGTTCTTAGCTGTCTAAGAATGCAGCAGGTGAGCTGACAACTGATTGTGCATGCGTTGGTTTCTCTCTGCTCTTGACTGTAGATATGACTAGTTAGTTTAAGCTCCTGCCAGCCTCAACTTCCTCCTATAATGGATTTATGATTTAACATAATATCTTCTCCTCTGAGTTCCTTTTTGTTGAGATATTTAATCACAGTGGCAAAAATGAATCTAAGACAGCATACTTAACCACTTCCATTACAGCACAACCAAATACTTGACAAACGATGTTTACATAGGGTTGTCTTTGCTTATTTGTTTTAGTTGTAAGAAGTCACACCCCGAGGGATCCTCTGTGATCTTCACCAAATTCCCCTCGATGATGGTACCATCCAGCAAAACCCATACCACAAATTCACAAGCAGGTCTTAGACACTGACAGTCAAGATGGTGACCCTGTCCAGTTGTCCTCTGTGGTCTCACACATTTGCCTTCCCCTTTGAAATCCTGCAAATTCCTGGAAATCTCTTATCCATTCCCAATCTTTATAACTTTGTCATGTCGTGAATTTTATATAAATACAACCACACATGTCATAAATGTATAAAATAAGCTTTTATAATCTCAGAATCAGGGCTGGAGAGATGGCTCACTGAATAAGAACATTGGCTTCTCTTCCAGAGGACCTGGGTTCAAGTCCCAGCAATCACATGGCAGCTTACAACTGTATGTAACTCCAGTTCTGGAGGATCTGACACCTTTACACAGACGTACATGTAAGACCAAACACCAAATGTTTACAAAAATAAAAGTTAATTAATTAAAATAATCTCAGTATCATATTTGTTTATTTATCAAGATACTTAAAGACAGAGTCTCATGTAGCTCAGGCTGGCCTTAAACTTATTTTGTAACCAAGAATGAACTTGAACTTTTGATCTTTTTGCCTCTACCTCCTGAGTGCTAGGATTACGGGTATGTAAACCATAGCTCATTTATGCAGTGTAGGAATCCAGTCTAGAGCTTTGCATGTGTTATGCAAGCACTCAAACAGCTGACCTATAGCCCCCCAGCCATTAACTATGTACTGAAGTGAGTGATTGCCACAAAGCAATTGAACAGAATGGGGAAATGGTCTCTCAACGAAAAGCCAAGATTAGTCAGTGAATGCAGTGAAAGGGGAACTCTGACTTCCAAGACTAGATCAGAACTATCCTGTTCTTTCAGGGTGTTCACCTGTGAGAAGCCATGTCACAGACGAGGGAGGATTGTTGCCTCCGATTTTTTTAAAGAAACCTACTTTATTTAGGGTTTATTAAATGCTTCTACCTCCCTTCCAGCCCCAAACACTGGGTAGGAAGGAAAGAAGGTTAGTGGGGATAAGGGGGGAGTTCTCTCTGCTACTCTCTGCTGGGTAGGGTTATAGGAATCTTTGGGGGGCAATACCACTATCAGTCATCCAGAAATCCAGAAGTCCGGGTAACCAGCAAATGAGTAAACAGCAAATGCAGCAGCAGGACAAAGCAGCAGCAAGCAGTCCTCCTCCTCCAGCTGTGCCTTCTTCCTCTGGGCCGTCGTATTTATACTCCTCAGAGTCCTCAGACTTCAACTAATTCCGCCTGGCAAACACACTTAACAAGTGTGGACAAACTAAAACCCCCAACTTGGAATTTTAACAAAAACATGTTTATATATCATAAACCAAAACATCCACGACAGAGGATAACAGCTAGGGGCCACCAGAAGGGTCACACTCCAGTCAACAGACGAATTCATCTGCGGCTCTGACGATCAGTGAAGCTGTCTTGATCCCTTCAGCCCTGCTCATCTGCTGCACCTGTACACCTCTGAGTGACATCCATAATGGCCCCAAGAAGCCAAAGAGTTTCCCAGTTGAGACCTGCATGGGTACTTACCTCACTGAATCTGGTGGTATGATAAAAATGATCGTTCTTTTAGGCCAACAAATTTGGTGTAATTGTTACCTAGCTACAGCAGCCTGGACATCAGCTAAATGATAGGTCCTCAGCCGGGATCCCTCCTGTAAGTGCTGAGGAAAGTGAGCCACAAGATTCACCCATCTACCCGATGTCATCAGCAGAAGCCACAGAAGGAGATTCAAGAGTTAACTCTCTGGCCACTAAACCATTGCCTTCTCCTGTCTAATGAGTGATACCTTTAGAAAAATACCTGCAGAGCCAGCTGCGCTGCACATCTGGAGGCCCAGCACTTAGGAGGCTAAAGCAGAAGGATCTGGAGTTTGAGGTCAGGCTGGGCTATAACGTGAAATCCTGTCTCAAAGAAAACCAAAAGAGAGGAGAAAGGAGCCCGTTGCAGTGGTGCATGCCTGCAACCTCAGCACTCTGGGAGGCAGAGGCAGGTGGATCTCTGCAAGTTCAAGGTCAGCCTGATCTACAAATCAAGTCTAGGACAGCCAAGGCTACATAGAAAAACCTGTCTTGAAAAACAAACAAACAAAAACCGAGGAGGAAGTAGATGAGCAGAGACAGGAGGAGAAAGGGGGATGATGAGGGAAAGGAGGAGGAAGAAAAGGAGGAAGAGGAGAAGGAGGAGGAGAAAAATCAGTAAAAGAAAGGACCTTTCTATGCAGGGTCCAAACACTAGCTCTTTGACATGCTACATTTTTATTTCCACTGAATAAAAGCTGAATTAGCCAAAGGCCTTGACATATAAACAAGAAGTAAGCTGGGTGGCCTTACATGTGCGGTGCTTACAAACGCTGCACATAATTGGGCCATTTGAATGCAACTAGCTCCCAATTAGAGGAAGCAATGCGCCCAAGTACATAAAACAAGAATGATTCTCCAGTGTCGGGGATTTGAAGGCTGTCTGTGCCCGACACAATGAAAGGTCTTTCCTGCTTCAAGAACAAAACTCGGCCTCTATTACTATCAAGCCTGGCCTCCTCCGAACACTTGCTTCCTGGTGATTTATGACGGCCTGGCTGTTTCCTGCCCCTTTTGAAAGTTAGATTTCAACCAAGGAGGAATTCTAAGTAATTCTCATCCTTTGGCCTCCAGGCAACTTCAGGTGAATCTTTTAGAGAGAATTTGGGTACTTATAACTCAAAAGTTGATCCTGCTTGATGGCTCACAATGGAGAAAGGGGCTTGTTGTTATGTCTGATGCCAACTGGGCCTGGATCCAAACACAAATAAAGTCTACTGCAGGCAGCGTGTGTGGGAACAGATTCTCTAGGTCCCTTGACCTCCCAATTACAGTATAAGATGGAAACTTTTCCCCTTAAAAAGATCAAAGAGGAACTTTTTGTCAGTGACAGTAACAATGTGCTTCTAAAATAATTCCATTTGAGGAAAACAACTAAATAACCCAACTCACATGCTGCCTATAATTATAATCTCAAAGAAAACAGTGCAGGGGACTCAGAGGCCGCTGTTCACTGTTCTGCCTGCTACACCATTTTTGCTACTCACGCAACAATTTAAGGGAAGCACAGCATTCAGCTCTAGCTGAACATTCTCTTCAGCAGCACCTGGCCTGGTAGTTTCAGGAAACAGTAGTCAGGGCCTGAGAGTCCCACTGTGATGGGGAAGGCACTCAGTCCTACATAGTCTGAAACGATGCTGAAGAAACAGAGGAAGAAGAGGCACTGAGGATATGAGCCTCTCTCAGTTAGGGTTTCTGTGGCTGTGAAGAAAACCGTGACCATGGCAAGTCTTATATAGGAGCTGAGAGTTCTACATCTGGATCCGCAGGCAGCAGGAAGAAAGCCATGAACGAGGCTTGGCTTGAGCTTCTGAGACCTCAAAACCTGCACCCAGGGACACACTTCCTCCAGCAAGGCCATATGTACTCCAACAAGGCTGCAAGTCCTAATCCTTTCAAATAATGCCATTCCCTATCCGCCCTTGGGGGTCATTTTCATTCAGACCACTACAAGGCCTCAGATTTAGTCCCCAACATTTCATATACCGTGAGTGGTAGCACATGCCTGTAATTGCAATGCTAGGGAGGCAGAGGCAAGAGGATTTCCTTACCAGCCAATCCCAAGGTACTGTTTAAGTCCTTCCTTGTGTGATGCAGAGACCTTGGAAGGGTGCTGTAAGCCATGGCTTGTTCCTCATGGCTTACTCAGCCTGCTTTCTTATAGCATCCAGGACCGCCAGCTCAAGGGTAGCACCACTCATAATGAGCTGGGCCCTTCCACAACAATCACTAATTAAAAAAAAAAAGAAAAGAAAAAAAAGAACTATAGAGTCGACCACAGGCCAATCTAGGGTTTTCTCAACTGAAGTTCCTCTTTCCAAAATGAGTCTAGCTTGTATCAAGTTGACAAAAAAAAAAACTGGCCAACTCACCCCTAAATATTGATGTTCTCCAAAATTAATGTTGAGTCTTATTTTGTGGTCACTGATTGGGTGATCTCCTCCCACCAGGAGAGTCAGGAATCAAACTCAGGTTCTCTCAGTCTTGGCCACAATCACCTTTACCCACAGAACCATCCCATCAGCTCTGACTGACTTCTCATTTCATCTGAACCTTGTCCCTGGAAAACACATGGGAAATGCCCACACAAACGTTCATCCCATCTTATAAGCCAAAAGGTTTCATCTTAAAATGTCCTATTAGTGAACTCATCCGTGTCTTTTAGCCTCCTCTTCTTCCACTCAGCCGTGTTTGTCCCTCTCTGCTTCAACCACACCCACCAAACCTCCCACATCCTGCCTTTTGCTACTCCTTTATTCTTGACAGTATTCCTTTCTTCTCCTACAAAACCTGTTCTTTCACTAGGGTCTACCTGTGTTAGAAACTCCTTAACAATTTCTGCATCTCCTGTTTCTTGGGAGTGAGGTAGATTGTACCCTGCCAGCCTTCTGGGACGCAGCAATGCAGCAATCCTATGACTTATGTTAAGCCAATCAAATTTAAGTGCAAGGGTTAGAGCGATGCCTCAATTAGCAAGCACTTGTCCTCTAAGCATGAAGACCTAAGTTTGAGCTCCCAAACCCACTTTTAAAAACACGACACCGCGGCAAGTCCTAGTGCTGGCGAAGCAGAGGCAAGCAAAGAGACCCCTGGGCTCACCGGCTGGCCAGGCAGCCTAGCCTGCTTGTCAGTCTTCTGTCTTCTCCCTATCGATTGGTGGTTCTTTAAGTACTCTGGCCACAAGCAAGTCCTTGGTGAGTTCTGTGCATTACAAATGCATTCCCTCATTTTTGTGGTTTGTCTTTTTAATCTTAACATTGTCTTTTGTTGATTAAAAATGATTAAATTTGCTCAAGTTCCATGTGTCGGTCTTGTCCTTGGTTAGCATTTCTTTTGTGTATGTTTTCCACTCCCATGTAACAACACTATTTCTCTAGGTCAAATTCTAGAGTTGAATTCTTTTTTATTATCTTTAGGGTTTCGGTTTTGTGGTTTGTGGCTGTTTGTATATGTGTGTTTACATGAAGCCGTCAGGGGACACACTTGTATTATAACACATGTGTGGAGATAAGGGAACTTTCAGAAGTGGGGTCTTGAAGTGACTGAGGTAAAACTGTCTTTTCCTGATCTTACCTTCACTCCAGCCCTTTACCACCTGAATAGTCACACTTCTGCCTTAGTAATCACATTCAGGACTTCCCTGAGCTTGATCATCTGAGATACATAAGCAAAATAACTGCCGGATACATAGCCAAAACAAACGTTGCCAGGCTCCCCTGACCTGCCTCTGACAATGATGTCATTGTGCTTTTTACCTTTATCAACACTGTACCCCTGAGCTTTGTCGTCAAGAGTTCTGTGGGACAAAGGCCTGCTCTCAGTCACAGGCTACTAAAGCACTCTAATTTGGCCTAATTTGCTAGGCTGTAACTTTCTCCCTTTCCACCTTGTTGAATCCCGGTCTCTCTTGTTCCCACTGCTGTGCTGTGGACTCCAGGCCGGCTGGTACGCAACATTCCTGTCTCCGGCTCCCACCTTGCTTCGGGAATGTTTCCGTTATAGAAGCGCACCACTGCATCTGATCTGCTTTTAGGCAGAGTCTCACTGTGTAGCCCTGCCTGACCTGGAACTCACTCTGTAGGCCAGATTGGCCTGGAACTCACAGAGATCTACCTGCTTCTGCCTCCTCAGTGCTGGAATTAAAGGTGTGTGCTGTTATAACCAGCATATCTGACTTTTTACATGTGTTCTGGGATTTGAACTCAGGTCTTCAGTCCTGTGTGGCAAGCACTTTTACCCACTGAGTCATTGCCCTAGAGCTCAAATTCAAATCCAGTTTTATAAGTCACATATAATTGCTTTTATAATGTAATGTGAGGTCTGAATTAAGGAGTGTGTGTGTGTGTTGTTGTTGTTGTTGTTCAAGACAGCTTCTGGCTGCACAACTGTGGCAGATCTGCAGCTCACAATATGTACCATGCTGGCCTCCAACCTGCAATGTTGTTCCTGCTTGTGCCTCCCAAGAGTTCACTAAAACGAGCTCACCACAACGCTTGAAATCTTTTGTTTTTCTTTGTTTGGGGCTTGGGGTGTTTGTTTTGTTTGAGAAGGTCTCACATAGCCCAGGCTGTCCTTAAACTCACTATGTTGCCAATGCTAGCCTCTATCTGCTGGCCTCTACCTCTCCAGCACTGGAATCTCTAGTGAGCACCACTTGCCCAGGTATCACAGGGTATTTCTTTCTGTTTTTGTTTGAGTTTCTTTCAAGACAGGGTCTCACTGCGAATCTCTGGTTGTCGTGGAACTCGCAAAGATCCTCCAGAGTGCTGGGATTCAAGGTGTGTGACACCATGATTGGTTTCTCACAGGGTTTTTCAGCTTCTCACATAGACTGCACTGCATCTGGTAGATGCCTCCCATTATTTTTCTGCTATTGGTGCTGAAACCAAACTAATACTAATCCCAGGCCCTCTGAGGTAGGGCAATTTTACAAACTGAAGCAAGCAAGCGAACGTGGAAGGTGTTGTTAATGTACAGGACCCTTCCTGAGTGCACACACTCCTTCCCCCATAGTCCAAAGACACACCTTGAAAACAGAAAGCATCTTTCTGTTTGTTTGTTTGCTTCTTTGGTTTGTTTTGCCTTTTTGTTTGATTGCTTTGGTATGTTGAGACAGTGTCCCACATAACCCATACTGGCTTCATTTCACTATGTAGCCAAGGCTGGCTCATATTACATTCCTGTGGTTGTGCTCTGTGATTCCATTCTGTGGTCCCATTCTGTGGCATCCTCCTGTGGCTCTGTTCTGTAGTTCCATTCTGCGGTGCTGTGTTACAGTTCCATTCTGTTCTATAGTTCCACTCTGTGGTGCTGTCTCAAAGCTCCATTCTTTCGGTTCTGTTCTGTGGTTCTGTGGCTCCTTTCCCTTTGGTTTGGGGCATCATTTCCACAATGACTTTATATTTGTTTTTTTATCTCCTGGAGTAGAAAAGGCCTTTCTGATTTAACAGGCTTTTAATAACATAGTAGAAAAAAATAGTTAAAATAAGTCAGTATTAAGATTACAATTATTTCAGCATCAATTGATGTATTAACAGTGACCAAAGATCATACTTCTAAAGACTTGGCTGCATGCAGATGTGAGATGAAAACAGTTATGAGAAAGAGTTAAAGCCCCTCCTTAAATTTTCTTCCTCACATTTCTTCTATTTCTTCCATTTTCTTACAGATTCCAAGGATTACTGTGGCCTTATTTACCTCATGTAGGCAAAAGGTCTTATCTCAAAGAATGAGACTGGCCACTTCAAATAAAACTTTTTTCCCCTAGAAGTCACATTTGAAAGAATCTACTTGTGGCTTCTTCCCTGATTCAGTTCTCCCAAATACATACAAATTGTTAAAACCAGCAGGGCACTTCCTTCTAAGCACATTTCCCATTGGTTCTGCTGGTTTCTTCATTTCGTTCTTGCTGTGCCGAGGGTCCATCCCAGCCTTTCACAGAGGCTTTACAAATGTTCTGCCCCTTTACCCCCAGAATAAAACCACGTTTCAAAAAATAGAGTAGAAGGGCCACAGGAAAGAGGAGATCCTGTTAAAGCCTGGCCAGGGTGATTCCCACTGAGTGAATCTGAAAGCAGTATGCATGAGCTTAATGAAGTACCAAGAAGAGGCTTAGAATGCCCCTTCCTTGCTGTTTTGGTCAAAGTTCTATGTTCCTTTTCTACATGCAGGGAAGAAGTGATTGCCAAACAGATGCATGTGAGCAGAAGTTGACGTTATCTTGGGAGAAAGTCAATTTTATGTGTAGCTGATTCCTTTAGGTGCAGCCTGCCCACTGCTGAGCAAAGCAATCAGAGTACAAGAGGCCTGCTCACAGCACAGGGCATCGCAAGGCTTGCTTCTACTGTGGCTCATTAGAAGAATGAAATCTGAGGCTCCGAATCCTTCAGAGTCCAGTAGTGACAACTCGAGAAGCTGGACTCCAGAAGCTGAGGTGGAATGAGAAGGAATCCTTCACCAGGACACTCCCACCTCACTCCCATCAGACTGGCTCTGCCTTGCCTTCTTTCAATGCATGAAATCCTCATAAGGGGAAATCTTATTGCCCAAAAATTGTTCAGTGAGGGATAGCTTTCGTGTTTTAAAAATTGCTTAAAAACTATATAATATATGTGTTCATGTATGTACAAACGTGCATTCCACAGCATATGTGTGGGGGTCAGAGGTCAGCTTTTGTGGAGTGACTTCTTTCCTTCCATTCTCATGTGGGTTCTGACTGAACTCTGATCATCAAGCTTGCATGACAATGGATTCACCTGCTGAGCCATCTCTCTCACTTGCACCTATTTTTGTTTTTGCTTTCTTGTTGTTTGTTTTTTGTTTTTGTTTTTCCAAGGATTTTCTGTGTATCTCTGGCCTCAAACTTAGAGAGATTCCCTTGCCTCTGCCTCCCTAATGTTGGCATCAAAGCACCACCATAACCAAGCTAGTGCCTATTTTTTAATTGTGATTGTTTGCTTGTTTGCTTGTTTGTTTGTTTGTTTGTTTTGTGAGGCACTGTGGAGTTTTCTCGTTGCACCACTTGGGTTCAGTGAATGGAAGACAGGTCCTCAGGCTCTGCAGCATGTGTCTTTGCTTGTTGAGCCCTCTGACTGGCCCCTGAGGTTAGTTTTTAACTGAGACCTCCTCTCTTCGACTGCTGTGGGATGAAAGCTGAATTGCTGCTTGATAGATCCCTCTGTGCCACAGGGATCCATCTGCTCCATACTGTTAGTCTAAACATCTTCAATCAGTTCTGTTCTATGAAAAGGTCTTGAGCTCCTGACAAATGACAGTCACAAACCACGCACTTCCACCGTCCTGCAAACTGGCAGCTCGGGCGAAGTGCTTAAATTCTACCTTCTTCTCAAGTTAGAAAGAAAATTTGGACGGCGTTTTTCACTTGAGAGTCAGGGAACCTTCATATTGGGGCGCTTTTAGTGCCTACTACTGCACATCCAGCAGGTGACATAACTCGTGTGCCCCTTCCTCCTTCTGAAAACTCAGAAGATAAAGAAGTTCACAGGTGCAGTACTGTGTCACATGACCGGTGAGAGACTGGAAAGTGCCCTGCACATAAGTATTCAGTGCCTACTTGCTGTCACTGACTGCTTTCAGACCCACCTAGAATCAAACAAACAAGAACAACAAACCCAGCTCTAAACGGAGCAGTGTGCCCTGAGCAAAAGTACGTGAGAAAAGGGAATTGTTCTTAAATAGGTCTTTGATCACCATGAAAAAAAATGATGCTTCTGGGAAATTGAAGCAGGCCCTTTTGATAGATGGAGGGAAGTCTGGAGTGTACCACTCCTGCAAACAGCTGTTCTCTTTCCTTCCATGAAGCTCCCATACAGAGCTGACCACCTCGAACTTTTACTTTTGTCAAAACGAAAAACTTGAAATGGAAGGTACAGGTACATAAGGTTTTTGGTTCTGTTTCTTCGTTTGTTTGTTTGTTATATTAAATGTGAGGTTTTCTGCAAGAGCAGACGTGAGGCTTTCTTCCAGCCAAAGCAGCAAAGTTGAACCTTGGAGGGTTCTGTGGAAGAGTCTACTCTATGTGCTTTCAGGGTAAATTATCTGTAATTCTTTAACTAACAAGCTGGTCTTAAAAAGATAGGTTCTCTACCCCAGGTGTCCAATGAGATGGATAAAGAAAATGTGAACTACATAGGTACATGAATGGATATTTTAACAAGTAATGAAATCGTTCACACAAAAATCACTCACACAAAAACTGGCTATAATCATGTTAAGTGAATTAAGCTTGTTTCCGAAAGACGGTATTGCTTGTTGTCTTTCATGTGTGATTCCCAGATTATATATAGAGATACTCAGGATGTGGCGGCACACGCCGTAAAGGCCAACGCCCGAGAGGCAGAAGCAGAAAGATTGCCGAGTCTGAGTCCAGCCTAATTGACATAGTGAGATCCAGGCCAGCTAGGGCTACACAGTGACACCAAAAAATATAAAGAAATTAAAACAGGAGAAGTAAAATAACGAAAAGAAGAAGCAATGAAATCATCTCCCAGGAACATAGAGGACTAATGGGGAAAGGCAGGAAGGAGGAGAGGCAGTGGGCGAACACAGTCAAGGCGCAACATGCACTTGTATTAAAATATCCTCATGAGCACAGTAGCAAGAACAATTATTGTACAAGGGAAAAGATTAAAACTCCCGGAAAGCAGCCAGACAAAAAAAATATATTCTCGACTGTTTAATTAACCGTTGCCCAACAAACATCTTTTGACCAGCGACTGCCATGTGTAAAGCTTTGTGCTAAGCTTTTCGTGTCAGATACAATTTTAAAAAATAGCAAAACCCAAGACGAAAGATAACAGCACTTGCTCTTAAGAGCCCTGAATCTAATTGAACAGATAAGGCATATACACGAGAAAAGCTAAGTGGCACCACCAGGCTGTCACCGATATGGGCCAAATGACGAGTTCAATACTAAAGTAGAAAAGCAGGGACAAACTGCTTTGGGCCAGAATAGGCAAGAAAAGCCTCTAAGAATGACCCGAGAATGAGTGGGCTAAACAATGGGTCTTAGTGGGTGAGTGTGGGAAGGCGGCAGGAGAGGGAGGTGGAGAGGAGGGGAGTGGGGCGTCTTGAGTTCTGAGTAAACAGGAAAGCTGCCTATAGAACTCATTAGAAGATGGGTGGGTGTCAGGCCACCAGATGGCTCAGCAGGTAAAGGCCACTCGAGTTCAATCTCCAGGATCCACATGGTAGAAAGAAAGACCTGACTCCTGCAAGTTGTCTTCAGACTTCCACACCCACGGCATGGCGTGCACACACAGACACCTCCATCCCCACATCCCCACATAATAAAACAAATAAATCTAAACTTTGAAAAAGATAGTTGGTTGATACAAATGAAATAATCAGAGTTTAAAACATTTCTCTCTCTGTCTCTGTTTCTCTCTCTTTCTCACACATACAAGGAGACATAGAGAGTGGTCAGTGTTCAAAGTTAAGCCCCTTTGACCTTTAAATACTAAACACATTTCTGTCTTTGCTCATCTCTTTCAACTGGCCCTCCCTCTCTCTCTCCTCCCCCTTTCTCTCTCTTCTTCCTTTCCTCCCTTCTCTCAGCCTAAGTTTCCTTAGGAACTGATCACTTCCAAGTGTCCTGTTGCACTGTAGGAAAACCCTCTTGGGGCTGTTGGTAAGGATTACATGGTGTTTAGGTCTCAGAACCACAGAACATCGCAAACAAAGAGCTCAAGAGCACTAAAGTCATGTTCTTCCAACACAAGCTTGCAGAGGGATGGCGACCGTTGCCAGCTTTCCTGCTTCACATCAAGATTCCTCTGATACTGCTTGAAGTAAGTACATCTGAAACCCTTCACTTACCCTGAGTAGAGATTAGAATTTAATTGCTCAGGGTTTATTGACTTTCTGCCATTCATTGTTTTTTGAAACAGGGGTTGTGTTTGGTTTTGGTTTGGTTTTTTTTTTTTTTTTTCGAGACAGGGTTTCTCTGTGTAGCCTTGGTTCTCCTGGACTCACTTTATAGACCAGGCTGACCTCAAATTCAGAATCTGCCTGCCTCTGCCTCCCCGAGTGCTGGGATTATAGGCGTGGGTCATAGCGCCAGGCTTGAAACAGGGCTTTATGTAGCCTAGGCTGACCTCAAACTCATTATGTAGCTAAAAATGACCTTTACCTTTTGATCCTCCTGCTTCCATCTCCTAAGTGTGGGAATTACAAGCATGTGCCAACACATCCAGTTGATGCAGTGCAAGATCAGGGACTTTGAAACCATGAAAGTCATTGTGCTTTTAATTATTATTAGCTGAGGTATTACATACCTGTGTTAGGCTTCTCTAGTCTGCAGAATCAGAATAGGTAGAATGGATGTATATTACCAAAGGATAGCAATTGGACTGTCTTGCATAGTACAGGCTAAGTAGTCGAAGATGGCTGCATACTGGAGAACTTGAGAGCCTGGTAGATCTCAGTCTATGAGGTTCAATGCCTCGGATGTTCCAGTCTGATGCTGAGGGTGTTAGAGGAGTCCTGGAGAACTTCTGGTCTTCAGTTTATGTTGCAAGACCAAGAAGCAGCAGTCCGCTGATAGTGAAGCATGGTATAACAGCAGCAACAACAAGTAGATGCACTTCTCAGCAAGGAGTGAAGGCAGACAGGCAAAAGTAGCATTGTTTCCCCTTAGACCTCCATATCGAGGCTACAACTGGAAGGTACTGCCCACACTGTCAAAGGGTCCTTCCCCTCTGTTAGCCATTTTTATAAATACCCTCATGGATCTATCTATACAAGGCATATCTCTTAGTTGACTACAAATCCAATCAAATTGACAAAAGATCAGCCATTAAAATTATCTGTGAAATGTTTGGGTAAAAATGCTGACAGCACCAGGAGTTTCAAATTCAAGACATGTCAGCAGAAGAGCTGCATATGTTGTAGAGTCTATCTGACTGTATCTATTATGCATTAAAAACAATGTCGGTAGCAGGCAGGAGCTAGGGCAGGCCTTTAAATCAGAGATTTAATTCCCCAGGGACATGTTTAAAAACGTGGCTCGAGGGTCTAGAATTACCTGTTGAGATTCATGTCATCTTCGGTTTGCAAATGACAGCTGTCCTAGCTGAGCTTTCTATTGCCGTGATGAATACCATGACCCAAAGCAAGGTGGGGAGAAAGTTGATTTCAGCTTATAACTCTCAAGTCACAGTCCATCACTGAGGAAAGTCAAGGCAGGAACCAGGAAGCAGAAACTGTAGCAGAGACCGTGACTTGCTTAACCTTCTTGCTTTCTATACCACCTGACCATTGTGGGTACAGCCCACAATGGGCTGGGGCCTCCCACATCAATTATTAATCCTGAAAAGGCCTGACAAGCTTGTCAACAGGCCTGCCTGCTGGGAGCATTTTCTCAATTAAGGCTTCTGCTTCTCAAAAAAAAAAAACAAACAAACAAAACAAAAAAACAAAAAACAAAAACTAAAAACTAAGAATAGCAGCCAAATACTTTCGTTTAAATAAATGGTGTTCTGATGGTTGTTATTCCTTATCAACTTGACAAGATTTAAAATCACATTGCAGGCAAGTTTCCAGTCACGCCTTTGAGGAAGTTTCTAGATGGTCAGGATGGCAAGACACACCTTGTGGGCAAAAACACTCCATGGGCTGGGATTCTGGACTGTATAAAAAGTAGGAAGTGAGCTGAGTACCATCATCCCCTTCTCTCTGCTCCCTGGCTGTGGATAAGATATGACCAGCTGCCTCACACTCCTCCAACCATGCCTTCCCAGTATGATGCGCTGACTATACACTCTCAGACTCTGAAGGTCAAATCAGTTCTTCTTTCCATGGGTTGCTTTTGCGGGGTGTGTTTTGTTTTTGAGGAGCAACTTTGCTTTTCCAGATCTGACTATCTCCTGGGCCCTTTTGATTTCAACTAACACAAATTACGTAGACCTTATTGACCATATCAAATTTTGTCCAGCCAGTCTCCTGCACCTCTCATAAACACACATGCACAAAAACACAGGCTGATACGGAAGATTCTAACTAGCAAATGAGGAGACAGATTCATTCCTAGAAGAATAGAAATCTAGAATTCCTCAAGCAATAAATGAGCCATGCTTACAATCGCTTGTGTGCTGATGACTGTGTTCTTTTATGCAAAAGTTTTTCACACAAAGTATCCTTTGCTTCCACTGCAAGACATCTGAATCACCAAAGTAAGTGACTGTGATTATGATGATAGTTTACAAAGTGGTCTGACATACTCATGTGGGAAGGGTTGTATTGTTACTTTATTTGTTTGTTTGTTTGTTTGTTTGGTTGGTTGGTTGGTTTGGGAGATTTTTTGTTTGCTTTAGTTTAAGTTTTTGTTTGGTTTGAGCTTTGGTTTGGGTTTTGTATTTTGTAACAGGCTTTCATGGAGCTCAGATGGGCCTCAAGTTTGCTTCGTTGTCTTTGATGATCTCGAATTCCTGTTGAGGAAGTGTTGAACAAAACATGTACAGATGCTTTTAAAATTGAATTCTAGCCTTATGTTTGTGACACTTGGAAAATTAGTCTATTGAAATCCATTCTTTAGGGCTGGTCTTTTCTCTAGTCTTTGACGTAACAAGTGATGTGGTTATAAACGGGAGTCTGTGCTAGGGTGCTGCCTCAGTTAATAAAGTGAGTTTGCTCCCCAAGCTCCCACATTCTGAAACAAAACTAAAAAACTTTGTGTGGTGGCATTCGATTGTAATCTCCAAACTGAAGAGGCTCAGTGAGCAGCAACCCGGGGCTCCACAGCAGGCCAGCTGAGTCTCATCTACGGCTCTAGGCTAAGTGCCTCAAAACCCAAGGTGAATGCCGGAAACTGAGGAATGTCTTCAGGCCTACTCAGACACATGACATGTGCGCATGCGCCTGTAAACACATGCATGCTCCTGGACACATGAACACAGCAAAACAAATCAGCGTTTCTTTCCATAAATTATTCTGAAAATTCAACACATGCACTATACATAAAACTAAAGCTAGTAAAATCAAGAGGTGGCTTTACTAGATAAAGCAGAGCTTTTTAAAAGCCTGGCCAAAAAGTACTTTTAAAAAGTTTTGTTCTGTTGCTGAAGAAGAATAAATATACCCTAACATTTTGTTTCTGAATCTGGTTAATTTTGTTTTTGTTTTTGTTTTCCAAAACACTGCTTTACAGCAGGGCATGATGCCTTGTGCCTATAATTCTAGTCTTGCATAGGTATGAGGAGGAGGAGTTCAAGGTCAGCCTTGGCTACATAGAGAGTTTCCCATCAGCCTAGGCTACCTCAGACATTCATTGTCTGAGAAAAACAAACACAAAACTCAAGTATACTCATTTTTTTTTAATTGCAGGGAACTGAGATTCTCTGTGCATTTAGACTTTTCCTTTTTTCTTCCTTTCCTTCTTTCCACCTTTCTTTCCTTCCTTCCTTTCTTTCTTTTTCTTCTTCTCTTCTTTTCTCCCCACCCCCTTTCCCTTCTGTCCCTTCTCTCCTTTTTCTCTCTTCTCTCCCTGGTCTCCCCCTCCTCTCTTTTACAATCCCTCCCCCAACTCTCCACCCCTTCATCCCCCATCCTCCTTCACTTGAATACTTGAGCCGCATAAAACACAAGGAGGCGATTGATGTCTTCCAGGACCTTAATTGGAAGAACAGCTTTATCTCATGGGCAGACAGACACTACACAAATGTTTGGTTTACCCTGTATCACATAGTTAGCAAGGTCCTTACAGGTTCAAGGGAAATGATCGTAGAGGCTTCACTAGGAGGACTCAACAGTCTCAAAGAAGAAGAAAAGAAAAAGAAAAAAGAAACTAACAGATAAGTCTGAGGAGTCTGAAATCTTTTAAATGACCCACAGCTGGACATGATTCTATAGGGAAAGGCAGAAACCAAATAGCAGAGAAATAGCAAGGTCTGTTCTTGCAGCGCCGCCAATGCCCCTCCTCCACCCTCCCCCACAGCATCCAGAAAATGCAAAGCTGTCCTGGGGAGATGTCTAACTCTCTGATTTCTGAACTGTCTCAGTTCTGCCCTAGTCATTGAATGCTGCGGGTCAAACTGCCCAGACCATAGGAAATCCTGATGAAAAAAGCTCTTCAGCTGGCTTTCCCATGGCCGGCAGAGGTTTCCACAAGCTTTAGACACAGATCCTCTAAACTGTGCGGGCTGCCTTCTGCCCTCCATCCTGCCACCAGGAAAAGAAGGAAAGGGCCGCGCTGGGCCGAGGATGCAGCTCCATTAGTTGAGTACTTGCGTACCACACACCTAGACCTGTGTTCAACTCCCGGAACTGCCAGCACCACACACACCGGGAATGATGGTGCCTACCTATAATCCCAGCACTCAGGTGGGTAAGGAAGGAAAATCACAAATGCAAAGTCATCTGTGACCGCTTCGTGAGGAAGCCAGCCTGAACTGAGACCCGGTCTCAAATAACAATAATAATAATAATAATAGAAAGAAAAAAAATTCTCTTAAATTTGTTACCCTGAGCAGTCACCCTGCCCAACTTTTACTGGACCTCTCATGAGCCCCCCTTCTTTGAGAAAAAGTTAGAATGTGTGGCATTTACAGATCTCTGGTCAAATGAGAGCCAAAAGGGGTGATTCCGAATCCTTAAGCTATTTTTCAGCTGCTGAGAGAGGTTGGCTTTGGACAACCCCTGGCCACATAAAATCTAAAGATACGGTGTTTCCTTTACCCTTCCTCATAGCAAGCTACAACACACAAAGACCACAGCGGAGCTGAGACTTCCTACCAAACTAAATGAAGGCATGAGGAAGAAATTATGTAGACCTCTGAAAGAGCTTACATCTTAGGCCCTTCCTTTGCTTCAGACACCATGAGTTAAACTGCTTCAGGGTAGCCCTTGTGGTTCTGGTTCCCCGCCGTGAGGGGTTTTCTGAAATCTCACTGGATCCTAAAATATTTAATCTTAAAGGGCTTGGGATGCCCACGAGGCTGTCATTTGTGGAATGTAGCTTTATCTCTGTGAGGGATTCAGGACACAGCACAGACACTTGTTGGATCCTCTCTTCCCTTGACAAGGAGCTGGAAATGTCCTCTCAAAAGAGCTTGAGGAAAAGCAAACAATTCCCCGGAGAAACACGATAGCCTTGCACACTAAAGGGAAGAGCTTCAGTCAGCTAACAGGCCAGGCGTGCAGGGGGGATGACAAGCTGGGATGATGATGGTCTGGTGTCAGTAAGAAACAGGAGATGAACCCTGATGTGAGACTTGGAGGAGGATGCCAAGAACTGTCACTGTGGGAATGTGCCAAAATGAGAGACCATTTCGGGTGACTGAGAAAAGGATGTTCTTGCTGTGGGTCAGCTTTTCAGGCTGGGGCAAGTTGTTTTATACTAACTGGATGACTTGGAAAGGATGGTCAGAATAATAGGATGTGGGATCTGGGGAGATATAGCTGGGAGGGTAAAGTGCTGACTTTGACCCTATGTGGTGGCATGTGCTTGCACTGTGGCCCTGGAACTGGTGAGTTCCAAGCCAGTGAGAAACTCTGTCTCAGGAAACAGGATGATGGCACTTGAGGAATGGCTCTCAGGTTGATCTCTGGCTTACACACACACACACACCACACACACACACACACACACATTTGAACATGCGTGCACACACAAGATAATAGAATTGTAAACAGACAAGAACATGGAGCTTTTCATTAACCATCTCTGCGTCTTCCAACCTCCACTCCCATTCTTCTACGGGCCTTTCATTCTCTCCACTTGGAGCCCATAATCTGATAATGCCATGCCTACAAGGCTGCACAGCCCAAGCCTGTTGTTAGACCTGTCCCATTCCCTCCCTGCTCTTTCCTCTGGTCTCCGCTGTCACCCTCTTCTCATGCCAGCCTCATGACCTGACTCTCCTGCTCCCTCTCCACTGTTCATTTATAGTGACGTAGCTTATGGATAGTGACGTACTTTATTATTTGTTCTTAATCTCCCTCCCCTACAGCATGAACGTCACAAAGCCAAAGACTGTGCCTCTTTTGTTCTCTACACCATCGGGGTTTATCACAATACGTGGCTTCTGGTAAGAGCTACGCAAATATTTGCTTAACGAAAGAATACAAACAGAGGTACTGGGATCCAAAACCAGTAAGAGAATTCCCTCTCCTAGATCATTAATGACAGCACACAGGTAAGCATGATACTCGCCCAAGAAACCCTGACGTGTCAAGGTAAGTGTTGTTGACAGCTACGCAAGAACTGGTGGTTACGCTAGAGACGTCACAGGAGAAAGCATGCAAGATGAGCTCCGTGAAGCTCATTTTCTCCAGGCTTCAGGAGGATGTCCGGGGTTGAACACACACTATCATTCTTTTTCCTCTCCCAAGTCCAGCATCTTCACAAACCATGTTGGAGCTGGCCTCCTTGCTCCTCAGCCCGCCCCACCCCGAGAGCTACCCCTGATGCCCCACAGCACTTACTTATTGCTGACTCAAGTCCTGTCCTCTGTCCCAGAAGTTCCTATCTATGCGCTAAGACAATTGTTTGGGCTCCAGCTGCAGCTTTTTTATTTTCAGGACTCACTTGGGGAGGATTGACAGGCGTGGGGAAGGAGAGGAGGCAGGGAGTTAAACAGCACTCTATTTACAGCCTCTGTATAAAGGCAGCTTTTCAAAAGATGTTATCTTGACTCTGCCTGAGTCAAGAAGAGAGAGATACTTTATTTATTTGCTTTTTTTGTTGTTAATATTTTAAAGGAAATCTTAATCCTAGTTTTGTAATTCCCCCCAGAGGGACTTTCTGTGGTGCGAAGGGTGTTACAAAATTCTGAGGTTGATTGAAGTAAAATCATTCAGTCCAATAAACATGTCACACAATACACTTTGGGGCCCAGGGAAGGGGCATGATGAAATCGAGAAGGTCAGCTTTTAAGACTCCAAAAAGGACAGTGAGCACAGGGTAAGGGAGTCCTCGGTGGTGTTGAGACTCGTTTTGTTTCTGTAACCTTACCTCTCTCCCATAATCACCCTGTTCCTGCTCATAAATTCTTTGGGAGGCAACAAGGACACTAAGAGTAACTCCCCGGTGCCCACCACTCCAAGGCGTCCAAGCTCACAACACCTCAGCAGGTGGGTGTGGCCATCAGTGTTCCTGTAAAGCCGCAGCATTGGTAAACAAAGGGCTCCAGGCTCCAGGTTCAAGTGGCTGCTCAAATCTGCCAGGTCCTTCAAGCCTGGGCTCATCACCAGGGCTCCATCCTGCGTGGCTGAACCATCCTTCCCACACACAACCCAACGTCCACCCGGCAAACACACAGTGCAAAGGGGGAAAACTTATGTGTGCTGTGAGGCTCTAAGCCTCTTCCTCTTACTTTTTGAGGCAGAGTCTCGGGAGCCCAGGCTGGTCTCAAGCTTGCTAAGTGAAGATGCCCTTGGGCTGATCTGCCTGCCTCTCTATCTACCTCTTAACCACGAGATTACAGTGTGCCACCATACTGGCTTTATGTGGTGCTAGGGATCAAATCCAGTACCTCAGGCATGCTGGGAAAGCACTACCAACTAACCTGCATCTCTACCTGCTTCCTCTCTAATAAGTTGTCTTCTAAGGTCACACTGAGTAGAAATTGTAGAAGTAATGGTGCTTTGCAGTGTGCCATATTACATGTAAGCAAAATAAAGAGTTGTGTTAATTCAAACTGTATATTAAATTCAGCGTGCAGAGTATGAAATATCACAGGACCAGCAAACTAAAACTTTTAACAGGTCAATTAAATCTCTTTAATTATGTTCCCTGAGGTATCTAAATATTTACGACACTTTTACTGAGTTATCTCTTCAAGAATGGACTTCATGAAAATACAAATTATATACTGATGACCTTCCAACAGCATGAGATTCCTAGGGAGCCCCTAACTGTGGATGCCCTTTATTCCATGTAAACAGAGACAAAAACACCAATAAATGTGTGTGATTTGTGTTGGAGAGATGGCTCAGAGTGTAGAGTGCTTTCTGTGCAAGCATCAGGCTCCCCAAAACTCATGCAGAAACCTACAATGGTGGCACACAGCTGTGGCCCCAGCACTGGGGAATGGAGAGAGACAGATTTCAGGGGCAGCTAGAATAGCTGAAACAGTCAAGTTCAAGTCTAGGAAGAAGCCCTGTTCAAAAACTAAGGTATAGAGTAAGGCACGAGCCACCCAGTATTGACTACTGGCCTCCCTGGATGCATGGACAGGCATGTGCACCTGAAAACCTGCGTACTTCCTCACTTATACACCTGTGTCTAGCTTATGTCATATTTCTAAAGTCTAACCGAAATAAAGAGAAGCAACTCTATTGATAGAGTGTTTGCTTAGCATGCAAGAGGCCCTGGGTTCAACCCTCGGTACCAAATGAACTGGGTTACTACAGGAGACCCGAAACCCCAGCTTCAGGAGAGTAGAGGGAGGAAGATCATGAATTCAAGGTCTTCCTCAGATATGTTGTGGGGGTTAAGGCTTGCCTGGACTACATGAGAGTCTGTCTTTAGGAAAAGGAGGTTGCTATGGTGGTCGGAAAGAAAATGGTGGCTCATCGGCCCATAGGGGATAGCACTATTAGGAGGTGTGGCTTTGGAGCAGGTGTGGCGACTCAGTGGTGAGTTTTGAGGTCTCAGAAGCTCAAGCTAGTTCACTTCCTGCTGCCTGTGGACCAGATGCAGAACTCTCGGCTCCTTCCCCAGCACCATGCCTGCCTGCACACCACCATGCTTCCCTCCATGATAATAATGGACTTAAACCTCTGAACTGTAAACCAGCCCCAATAAAATATTCTCCTTTATAAGAGTTGCCCAGGTTGTGGTGTCTCTTCACAGCAATAAAACCCAAACTAAGACAGCTATAGAGAATCCGAAATTCGCCTTTGAAGCAGAACATCTCTCCCTTCCCCCTAAGAGGCCAGCCCTTTATTTCTAACCATAAATGGTTCCCATAACCAAAGAAATACAGCACCGTGCCCTCATGAAATTTAAGCAATCTTTTACCAGGCAAGTATTGAAGATCCCAGTTTTAAGGATTAAGTAATGGCATTTGAAAACACTTAAACCACCAATAAAGAAATAGAGGGCAGATATTTTACAACATAATATTCTTATTATTTGGGAATTTCACACAATGCACCTCATCATACTCACTTCCTAGTCTTTCCAGGTCTGCGCTCCATCCTTGTGACACCCTCACCAAAAAGAAAAACCAACCAAACAAACAAAAGGTAAGTCCAATTTGTGTTGCTCATATACTCACTGGAGCATAGTCCCAGTGTTCAGATCCTCAAAGAAAACTGAGCCCTTCTGCACCCCCACCCCCGCTAGAAGCCATCAGTTGTGAAGAGTTATACTTCACTCTCCTTATCACAAATTTTAAGAGTTCTTCCCACCTAGGCTTTGGGTCAGGGGTGCAGATAGGAGTTGTCACAGAAGCCTTGTATGACTCTCTGTCTTAACCGTGCATCCGAAGTTATTGACACCACTGCAAAAGGAGCACCTTGGCCCTTTGCCACCAGCAGGAGCATGGATCATGAACTTTCATGTGGTTTCTGATGACAACATGGGCCAATATGATGGCATTCATATTGCTAATGGCATCTGCACAGACCACAGACATCAACATGGCCTTCAGCGCATGGGCCATGGGCATCAATGTGGTTTCCAGAGGCAGTCCAGTCCATAGACATCAACATGGATTCAGATGGCAGCACAGACCAAGGACATTCACATAGCATCCTCCGTCTGCAGCACAGACCACAGATAATCTCATGGCTCTCAGCAGCAGCACAGGCCACTGATATAAACATGGCCTCGAGGGAAACACAGGCCACAGACACCAACATGGCCCCAGTGGCATCATAGCCCACGGACATCAATATGACTTCAGGCTGCAGCACAGATCATGGAAATCCACATAGCCTTCAGTGGTAACATGGGTCATACACATCGACACAGACACGAATTCTGCTGAGCTGGGACCATGAACACCAACATGGCTCTCGGCAGCAACATGGACCACAGACACCAGCCTGGCCTCCAGGTGGCTTCACAGGCTGCTCACACTAACCTGTTTCCTCTTGTCTCAGTGTTTCTATTGTTGTGAAGGTTATTACCATGACCATGGCAACTCTTACAAAGGAAAACATTGAATTGGGGCTGGCTTACAGCTCAGAGGTTTAGTCCATTATCCTCATAGCAGGAAACATGGTGGCATGCAGGCAGACATGGTGCTGGAGAAGGAGCCAAGAGTTCTACATCTTGATCTTCAGGCAGCAGAAGGAGACTGTGGGTCACACTGGGGGTAGCTTGAGTATATGAGACTTCAAAGCCCGCCCCTACAGTGATATACTTCCTCCAACAAAGCCACACTTCCTGATAGTGCTACTCATGGTGGGCCAAACATTTAAACACATGAGTGCATGGAGGCCATTCCGATTCAAGCCACCACATCCCTTGTCTGCATGGCCCAGGGACATCAACAGGACTTCAGGTCAGCAGCACAGACCACAGACATCCACATGGCCCTTTGGTGGTAACACAGACCACTCACGTCAATATGGCCCTGAGCTAAAGGGCAGGATTTTATTTATGCCACCATGTCAAATGTTACCAGCATCTCCAATATGTTTTCTTTCTGCTTTACTTCTTCTTCCCATGTCATCTTGCAAAGAATCTGGGATAGCACCAAACTGAAAAAGGAATCCTCTCCTATTTCTGAGTTCTACTGACCCAGACAGTCACAGAAAAAAGAAGACGGGGAAGCACAGACAACAATGATATAGTAAATTCCAGAAAGGGGCCCTGGCTTCCTCCCTAGGCCATGCTCTGGGGTGAGGTGAGATCTCTGAGTGGTGTCAGCATGGCCACTAGTAAGGGTTTCATGAGAGTTCTCTCAGCTCTTCTGAGGTGTGAAGGTTGACACTGTGGTTCCCACTTGTACTGGGAAGCCCTGAACACAGATGAGGGCCTCTGCTAAGCAGCTAACATGAAACAGTGTTCAAGAGACAATCATGAAAATGACTAGGCAGGTGTGCTCAAGGCTAGGTGACACTGGGGGCCTTGTGTCACCCAGAGACAGTGGGGAGTGTGCGGAGATGACAGCTGTTGTTTCCACCACGCCAGGCAAATAGAATGGGAAAGAAGAAAACCAATAATCAAAGTCAAAGCAAAGTGAAAGGAGCGAAGCATCCCACACTTGTGCTTGCACAGGAGCAATTCTGGACCTTTGAAGCGTCATTTCAACTACAGGTAAGGTCTGTGACATAACACTGGAGAAAAGCTGGGCATGGTAGCACACACCAGTGATCCTAGCACTGGAGGCAAAGGCAAAAGGAACGGGAGTTCAAGGCTAGTCTAAGCAAGGTCGTGACAGCCTGACTCAAGAGGAGAGGAGAAGGAAAGGGGCTGGAGAAACAGGAACGAAGGATGGGGAAATGAAGAGAAACAGGAGGAAAAAAGGAAGGAAGGAACAAATGAACAAAAAAGGGAAGGAAGAAAGGAAAAATGTGTCTTGATTTCTCTGAATCTCTACTTTGTTATCAAAAGGAGTAATAAAATGTCTATAACCCAGAATTCACATTTACATACACAGAGACAAGAGAATATCAACAAATGCCATCAAAATAATCATAGTAGTCATTGTATTTTGAATTCTTTTCTTTTTATTTCCTGTGTCGAACCCTGGACCTTAAACACACTCAACAGACGCTCTGCATCCTTGGACCAAATCTTCTTCTTGTTGTTTTTATTGTCATAACGAACAAAAATGGGAAGAAAAACAGAGGGAAAAAAGGCAGAAAAGGGGAGCAGGGCAGTGGTGGGAGGCAAAGGCAGGCAGATCTCTGAGTTCAAGGCCAGCCTTGACCATAGAGTGAGCTCTAGGACAGCTGGGGCTATACAGAGAAACCCTGTCTCAAAAAAAAAAAAAGAAGAAAAGAAAAGAAAAAGAAAGAAAGAATAGAAAAGAAAAAGAAGGAAGAAGAAAAAGAGAGAGAGAAAGAAAAAGAGATAAGAGAAACAAGGATCATGTAGAAACGCCTTTGAGCAGGACTGTAGTCAAGAGAAGGCAGGAATATGTAGCCAAGTTAGAAATACAAAGGGCTGCTGCAGAAGCAGTCTTACATCTTAGACTAAGAAATCTGACTTGCTTCTTTGATTGCATGTGTGGTTTCTGCTTAACATCCCTGGGATGTGGGGGCAATTCAAAGTCACCTTTAGCTATATGGTGAGTTTGAGGTTCAAGGTAAGCCTGGACTACATACTATTCTGTCTCAAAAAAAAAAAAAAAAAAAGGAAAAGAAAAGAAAGAAAAAAGAATCAATGAAAAGAAAAAAAATGTATTATATCCTGGTAACAATTAAAAAAGGCCACCAAAATTTTAAGTTATGACAGTTTAAATAATCAAAATCACATTTTACAATAACACTTTGGTGCTTTAGGAGTGGAGATCCTGGGGGGGGGGCGGGGCGGGAATCAGTCTTCAGGCTGTAGCAGTAATCGAGCAATGAAGAGATGGAGAAGGCTCTGGCGTGATGGGGGAGGGGATGGATGTGCAGCTGTTTAGGAAGCAGTGGTTCAGCACTCGGTTAGAGCTGAGGCTGGGGAAAAGTCATGGCTAAGAGCAACTGAGCTGGGAAGGCTTCATCATCATTTGTTTTATTTTCTCATATGTGTGCGGCTATGTGTGTGTGTATGGATGCCAGAGACCAATGTTATGTGTGGGTGTCATTCTTCAGACGTTGTCCACACTATCCTTTCTCACTCTCCACCCAATTTTATTGGTTTTTAGACAGATATAGATAGATGTATTTACTTTGGACACACACACACACGCTTTGATCACATTTACTTTCACTATCCTCCATTTCTTTTTATTCCACTTCCATTCCCACCAAACGCCTTTCCAGCAACTCTTCCTTTTATTTCTTTTTCCTTCCTTCCTTCGTTCATTTGTTCCTTCATGCATGCATGTCATTCGTTCATTTGTTCCTTCTTTTCTTCCTTCCATGCATTTAATTCGGGTTACTTATGTGACCTTACTTGAGCAAGGGTCTCCCACTAAAACCTAGTTCTCACCATTTTGACTAGACTGTCTAGCCAGGAAGCTTTGGGGATCCCCTGTCTATACACCAGTGCCATGCCTATGTCCAGGAAGTTTACAGTGCATGCTGATGCACTTGACTTATCACGTGGATGCTGAGCATCTTCTCAAGTCCTCACTGCTTGAGTGGCAAGTGCTTTATGACAGAAATGTCCACAGCCCCTTCCACTTCGTACAGAAGGAACTGTATCTGTGAGAGATCTCACAGCTTGGGTTTCATTTTGAAATGGGACAAAACCAAACATCAGTGAATGCTGACCATGCAGTAACCACACAGATAGCAACTTTAGCTGATGTTCTTGGACTTGATTCCCACCATCCCCAGCTACCTACCAGCTGGTGGGAAATGCCTCCAGCCAAAGCAAAATTAAACCACAAAGCTTCCTGGTTTTCACTAGGAACTCACTCTTTTCCACCAGTGAAGGAATGGCTGAGCCAAGAATCCCTGATTTCATTTCTCTGAGACTAGTCTTCTCCTGGCTCCATAGTCAGCCTTGGGCAATGTGAGGCTCCCAAGAATGGCTTCTGGTTTCTCTTTAAATGTATGTTAATTACACAAAGTAAGAAGGTTCCATATGGTGTTTCCATATGTGCATGCAATGTTCTGTGATTTGATGCCCCACAAAATATAAATGAGGCCAGTTTTTGTTGTTGTTTTGTTTTGATTTTGAAATCTTCTGGGGACCATGCAAACAGCATCAAACGCATTGGTTTGGCCAACTATGGCCATGACCTTCTTTTCCTCTTACCTCTTTCCTCTTACCTCTTAACTCTTTCGACTGAAATACTGGACACACATGCCTATGCAGTGCTGAAGATTGAACCTAGGGCTTTGTGCATCTTGGATAAGTACTAACTACTTAGATCAACTACCACCACAGCCTGAAGCCAGTGTATTTAAACCAGGGTTTACTTGGGAATTACAGAAAGCAAATTCGTGTGGAGAGGAACATGAAGCCCAGTATTCTTAGACAAGTGTGAGTTTCTGGCTCTTGTCATCAGCCCCCAATTCTTTTCCTGTGGCAATGCCATCCCTGAGGGCTCTAGCCCAGGGTCATTCCATGGGAAGAATTTGCATTTAGGTTTTGTTTTATTCTGTGCCCTCCTTGTAAGAATCCTTGGCTGGCCGTAGTGTTGCACACCTTTAATCTTAGCACTTGAGAGGCCATGGCAGGTGGATCTCTGTGAATTCGAGGCTAGCCTGGTCTACAGAGTGAGTTTCAGGACAGCCAAGGCTACACAGAGAAACCTTGTCTGGAGAAAGAAAGAAAGAAGAAAGAAAGAAAGAAAGAAAGAGAAAGACAAGATCTGCCACCAAAATGCAACAGGAGTCACTATGATGTGCAAGTGTGTGGTGGAGAAATGGGAGAGAACGGAAAGCAGAATGGTTTGTGCACTATGAAGAAAGGTAGAACTGGAGACTCAAGGGTGGTGAGGGACAGCTTGACATGGCCACCCAAGGCCATGGTAAAGTCCTGGCCCATGCTGCCCCTGAGGGCCATGTCTGGGTCCTTAGCACTGCAGCAGCAGGGGGTCTGTGCCAACGCCTGTGGCCCATGGCACCACCATAGGCCATGCAGATGTTCCTGGTCTGGGCTGTACCTGTGACAGCGTTGATGTCCATAGGCTATGCAGTTCTGGCCCCACCCCTTTGGGAGAGGGGCCCTGCACCTCTCCTGGGCAGCATGGCATTGGTGCTGGTGGGCTAGTTAGGACAGCGCTGGAGAGCCTGGCGATGTGGATGCTGAGGAGCTGAGCCGACCAGCTCAGCTGCCATCAGGCCCAAATGGAGGGCTTTGAGTTGGCCCACCTCAACATCTATCCCGTCTATGAACTGCTGGAACAGAGCTGAAGGGCAGACCCAAGCTACAGGGTCTCCATGACACAAAGCAGCAAGATATCCAAGAGGAGTCCCGGTACGGATCCAATACTGATAAAGTAGCAGAAGCCAGAGGCCTTGACCCAGACCAACGACGCACTGCAATGAACATTTGTAAGTAAAATTGTTTGGACAAAAGGGTATACTGTGTGACACACTTCAGCTTTCACAATGAGATGATTTGGTTTTGTTTCCTTGTTCCTTTTAAAATTTTTCTTTATTTTATTTTCCCTTTGGAGGAGATTGTAAAGGTGGGGGTGGATACAAAGGGATGGGAAGATGAGTGTGTTGGGGTGCATGTTATGAAATTCACAAAGAATCAATAAAAAGTTAAAAAGGAATCTTTGAAAAAAATGATATATTTTTATTATATCCCAAATGTTTTAAAATAATAAAACTATGTTTTTAAAAGGCTTCCAAGTTAGAGAACAATTTACTATGGCTATGGTTTCAATTTTTCAAAGAATAATTTAACATTTTTTGTATATTCCCTCCTAATGTCCATAGCTATGACTATAGCTTTTGTCATAATTTGCATAAGTACACCTGTCTTTATTATATTTTCCCCAATACCACAGGCATTTCATATACATATATTTTAGTGTTGACTTTTACAATCCTCATTCTGTCTTTTTAGCTGATTCCCAATGTGCCATGATTATATCATCATGCACATTTGGGATTATTAGATTGTTTCCATCTAAAATTATTCTTGAAACTCATTTTCATGATTATATAAATAAATACAGAAACTGTAGAAATTTTGGAATAAAGAGAAATAAAAATCTACACATAAAAGTTGATGTACAAACATGCAGTTTTGGTTTATTTTCTTTGTTTACTTTGGTTTTATGTTACCCTGGGTTTGGCTGTGGTCTATTTGCCAAGAGTTCACATGCTGGGGCTTTGGTCTCCAGTGTGGGGGTTTCAAAGATGCAGAGTCTTAAGAGGTAGGCCCAATGCAGCCATCACTACAGACTCTGAGTGGTAATGTCCTGAGAACAGGTGACTGTGGAGTGCTCAGTCATAAACGGGACGTCTACATCACCCCTCCCTAGTTCAGGAATATTGCTAAGGACGGGGCAGAATGACTCTAAGGCCTACGGGGTGGGGCCGAGTGCTGTAGAATACTCCCTTCTAGGCATGACATGGCCATGGCACTTTGAACTCACATCTTCTGTGTTACCTACAACACAAGACTAAGACGAGATTGGACCCAATGACATCCTGTTTGAAATAGAGAAGGGGCTCACAGGGACACCCCTTCCCTGAGGTTTTATAGATAGTTAAAAGCAGCTAAGGAGGAAGGGTTTACCACCCCTGACCTGAAGGTCTAGAGGCAGGTAATGGTTGCTGGAAAAAAAGAGAGACATTTCCTAAGGGGTGTAGCCCCTGGTAAAGTGCCCATACTCCTGTAAAAAAATCCCTTGTCCATGCTCTTGTAAATAACCCTAATGAAACTCACAGGGTCACCACAAAGCGAAAGTCATGAAAGCAGTAGAGAACTGGTTGGGAAGAGGAGGAGATCCAACAAAAATGAGAAGGAGATGAGAGGGTAATGGGATGGATATGATAAAAATATTTTATATACATATATTAAAAGTCAATGATCTCCTTGTTTTATATTAATTAACATATGATAAATAAACACAGTAAAAATAGACGAAGATCCAAGGGAAAGTGACTGGGTCACTGGGTGTCATGAAATGTGATTTGTTTACTTAGGCCATGGAATGTGGTCAGCTCACTGGATATGGGGCTGACCAGTTCCCTGAGATCATTGAAGATAGTCAAGTCTCTGTGAGTGCCATCCTCAGAAAGGATTCAAGTCAGGGTTAAGTCACTTTCAACAGAGTCCATTGTTAAAAACCCCTACCTTTGCCTTTCCTTCTGAGTAGCCATCTGCTTTCCTGCTTCCCTGTCACATGTGACAAACACCACCAAAGCAGTTCTTATCATAGATGGAACAGCTGGTATCAGCCCATCTTAGACTTTCATCCTCCTAGACTACAGGCAACATAAGCCTTTCTTCGTGTTGTTTCTGATATCGCAGATGGACAAGTATGCGTTTACTACAAGAAAGGTCATTTGATTTTAAGAGCTTCTTGGAGCATCAGAGTCTGAGGTATCTTGAAGCATAACCAAATTTCAATCTCTAGTTAGGAGTTGGTGCCACCTGCAGCTACTCTGAGACTTCTCTGTCCTATCGTTGCTAGCTCAGTTCCTTCCTACTGTTCTTGTTCTCTTTCCATCCCCCTGTGCTTCTCCCTTTCCTTCTCCCTCCCTTCTTCTTCCCTGCCTCCCTCTCTCTCTCCCTCCCTCCCACCTCCACACAGCAGCACCCATGTCAGTCACAGAAAGACCCACCCTCTTTCTCAGTGCAAAGGTTTTTGAAGTGTGCTCAGATGAGCAGCCTGAAAACTAACCTTTCCATGTTGTTGTTGTTGTTATTTCTATTGCTGAGCAGTTTTACAATTGCCTTACTCAGCAAGCCCGGAAAATATTTGAGTAGTCATCAGTTTTAGAGATGTGGGGACTGAGGTTCAGGAAGGTTAACTTACTTGCCTTAAATAGTCATAAAACTGTATCATTAGATTATCAAATGTGAAGCCTCTTCTCTGTTACAACGATGCTCTTCTTAGAATGAAGACAAACGAGACAATAATGAAGGAAGCACTGTGTTGACCTAACACTCTAGTGGGGTGAAGCAGCAGATGGAAGGAAGTAGATGGGGAGAGAAAGGGCTCAGAGAGCCAAGTTTAAAGGCAAAGTTTTCAGGAAAAAAAAAGTGTTTTTCAGCTCTTACAGCTTTGTGGGGCTTCTTGTTGGTTCGTGCTTGTGGGCACACGGTAGCTCTTCATTTGATCTGTGCTTGCCTCCATTTCTTTCTAAAGATTTATTTATTTTTATTTTATGTGTATAGGTGTTTTGCACCATGTCTGTCTGCCTATCTGTGTACCGTGTGCATGCCGTGTCTATGGATGCCAGTGCAACCATGTGGTATCAAAAATAAGTGCTCTTAACTGCTAAAGCAATCCCTCTAGCCCTCACCTCTGTCTTTATACGAACAGGATGGAAGCTTTCCTCAGGCCTAATCCCGGGGATCAGCTTACACTGTACCTTCTGGTATCCAGTGATGAGCTTCACATAAGACGAGTTGTCAGTACGGCTGTGCTCTGGCCCCTGAAGGTTTTCTGTGTCCCTTGGTTAATGGCACTACCCAAGCTTCTGGATGTCCACTCTACCTTCAGCACCCGGATTATCCTCCCAGTGCCAAACTGCCCTTAGAGGAAGGAGCAGACACTCAAAGCTACTCTTGCCTTCTGTACCTCGCCTCTCCTTCTTCCAGAACCACTGAGGCCAGGCTTACAGTATCACATTCTATAGAGGGTTTGAGGTTGGAGAAGCATGAGGCAGCTGCTGGGTGGAAGCGGAGGCTGGAGGAGGGCAAGAGAAAGCTGTTTCCTTTCATTCTGTGTAGCTTTTTAGCTTTTGTACTCAATGTGTTCATTGAATGCTCAAAAATAAAAACTAAGATAAAACCACAAGTGCTCTATATAATTGTTTCCAGAACTCAAATACAGGAAATCTCTTGTTCAGTTCCATCCAAGAACATCCCGCAGATCCTGGCCATGCTATTTTTGTTTTGGGAGCACCTCTCTACTTCCTCTTTCT
Organism: Pachyuromys duprasi; assembly: GCA_028658305.1. NCBI lineage: Eukaryota > Metazoa > Chordata > Mammalia > Rodentia > Muridae > Pachyuromys > Pachyuromys duprasi. The sequence continues at coordinate 46,690,053 of CM053766.1, forward strand.
CCTATAAGAGTTACATTTCAGTTCCTTACAATGAGAGTCACCGTCGATGCCCTCGCTACATCTGTCTCACAATCACAGAACAGTGACTCGCAGGAGTCTGGCTCTCAGGCCTCCCCACGGCCACCTAAAATGAAAATCACAGGCTTGTTATCTCAGCAGTGAGCCAGGGTGGTCTTTGAGGATTCTGTTCCCCATTCTTCCCCCTCTGCCAAGATCAAGTAGAGACGGGACACTCACTCTCTTTGTAATTATGTGGCAGGTGTCCTGGAGGCTGAAAGACAAATAATGCGGAGGATGATGGCACCTAACCAAAATCCCATTGAATAGCAAAGTCTTCTCCATAGCTCTTACCACCTCCAAAGATCTATCCAGAAATAAACCCTCAAAATAAACCTTGATGTTAATACCCAGGACCTCTGCTTGGTTGTAGCTTTTTGTTTCTTTGTCTTTACCTTTCTTCAAGTTTCAACTTCTAGATTCTACCCCAGGGGCATATCAGTGACAAAACACTGTCTGATATAAATCTATTTAAACACAATACCCATGCTTCCTGGCCTTCATCCTGCACCTACATGAACTGGCAGGCACCTTGGACCCACAGTTTCTATTAGCTTAATGAATCTTTTTTTTTCCAAATTGAACTTTTAGGCAGAAATTTTAATTTTAGCAACCATTTCTGAAAGTGGAACAGGATCTATAGATTTACTGACCACTTTCCCTCCTGTCATCAGAGAGATCTCCCGAAAAAGGGCATTATCAAGTTTGTTTGATCTATTTTTTACAACATATGTAATGTAAGTCTGCTTTACTGTAGGGTTAAGGACAAAACATAAACAAAAACGTTAAAGTGATAACTGGTATTGCTTTTGTAGTGTTCATTTCTGGGTCATTTTCAAATGTCATTGAAATGTCTTTTTCATGGTGCTTGTGGAGGGAGTTTTTCTAAATGCCTTTCTCAACACCTAGGTATTTACTCTTCTTATAACTCCAATGAGATTCTTATCCCACAGAATTTACTTTTTTCTCTCTTCCTTTTTATTTATTTATTTTTTTATGTAGTCTCACTCTGAACCCTGGCTGGCTTCAGACTCACAGAGATCCACCTGCCTCTGCCTCCTGAGTTCTGGGGCTAAAGATGTATGTCACTACCCAGCCAAGAATTATTACCTTTTCAAACTAAAGTGTATGTTTTCAAAGACAGCCTCAAAGGTATACAGACCCCTCTCCTCTCTACTCCAAGGCATTCTCATTTTCCAGAGAGACACCCTGTACCTGGCTCCTCTGTGCCCATCCAGAGGCAATCACTAAGCTCATTTAGGCCTATAGACTTGCCTGTTTTGGACATGTTACATAAATGGACTCATCCCGATACAGTGAGAATGGCATCTGCATCCCATAGGCCCCTGTTTTGAGTTTGGTCTCCAGCTGATGATGCTACTTAGGGATGCTGTGAGACCTTTGGGACTGTGGGTTGACAGGAGTCAGTCTTGAAGTGAACCGCATCTTGAAGATGACAGCTTTGGGGCCCATTCCAAGCTCTCTCTGCTTTCTGATCCACCTAGATGTGGACAAGTGACAGCTTAGTCTCCGGGCACCAAACGTTATGCAACAATACCATGCTGTCCCACCATGACAAATAATACCGTGCTGTCCCACCATGACAAACTGTTCCCTGAGACCATGAGCCACCACCAGTCCTTCCTCCCTTAAGTCTTTCTGTCAGCACTTCTGTGGCCGTGATGAGAACTGATGCACACACACAGTATTAGCGGGTTTTGTCCTGAAATTTAAGTCTTCAGTCTACTATTTTTTTAATTTTGTTGGTATATGTGAAGAGACCAAAGGAGCCAACTTCAGCCTCTCACTTACGGACTCTTGTTTTCTCAGACCATTTGTTGGAAAGATCTTTCAGTTTCCATTGGGTTATCTTGACGCTGTCATAATTAATTGGCTATAAACATAACCATTTCTTTCTGAATCTTCAGTTTTATTTATCCTGTTGCCTACCCTAAGGTCAGTACCAATATCTCCGGGGGGGGGGGGAGAATGTAGGGAATGGGGCTGTAAATTTGATAACAATTGAATGCATATAGATCAATTTGAGTATTGTTGTCCTGACAATATTTGGGTTTCCACTTCAGGAACTCATTATGTTTCTGTTTATTTAGCTTTACTTAACTCATTGTTGTTCTACAGTCTCCACTGAAAATCTCTTTCACTTCTTTTGATGACTTTATGCTTGTATATTTTTTTCTGCTTGGTGTTATTGTAAATGAAACCACTTTCTTAAGTTCATTTTTATTTATTTATTTTTTTGGTCAGCACACAGGAAGGTGCATGATCCTTGAGTGTCAATGGTCTGTCCTGTTACATGTCTAGTATGATTAATTAGCCCTGCTATTCTGAGTGATTGTTTCGTTTCTCTGCAGGACTCTCCACATACAGGTTCAGCTGCAAAGTGAGCTAGTCTCCCTCCATCCTCTCACTTGTTCTGGCTGGAAACTTCAGTACATTATTGAATAACAAGAGGCAAGAGTCCTTATCTTATATCTGATCTTTGGAGGGGAACTTTCAGCCCTTCCCCTTGATGCAGACTGAATATTCAGTAGATGATGTCTATCAAGATGAAGATGATCACAACTATTCTTAGTTCATCGGGTGATTTTTTTTTAAATGAAGAATGTTAGATTTTTGTCAAATGTGTTTGAGCATCTTAGTACAAATTCTCTATGTCTTCATACATGAGCTTTTCACATGTTGAGTCAAACTCCATTTCTGGCATAGAACATTTGGTCATTGCATAACATCCTTTTCAGTGTTGTCGAGCTTAGTTTGCTGGAATTCTGTTGAGGGTTTTGACTCTATATGCATTAAAGGTACTGAGGTTTAGTTTCATTCCTTGTGAGGATTTTATCTAGTTTTAGTATCTGGGTGTGAGCAGCTTTGTAGAATAAGCTGAGGAGCAATCCTTCCTCCTCAAAGTTCTGAATCCATGTAATTCTTCTCTACATCTTTAGTGAGCTCAGCAGGAAGCCAGGTGAGTCTGGGGTCGTTTGTTGGAGGATGGTTTTTATTACTAAGTCATTCTCTTTGTTAGGTACAAGTTTGTTTGAGTTTTCTATTTTTTCCTGTGTCAGCTTTCCCAGTTTGTGTTTCCTGTGAGTTTGTCAATATTGTCCAAGTGCTCTCTCCAGCTGCTGGCACATGATCACTCATCATTCCCTTAGAATATTTATTTCCTCGGTCTGTGTATTGTCATGTGGTTATCCTGTACTAGAAATCTAATATCTGCTTATAAGTGAATACATATCATATATGTCTTTCTGGGTCTGGGCTACCTCACTCATGATATTTTCTAGTTCCATTTGCCTGCAAATTTCATGGGAGGGAACAGTTAGGAGAAGGAGGTCAGGAAAGAAGGAAGGGTGAGGATTAGATGTGTGGAGAGCAGGGGTAGAAGGCCATAGGGCTTGACAAAACAAGAGAAACCAAGGGTGGGGTCATCTCTGAGCCAAGCTTGAGACCTACAACAGGGTATGTTCCTTGGGAGGATATGGGGATGACTCTAGCTAAGACTCCTAGTAGTGGGTGTCATGGAGGCTAAAAAGGCTACCCTCTAGCCAGACTTCTAGTGGAGGGAGGGGAACACCAACCCACCCACAAAACTTTGACCCTAAATTTGCCCTGCTTACAAGATGTGCAAGGATAAAGATAGCGCAGAGATTGAAGGAAACTCCAATCAATGTCTGGCCCAACCTGAAATCCATCTTATGAGAGAGAGCCAATCCTTTACACTATTAACAATATTCTGCTATGCTTACAGATAGGAGCTTAGCATAGCTGTGAAAGGCACTATACAACAGGTGATCTAAACAGATGCTGAGACTTACAGCCAAACATTAGGCAGAGCTTAGGAGTCTTGTAGAAGTGTGAGGGGAAAGAGAGAAGAATACAGAGGGGATAAGAACTCCACAAGAAAACCGATAGAGTCAACTAACCTGGGCTAATTAGGGGAGAGGCCTATGGAGACTGAAGCACCAATGAAGGACCATGCATGGGCTAGGGTACCTAGGTCTTCACAGATGTAGCAGATGGGCAACTTAGTCTTTATGTGGGTCTCCTAGTAAGGGGAGCAGGGGCTGTCTCTGACATGGAATCTGTTGCCTGCTTTTCAATCACTTCCCCTTGGTGGGGTTGCCTTGCCTGGCCTCAGTGGAAGAGGATACACCCAGTCCTGATGTGACTTGATGTGCTGGAGTGGGTTGATGGCCAGGCTCCGCTTTTCTGAGGAGTAGGGGAAGAAGGATAAAGGAAGAGGGAAGGAGGGTGGGACCAGGAGAAAAGGAAGGCTGCAATCAAACCAAACTAATCAGAAGAGATAATGAAGGACACTCTGAAGTCATCAAAGAGAAAATTCATCAAGAGGACATTTCAATTTTTAACATCTATGTCCCAAATACAAGGACACTCAACCATGTAAAAGAAACACTATGATAGCCTAAATCAGATATTGATCTTCACAAACCAATAGTGGGAGAATTCAATACCCAACTCTTACCAATAGACAGGTCATCTAGACAAAAACTAAATGGAGAAATGCTGGAACTAACTGAAGTTATAAATCAAATGAACCTAACAAATATTTACAGAACATTTCATCCAACACAAAAAATATACCATCTTCTCAGTACCTGATGGAACTTTTTCCAAAATTGACCACATACTCACACACAAAGCAAATCTCAACAGATACAAGGAAATAGCATCCTTCATCCTATCTGACCACCATTAATTAAAGCTGGATATCCACAATAAAAACAACAGAAGCTTACAAACTCATGGAATCTAAACAAGTCTGTACTGAATGAAAAATGACTCAAGATGAAAATTAAGAAAAAAGTTAAAGGCTTTCTAGAATTTAATAAAAACGAATACACAGCATACCCAAACTTATGGTATGTAATGAAGGCAGTTCTAAGTATCAAGTTCATAGCACTAAGTACAAACATTTTTTTTTTAAAAATGGGTAAAATCTTATACTAGCAACTACTAAGCACACCTGAAAGCTCTAAGGGGAAGAAAAAGAAGAGATAACACCCAAAAGGAGTAGACAACAAGAAATAAGCTCAGGGCTGAAGTCAATAAAATAGAAAGAAAACAAATGGTACCAAACACACACATACACACAATGAAGCAAAAAGTTGACTCTTTGAGAAAATCACTGAGGTTGACAAACCATTATCCAAACTGAGTAAAGGAGGGGAAAAGAAGATCCAAATTAACAAAAGTAGACATGAAAGGGGAGACATAACATTGAAGAAATTCAGAGAGTCATAATGACAAACTTTAAAGACCTACCTATATTTTTCCCAATTGGAAAATCTGAAAAAAAAAATAGATAAATGGTTATAGCTCAGAATTCTATCAGATTTTTGAGGAAGAGCTAAAGCCAGTACTCCTAAAATTATTCTACAAAATCAAATCAGAAGGAACACTGCCAAATTCTTTTTATGAGGCACAGTCATCCTGATACTCAAACCACATAAAGATCCAATAAAGAGAATTACAGACCAATTTCCCTTTGAACATAGATTCAAAATATTCAATAAAATACTAGGAAACTGAATCCAAGAACATATCTAAAAGATCATCCACCACGATCAAGTAGGCTACAACCCAAGATACAGGGATGGTTTAATATACATAAATCTTTAAGTGTAATTCACCATTTAAACAAGCTGAAAGGCAAAAATCATATAATTATCTCATCAGATGCAAAAAAAGGCAAAATCCAACACCCTTTCATGATAAAAGTTTGGAGAGATTAAGGATATAAGGGACATACCTAAACATAATAAAGACAATTTACAGAAAGCCGATAGCCAACATCAAATTAAATGGAAAAAAAACTGAAAGCAGTTTCACTAAAATCTGGAACAGAACAAGGGTGTCTATTCTCCCTCTACTTAGCCAATATAGTACTTGAAGTCTTAGCTAGAGTCATAAGGCAACAGAAGGAGATCAAGAAGATACAATTTGGAAACAAAGAAGTCAAAGAATCTTTATTTGCAGATGATATGATAATATACATAAGTGACCAAAAATTCTACCAGGAGACTTCTACAGCTGATAAACACTTCCAGCAAAGTAGCTGGATGCAAAACAAAAATCAGTAGCCCTCCTATATACAAATGGCAAAATGTCTGAGAATATAGATGTTTATGGAGTTAGACTAGTATCTGATGTGCCCGTCCATAACGTTCCTCTGTCTGTAAAACACACCCATATATCTACGCATGCATACTAGATTTTTTTTTGAGACAGGCATCTGGCTGACCTAAAACCCACTAGGTAGACTGATCAGTCTAGATAGCCTAGACTCCACAGAAATCTACCTTCTGTTGCCTCTGATGTGCTGAGATTAAAGTCATTCACCAGCACACTCAGCATATAAAAATTTTAAATTGAACTTAAATATGTTTAAAAAAAGTATCAATAGTATGAAGAAATGTTTTATATGTTTATATAACAATAGCAAGTTTTATATGTAACATAAAATTTAACATGAACGGGATCTTGATTACATTTCAAAAAGTTCTTTAAAAAGGCTAAAGTACTAAAATGCATATAATAAGCAATATGTAGGTAAACAATGGATATCATTAGTTCCAGTAAGTAATGTTTACTATTAATAACAGCGTTATTTTTTTCTAGACCAAACTCTGAGTTCACACCATCCTCCTAAAGCTGATAATAAAAGCAGTGTCCTGACTGTCGCAGCAAATAGTGGAGGCTGAGGGCACATATTTGAACCACCTGCTTCCACGTTCCATCCAAAATGACCCAGAAAAATTTTAAAATATGTAAAACCCTGAATCAGGAATATAAGCTAAGGAAGGAAACCATACAAATGCCAAAAACTTCAAAGAATTTCTTTGAAATCCTTTGCAACTGGGACCAGATTAAAGAAGAGCATCCAGGACTAACCCTACAACCTGCAAAAGAGCAGCTTAACCCTAGAGATGGGATGCAGAGAGCAGGGCCCATCTGATCCCTAGGGTTCTTCAGAAGCCAGAGGTGGCCTGGTTGGCAAGCAGTGGCAAGTATTTGCAGCAGAAACCTAGGCTTGGCAGAAGTATTTGCATTTTTGGCTCCTATAGGCCCAGAGTGTTTTTGTGGTCTCTGTGGAGCTGAGCACCAACAGGATGCTTATGCTGTTGGTGACAGCAGCCATTTTGAGTGATGCCATGGACGCCTGAGCAGGAATCACAGCCTGGCAGCTAGATACGACACACACCAGCACTGAGATAGGATATGTAGCATAGGAAACCCACCAACAACGCTTGCAGGGCCCGCACAAAGTTTGATCCCTTGTACAGAAAATACCCAGACTGGTGGACATGCCTGCTCTGCTAGCACTTAGTACCCCGAGGAAGGGAGATTAGAAGTCCAGATTGAAGTCTTTCATAGATAGCTACACGTGCACAGCTGAGTTCAGGCCAGCCTAAGCTATATGAGACAAGTGAGTCTACAAAAAACAAACAAACAACAACAAAAACCTAATGATAAAGTAACTATATTTTAAAAACAATTTTCCTCTTTACGTGAATCACAGGAATTAATAGGAGAGGGATCTCAGATACGCATGTGAAAGTGAAGCAAGGAAGCTCATTAGGAAACAACCTTCTTCGTTATCCTTGCTTGGGCAGAATAGCTCAGGTAAGACACGAAAGCATTCTTCTGATAAAAATAAAATAAAAAAATAAATTTAAAAAAGGTTGAAAAACTGAATCTGATTTAAACAACAACATCTGTAACAGATTTAACTGGCAAAAGGCTCAAGTCCAGACTACAAAAATAATTCCTAATTAGCAAGAACACAGCCAGGAGGGCTGGGAAGACAGCCAGTGGTTAAGAACAATGACTGCTCTTACAGGAGACCGGAGTTCAGTTCCTAGCACTCCTGTCTAATATCTCACAGCCACCCATAACTCCAGCACGAAAGCATCTCACATCTCTTGTAGCCTACACACACACACACAAATACATACATACATACATACATACAAACATACATACATACATAAATGGTCATTTTTTTAAAAAGCTTAATCCCAAAGTGATGGTCTTAGGAGGTAGTGATTTGGGGACCTAACCAATCATAAGGACAAAGTCTTCCTAAGATTAAAATCTCTATTAAAGGACTCTTCCCACACACACAAAAAAAGAGCAACTGTTTCTGCTGTTTACGTGAGGAAACAATCAGATGGCGGTGAACAAGGAAACAGCCCCATCTGTGGCATTTTAACCTTGGACTTCCCAGCCTTCATAATTGAAGAAGTAAATTCTCTTCTTAATAAGCTACCAAGCTTATTACATGTGTTACAGCAGCTCCAGTGGAGGAGCTTATCCAGCCAACATGACCTAAGAATCAAGAGAGAAGAATGTAGACTAGGTATGGTGTAAGCATCAGCCTAACAAAATTAGGGAAACGGTGAGTTTCTAGAATCATAAACTACCTGGAAGGCTTTCTGGTGAGATATGGGCACCTAGACAAGTCCTGTCTGGTGTTCTAAGAGTCATGGAGAGCGTAAACAATTCTGTGAGCTTCAGGCAGGCAGCTTAGGCTAACTTATTCGTATTGGTTTTCAACTCTGGTGATGCGTTGAAATCACTAGGCAAGCCTTGTAGAAAGCAGCAGTGTCCAGGCCTCATCTTAAAATGTTTTATTTAATTGTTGTGAGTTGGATCTCAGGCACAGACATTTCTAAAATCAAAAATAAAATAAAATAAAAGTCCCCTCGGTAATTTAAATGTGCAGCCAGAGCTGAAAAAGCACTGCCTCAAAGAAATAAAAAACATAAGACTTTTCCAGAAAACCAAACAGCATCAGTAAGTGGAGAATTTCTTCCCATCTACAGAGGGGAAAAATTATGTGCTTAAGTCAAGAGGTTGTTTGCAGACAAAACCAGCGTTCTCTCCCAAGCCAGTACTCAGAAAGTACCACACTCACACCAGTGACCTGCTATTCACTTAAGGCCACAGTACACCCCCGGCAGAAATGGGACATGACTCCGAATCCAAGAACTAGAGTGCCACACACAAAGAATTATTAGAACGCAGTGGAGAGGGGCTGCGGAGGTTGGTCAGAGATTAAACACGCTCACTGCTCTTGTACAGTTCCGCTTTAGGTTCAGTTCTCAGCACGCATGTGATGATTCACAACCATTCATGACTCCAGCCTCAGAGGTTCTGACCTCTCTTCTCACATCGGTAGGCACAAAGCACATGCCGAGCAAACACTCATATGTACAGGCAAAACATTCATACACTCAAAAATAAAATAAAATTTGACATCTAACATAGAAAGCAAGGGAGACTAGTTAAACCACATAACGCTGGTCGCTGATATATTTAATTGATAAATATATAAATAAGATATAATTAATTAATATAATCAATAACACCAGGTCATTCATATAATTACAAAACATTAGTATCAAAAGAAAAGTTAGGTCCATGAAACGAGCAATTTGGGTCTATATTCCAAATTAAGTCAATCAGAATTAAGCAGAAAGAGACAGTAAGAACAATAAAATTCTGAAAACTCTTCAGTTTACATAGTTGGTAATTAATAGACAACAACTATATTCTAATCTTGATTAGCAGAGATAAGAGCAAAGTTATCAAAATTCGGTTGCCAGGCATGCTGGTGGTGACCTTTAATCCTGGAACTAGGATACAGAGGCAGACAAATAAATTGCTGTGAGTTGGAGGCCAGCCAGGATTATTTAGTGAGTTCCAGGCCAGCCAGGGCTACAGAACATAAAGAAGATTATATATAATCTATATATATAATCATATATATATATATATGATTGTACAAGTCCCACTCCCAGACACACTGGCCAACCACACAATCACCCTGACTCTGTGTAACAACAATGATGAACAATTCATCTTCTGAATTCAGCCCATGGTCCATGCTGGCGCTGGAATCAGTGTTGATGTCCATGTTCCTTGCTGACATTGGGGACCAGACTGATAATCCATTATCTAAGCTGCTTTGGGAAACCATGTTGAGATCCACAATCCATGTTTTTTGCCAGGAAACCACATGGAAGTCCACGGTCGGTGCTGCCGACGCCCGCTATGGGGAAGAAAGCTTCTGCTGCAGTGGAATTGAAGACTGCAGACTCACAGTTGATCATGAGAGACATTGAAGGCTTCTGTGACAACCAACCCCTTCCCCCCCCAAAAAAAACCCAGCCCCGACAGGAGGCTACTGAAGAGAGTTCTTAAAAATTGTGATAAAGATATTGCGTGTAACTCTTCACAGTTGTTGATGGCTTCTGGTGGTGGGGAGTGTTGGGCAGAATCAGTTTTCTTTAAGGAGCTGGCCATTGGGAGTTTGACTGTGCTACGGTGAGTATATGGGCAACACTAATTGGACTTGATGGGGAGGGGGTTGTTGGGTTTGGGAGGGGGAAGTTAATGGGCACAAGGGAGGGTAGACCTGGAAGGAATGTAACTCAAGTGTGATGGAGATACATTGTACAAGATTCCTTAATAATTAATGAAAATGTTATATTAGGAGGAAAGGAGGGGGCTGGAGAGATGGCTCGTCACTTAAGAACACCAGGTGCTGACCTGGGTGTTTGAGTCCCAGCACCCACATGGATGCTTAGAGGTGTCAGTAGCTCGGGCCCCAGAGTTCTTCCACCCTCTTCTGATGCCTACAGGCATTGTGCCCACATGGGACAAGACATACACACAAAATAAAAATACAGTATAAAAATCGTTTAATAATTTAAGAGATTTTTAACCACAACAAAATCTCTAAGGGTTGAAGCTGAAGAGGCGGCTCAGTGAGTAAAAACATTTGTTCTCCCCGTTTTTACTTTCATTTATTGTATTTTCTGTACTGGATGTTTTGTTTGCATGTATGTCTGCACCACATGCATGCCCGGTACCCTTGGAGATCAAAACCTGGCATTGGATCTCCTGTAACTGGAGCAATAGATGGTCATCAGCCACCACGTGGGTCCTCACAGTCAAACCCTGGCTAAGAACAACTGCTCTTAACTACCAGGCCCAGAGCTTGCTCATGTAGTGGAGCTGGGTTCAATTCCCAGCACCCACATTATGGCTCACAACCATCCGTGACTCCAGTCCCAGGAGATCCTACGCCCTCTTCTGACCTCTCAGGGTACCAGGAAAGCACATGGTCCACATATATGAAAGAAAACGCACACACATAAAATAAAAATACATAAATGTAAAAAAGATATAACAAACTTTTCTTTAAAAAACATCACTATTAGAAATCAATATGATTAGAGCTACCATATTATAGAGACATAAAAACTAAGAAAATACAGCTATAAAAACATAAAAGGACATAAAACTATTATAAAATGTGATTATGTGTTGTTGCATAATACATGAGATAGACATGAAAACATAATTATGAAGAAAACATCCCAAAATTCTTATAGTGGTTGTCTTCAGAGGCCATGGAGGCCATCGAGTCTGTGGTTTGTTTTCTTACTAGTGTCTTTGAACTGTTTCTAAATATTCCATAATTAGAAATGGCTTTTTTTTTTGCAAATTGAAAAATAATGAATTTTCACATTTAAAATTAATGTTGATCTTATCTTTTTTGTGTTTCCATGGTACTCACATCAAAGGATAAAAGTCGAGTTTCTAAATGGGCTCATTTTAGCAATTATAAGATTTTCTTTACTTGATTTGATCTAATGACATTTTAAGGAATAAACACCTATGAATGCTATACAGGCTTTTCTGTGGATGCTTTTATAAAGACTTTTTTTGGAAGTGGCTTATTATGAAGCGTCATGCCAAAAACAAGAATATTAAAAATGTGTTCTACATTAAGAAGGAATTTACATCATAAATATATTTGAAGTTAACAAGATTTAGCAGTAAAAACACAACAGGGAGCCAGGAGATCTTGGGAAAATGTGTTCACAACTATAAATTCTTAATTGTGCAGATAGAATCCTTAGAGGCACTGTCCAGAGAGCTCCCAAACTTGAACCACAATGTGGTTATTACCAAGGTCTCCTGTGGGGGGCTGGACCGATGTCTCAGCTGTTAAGAGGTCTTTCAGGGGACCCAGGTTCAATTCCCAGCACTGCAAGGCAGCTCATGACAGTCTGTATCGCTACTTTCAGGACATCCAATGCTGTTCTCTTACCTCCAGTGGCATCAGGCACCTGCACGGTGCGCAAACGTAAGTGCAGGCAAACAAGCACACACATAAAATGACAATGGGATACAGTGTCTCCTCCGCTGTGTCTCTAGTGCTTGAATACTTTATGAGCCCCCTGTTAACTTCTGTTTCCAAGTGATCTACAGAGATAGACAGATTTCTTGGCAGTACAATTCCAGGCCTTTTCAGCCACTAGACTTGGAGTCCTTAGAAACATGAACCAGAAGTTTAATTACTTTTTTTTTTTTTACTAATATTTTGGACAGACTAGATGAACAGTTTACATCTAAAATTTGCTCTTTTTTTTATGCGATCCAAAAAAGAAAAAAAGAAAAACATAAAAGCTAGATTGTGGTCAAAACATTTTCTTCTCACTAATCAATTTGAATATTTAAAGCTACAACATAAAGTCAGTTGCTCTTTAATATCTCTTCAGGTATTCTGCCCAAGCAAAGAACTTAGAATTTTATTTCTCCTCTTGCTTTCTAAACTTCAATAGCTTGGAAATACTGTCTCCTTGGATGTTGTCTGCTTTCAGCAGGACCCATTTAGGGTACTGCTTTGTTTGTTTTTGAGACAGAGTCTCAGTTTATAGTCCACGCTGGTCAAGAATTCCCTATTATTCAAGTTTGCTTGAACTTGTAGCAATCCCACTGCCTCAGCACTTCAACTGTTAGGTGTCCAGGCATAAGCCACCATGCCTGGACTCCAAATAAGGCTGGGGAGACATGCCCATACTTGTTCAGTTAGAATCAAGCTGGGTACTCAGAGTCAAAGAGACTTCAGGGGTTAATCTTTGTTGTCAGCTTGACTGGACTAAATCACTATGGAAGCACATCTCTGGCTGTATCTGAAACATTTCCAGAAGGATTTGACTAAAGAAGGAAAATGGAAACATGTCTTTAGGTGTATCCATGAGGGTATTTCCAGAAAACTAGGATGGAAGAAGGAAGACAGCTCTGGAAAAAAAAATGTATTATGTTTCTATTTATTGTATGAGTGGCCACGAAGATGGGTAGGTTCACTTACACCATGACAAACACATGAAGGTCAGAAAACAATTCATTGTTTCCATATGTGGGGCCCAAGGATCAAACTCAGTTGTTACTTTTGTCAGCAAGCACCTTCACCTGATGAGATGGCTGCCTGCTTTGGAGATGACATCTCCACACCTGTTTTATATGACAGTGATTCTGGAGAAATTCCCAGTGAGACTCAAGAAGACAGGGGGGAAATGACTTAGGACAAATTTGAAAAGTATTTCAGAAAAAAAAGATTTGGTAGGAGAGAGTTTTTAAGATTAAAATCATAGAATGTTCAGGAAAACTTTGTTTCTATCAAGGAAGAAAATTGCTTCAGAAGGAGAATCCCTTCTGGGAAGAACAACATGGCCACCTTGGAACCCAAGGAACAAGCAAGAGCCAAGTACCAAGTGTGGGTTAGGGATTCTGTGACTCTTCATGCAGTAGTAATCCCTTAGTATGGAAAGATCTCAGAGGAGTGACTAATTAGAAGACAGCTGAAAGATGTGCCCAGGAGAGACCAGAGTTATTTGAATTCATTTTTTATTTTTAAAAATGAATATTTATTTTTATTTATGTATATGTTGGGGTGAGGGAGCTGCCCACTGAGGCCAGAAAAGGGTTTCAGATTCCCAGAAGCTGGAGTTACAGACAGTAGTGAACCACCTGATGTGGATGCTGAAAATGGAAATGGACTCCTCTGAAAAAACAGGTGCTCTTAACTGCTGAGCCATCTTTCCAGTCCCAAGAGAAACATGGCGTCTCTACGTCAGATGTCAGACTTCAGAACTCCAACTCCTTCCTTTCATCTTTGTTGACTACAACATACTTCTTTCTTTTGGGCTGGTTCCACCCACTGCTAACAGCTTTCCTCGGCAGGTATTCTATAGCTCTGGCATCTCTAACCTCTTGAGATCTCCAAGGCAATCCAGACTTCTTCACCTTCACAGCTTCTGGGACACAGCTTCTGCTGCTGCTGTTCTTGGTGGTCTTCCCATGGTACTGGTACCTCCAAACAATTGGGTCTTCTGCTGCAAAGGTGCTATACTTTCACCAATAGCCTCTCACAGACCCTCCTCCTGGTGCCAAGCCTTCTTTGTACAACCTCTTCAGTCCTGGACTTCCAACTGACATTGAGGCTGCATCTTCACCTTGCTCTCAGAGTGTCAAGCCTTAGCTGTCTCTATGGCCCTTCATGCCTTCCAAACCAGGACCACCTAACTGAGTCCTACATATCACCAAATCCAGCTGCCAACACAAGGTACAACCTTGGCCAGCTCATATTCATGGCCTCAGGGGCTTTCCTTAGTTGTAGACACAAATCTATCCTTGATTCTAAAGCCAGAACTATGTGGCCAAAGCTTCCAAGTTCTGTTGCTTGCTGGAGCTAGAACATGGACCCTTTGTTCAACTACATCTTCACCAGCTTTCTGTTTTCAACATTTTTTGTTTTTTCCATTACCTAAGCTTGGCTGTTCTAGAACTTGCTCTGTAGAGCAGGCTGACCTTGAATTCAGAGGTCTGTATACCTTCTGTCTCCAAAATACTGGAATTAAAGGGGTTTGCCACCATGCCTGGCATTATAGATCTTTATAAGAATGGCCACTATGCCTCAAGATCTAGGTTAAAGGCAAGTATCAATCTGGTTCAAAAGTATGTGTATCATCCCACCAAAAACCTGTGTCATCCAGCCTCAAGACCCGGATCAAAGGCATGTTGTCTTCCTGATTCAAGATCACAGGTTTCAGAGGATCACAGGTCTGCCCTCTATTTCTGGATTGTAGTTCGTTCCAAATATAGTCAAGCTGACAACTAAGAATAGCTATCACAATCCACCCCTTGTCAACTTGACACACAATCATATCTCTTTATGTCCAAATGAAAACAATAACAGGTCATAATAACGCCTAACATGATATAACAATCCCGTGCACAACTACAAAAACATTGTAAATTTAGAATAGGTGGCAATGTCCCCTTTCAACATCCTTTTCATAAGATGGAAGCTTAGATGGGTGAGATCTTGCCCCAAGCCACCACCCTCTTAATTCCATTTAATATCTTTAGTCTGTTTGTCTTGTTGAGCACAGGATTTAGCTCTATTCCACTTCCCTTTACCCTTAAACTAAACATTTTCTATTTTTCCTTTCTCAGCTTGCTAAGTTTGATCAAAACACTCTTCATGAGAGTGAACCACAGGTAGAGTCTATGTTAGGCTGTTTTGAAATCTCCTTTGTCAATGCAATTAATCTAAATCTTTTCACTTTAGCCTCAGGCAGACTCTTTGGACAGGGCAAAAAACAGCCACATCCTTTACCAAAATATCACAAGAATGCTCTCTAGGTGACATATTAAAATTCTTCTCCTATGAAACCTTTTTGAACCAGACTTCCACAGTTCAAATCACCCTCAACACCACTGTCTTCCCTCCTGGTATGGTCCATTAAGCCCCATTCCACTGCTTTCCTAATCCAATGTCCCAAAATCCAATTTCTTTCAAACAAAAGCTTGCTAAGGCCTATACCAGCAATAGCTAAGTCCATGGTACCAACCTATGTCTTAGGATGTTTACTGTGAAGAGACACCATGACCAAGGCAACACTTATAAAGAAAAACATTTATTTGGGGATGGCTTACATTTTCTGAGGTGTAGTCCATTGTCATCATGGTGGGAAACATAGCAGTGTGCAAGCAGACATGGTGAGGGAGGAGCTGAGAGTTCCACATCTTGATCCAAAAGGATCCAGGACGTGACTAGATGTGTTTCACACTGGGCCAAGCTTGAGTATAAGAGATCTCAAAGCTCACCTCCACAAAGACATACTTGTTCTAACAAGGCCACAACTCCTCCAATTAGGCCACATCTCCTAATATCGCCACCTTCTATGGGCCAAGCGTTTAACCCAGGAGTCTGTGGGGGCCAAACCTATTCAAGCCACCAGAGAAGCTAACGGAAAAGTAGGTTCAGAGAAAGACTGTACATTATCTTTTGATAGAGACAAGATGATTTTACTATAGGTCCTAGAATAAAGCTCTCCAAACTACAAAAAAAATTTTTTTTTAGTTTTTAAAGATTATTTTTAAAGTATAATTTTCAAATTATATTGATACAACCAAATACTTATTGACACTACTGTATTTGGACATTAGGTTAGACCCTGTGATGTAGGAAGCTGTGAGATTCTGACCAATCATAGGCAGTCATAGTTCTGTGACAACTTAAGACATTGTTCCTGCCTCACTCTTCCCTGCGGGTGCTACCCAAGCTCCTTCCTCCGCTTCCTCTCATCCCTCGCACTCTCTAATCATCACCTCATCTGATTCATTTCCTTTAAAATGTTTATTGCATTTTTTTGCATTAAAAACAATAAGTTTATTGATGGTCAGGAGTGCCACCTGGTCTGCCTGTGGGAATATCTGTCCCTAGCTTCAAGAGGAATTCATGGAACACGTGCTGTGACCGTTATAAGAAAGAGAGTGAAGGAGGTTAAATGAATGAAAGCAGTAAGCCACTGTTTATAACAGAACCTGGTCATTGCTTTGTGATCTGGGTGGCATGGATCTGGGTACTTGGGTAACAGAGAAGAGGGTTGTAGGCCACCCTAAGAAACAAGAAAGGCTTAGCAGAAGGAATGCAAACACAGCCTAAAAAGAGAGACCTCTTCCAGAGCTTCACACAGCCTCAGATGTCTGGAGATAAAAGGACTCAAAGAGTAGAAGAAGAGATAGACCAGAAGGCAAAAGGGAACAGGAATCCACCACTGAGTGACTCATAAGCTCCACTGGGAAATTCAGACATTATTCAAAAGTGTGGTAGTTTGAATAAGAATGGCCTCCCTACACTCATATATTTGAATCTTAGTCATCGGGGAATGGCACTACCTGAGAAGGATTAGGAGGTATGGCCTTGGAGTATGGGTGGCCGCGTTGGAAGAAGTTGTCACTGAGGGTAGGCTTTCAGGTTTCAAAACCCCAAGCTAAGCCCAGTGTCTCTCTCTTCCTGCTGTCTGCATATCTGGATATAGAACTAACTCTCAGCTACATCTTCAACACAATGTCTACATGTGTACCACCATGCTTCCCACCATGTTCCTTGCCATGATGATAATAGACTAAACCTTTAAAACTGTAAGCCATCCCCAATTAAATGCTTTCTTTTATGAATTTCAGTTTCATGGTGTCTTTTCACAGCAATAAAACACTGACAAAGATAACATGGTGGACTATACGCTATGGCAAGGGGTGGAGGGAACAAGGTACAGGGCAGTTCTGTATTGTAGAGCACTTAACCAAAAAGCACTGTGAAGAGAATAATGGAAGAGATTAGTAAGCTGACCTTTTACATAATTCAAGCAATAAATGATAAGAAATTAAACTAAAGTTTGGATTATGGGAGCAGAGAACAGGATAGACTGGGAAATTATCTGGAAGAAAAAGGCAAAGAAAGGAGTCAAGCTCAATCTTACCCCATTGCAGCCTCCTCCGCTCCCCTAACACCTATGTACACACATCCTCTGCAGAGTTGTCCAATGCTGTAGACTCCCCTGGGGCTCAGCAGGCTGCACAGGCTGGAGTCATACCATCATGGTCTTCTGATGGCCACATGGAACAAAGGAAAGTTAGAAGGGCCAACTTTTCTTGCTAGAAGCAGAAAACAGGCCATGGTGGTGTTGGGTTTAGAAAATATTTCAGTTAGCAAGACAGGGGACCTGAGTTCAGTCTGTAGAACCCATATTGTTACTGGACTTGGGGGTCTCTCAACAAGCCAGATTTGACCACCCATCCTCTATAAGCCAACTAACGTATCCAAATTAACAATGAAAACAAACACCACCACCACAACAAAACATGTATTCAATATACTCACATTGGGAAGGATGGAGAGATTCAGTGACTCCACCAAGTCTATATTGAGGGAGAGGGATTTGACTTGAAGGCAGGTTTTAAGTAGAAAACAGAGATACCTGTAACTAAAGAGTCAGGTAAAGTGTGGCCACCAGACCATGAGTGCCTCAGCACTAAGGCTCTCCTGCAAGGTCGTCAGACAAGTTGTAAATCTTTGTCAGGAGACAGGTTTTCCCTCCCTCTGAGTAACCTCAATGCTTTGGCCATTTCCTGTCTTGTCAGGAAACTGCTAGGGTGAATCTAACTTCTTGGTGGTTATTATTTTGATAGTCTACTCTCAAAGAGGGGAACACAGTCATATCTTTAGAATATATCAATTCCTAACAGAAAGGCTGATTGAAACATTTAAACCTCAAGTCGCAGACTTGTAATCCCAGCACAGGATAGTGGAGCAGAAACAGAAGGCAATAGCACCTGGCACCTGAGGTTCTCCTCTGACTGTATATGCACCTACATACACATATATACATACTTACCTGTACACATATGAACAGGCATATACACATGCACACACACACACACTCCAGAAAGACCCAATCAAAACATAGACCAGGTTTCTTGAGTTTTAGTCTTTTAACCAGCTGTAAAAATTCTTCTGATGTGTATGGTAAGGTAGGATTTCAGAAACTTTTATCTCATTTTTCACAAAAATATCTTTTAGAGAAGAAAGTCTAATCACATTTGAGTTTATCTTAGAACACTAAATAAAGGTCTTTTGTCTGTGCTGGACCCTGAGGAAAGAGCTGTGGATCTGGATGTGGAATTTGATGAAAGAAAAAAATATTACAAATACAATAAAAATATACTAAGCATTTTAATAGAAGCATCTATACCAAAAGTATAAAACAAGAGACTGCTGGAGAGATGGCTCAGTGGTCACGACACTGGCTGCTCTTTCAGGGAACCCTGGTTTAATTCTCAGGATCACATGGTGGCTCACAACTGTCTATAACTCCTGTCCACAATGATCCAACACCCTCTCTGGCCTCCTTGGGTATTGCATACATCTGGTATACAGACATGCATACAGACAAAACACCTGTACACATAAAATATGTCAATGAAAAACAAACAAACAGACTCCTAACCCATAGGTGTTTGGAGGCGAAGAATCTTGAATCAACAAGAATAATAAACACCTCCCCCAAAGAGAAAAGCAGCCATAACTAACACAAGATAAGTAGCCATTTAAAAGTGTGTAGGCCCTGGAATAAACAAATATATAAAATAAAATCACAGAGTGGACACATCGTTCAATTGGTAGAGCTTGCCTAACATGCAAGAGGCCCTATTACTTACTTACACTACGAGTTTTGAGCCTTAGATGTTTTAGCTTCATTCTCATACTAGTCCGGAACTAGCACCACCCTAGTCATTTCATAGACAAGAAAACTGAGGTTCAAAGAGGTTACAGAACTTGCCCAGAAGTGACCCAAACCTGGGCAGCCTGAAGGCAAAGTTCCTAGGTGGAATGTGATCTCTATCGTCCACAGTTAGCGCCATCTGGTCTACCAGTCACTCCTCCACAGTATTGACCAGACTTGCCCAAAGTCTTACACAGCCTGGACTGGGATTCAATCCAGTTTGCTCCATGGCTCTGCCCTCTCTTTTAACTCTGACTTCAGAGTCAATGTAGACTTACCATGGAAGAAAAGAATGAAAAAATGGACTAGGAAAATGTACTTTTCCCTCATTTTCTTCTTTGCTTCAGTTCTTAAAGGGTGACCCAGGTTTTACCTCCTGCCTACAGAAGATTCTGCCAGAGATTACTGGGCCTGAGGAAGAGGTGTGGTGGGTGGGGCTGACTCATCACACCCACTGTCTACTCTCCCAGGCTGGGGTGTGGCCTGATGGCTAGGGCTGAGCAAACAATTCTAAGGAAAAGTTCTTTTTTATGTTTTCATTCCTTTTCCCCTTCTTTTTCTTTCTTTTTAAAAATTTATTATTTTTTTATTAATTACAGCTTATTTACTTTGTATCTCAACTGTACTCCCACCCATATCCCCTCCCAATCCTACCCTCCCTCCCTCTTCTCCACCCATGCCCCACCCCCAGTCCACTGATAGGGGTGAGCCTCCTCCTCTACCATCTGATTGCAGTCTATCAGGTATCATCAGCACTAGCTGCATTGTCTTCCTCTGTGGCCTGGCAAGGCTGCACCCCCTATTGGGAGGTGATCAAAGAGTCAGCCACTGAGTTCATGCCAGAGACAGCCCCTGTTCCCCTTACTAGAGAACCCACTTGGACACTGAGCTGCCATGGGCTACATCTGTGCATGGAGTTCTAGGTTATCTCCATGAATGGTCTTTGGTTGTAGTATCAGTCTCAGAAAAGATCCCTATGCCCAGATTTTTTTTTTTTTTTTGGCTCTCTTTGTGGAGTTCCTATTCCCTCCAGGTCTTTCTATCACCCACTTCTTTTCATAAGATTCCCTGCACTCTGCCCAAAGTTTGGCTGTGAGTTTCAGCATCTGCTTTAATACCCTACTAGGTAGTCTTTCAGAGGCCCTTTTTGGTAGGTTCCTGTCCTGTTCCCTGTTTCTCCCTCTTCTGATGTCCGTCCCATTTGCCTTTCTGAATGAGGATTGATCCTCTTACCTAGGATCCTCCTTCTTGATTAGCTTCTTTAGATGTAAAGATTTTAGTATGATTATCCTATATTTTGTCTAATATCCACTTATAAGTGAGTATATACCATGTGTATCTTTCTGCTTCTGGGATACCTCACTCAGGATGATCTTTTAATTTCTTCTTTACAGAGTCTCATTCTAGACTCTCCTGGAACTCACAGCAATGTTTTGCCTCAGACCAACAAGTTTTGGCACTATGGGGGTAAAACACTATGCTCCATTTCAAATACTATGTTCCAAAACTAATTATTTGAACGTGGGAATATTTTATAAGTTCATGTTTTTCTTTATTATATCATAATTACTCCCGTTAAGACCATTTCCCTCCTTCCTCTCCTCCCCCCACCCCCCGTTTTAAGGCAGAGTCTCTGGTCTAAGCTAACCTCAGACTCACTACATAGTTGAGGATGACTGTGAATTTCTGCTCTTCCCTGCCTCTACTTCCCAAAGTGCTAGGACTACAGGCATGTATCACAACACCTAGTTTATGTAATGCTGGCATAGAAGCCATGGCTTTCTGCATGGGCAAGCAGTCTACCAACAGAGCAGCCCCCTCAACTCCAAAACTGCATATTGTTTACATTCAGAGTTTTCAGCATTTGTAATTCTGTATCCCAAGAGCTTGCTAATTGCAAACATAAAGGTCCCTGCCACAATAGATGATCACATTTCATCAGCTCCGTTTTGGTCTGCTGCTGTTGTTGTTGTTGGGGTTTTTTTGTTTTTGTTTTTGAAAAATTGCAAGATCTTCCCCAATAGCTCAGGTACCCTGGTTTTTTTTTGTGGGAGTCTAGCAAGTATGTACCATTTCCTGAAAGCCCTTTTCTCCTCAACTTCCAGAATGTAGAGCTGCGCTTGGCTGCCTAGGAGCTGCTTTCCTTTACCTTGTACTGCTTTACTAAAAGACACACAGGAGCTGGACGCCTTTCAAGCTTCTCTGCCAGCAGCTTGGCTCTGTTCTCTCAGATAGGGTGTGCCTCCCTCTACTCTTCTCCCTCACACCTCACCAGCTGAACCCAGAAACAGCGCAGATGCTGTCTCATGAAGTCGCTTGTGAAAACCACCATCCTTTGGCCTCAGGAGCGCTGACAGGAACAAACCCTAGAATTTCTTCATCATTTTCATCCAGTCTCCCTCCCTGCTACCTGCTCCCAGGAGACTCTTTGCCTTCTCTTCTGTGAATTCATCCAAAGTAGTACTTCTCCCAATGGGATAATCAGACATAGTCCAGACACAAGCTTCTCCAATAAACACAGACATAAAAACTATGACAGGGGACAGTAACAGAGTAAGCCTGTCCTGAGAAGAGAGAAAAAAAAAATGTAACATTCAAAGAACCGTTTACCTCATTTGCATACTTACCTAAGAGTTTCTCTATCTTAACCTAAAAAAATAGAATCTAATAAAACCTCTTTCTCTCACCTCTTTGAGGGTCCTGGCCTTCTGGGAAGCCCAGGAACACTGAGGCAGGGAGAAAGGCACCTTCTGGCAGGCACATTGCCTGTAAGATTAATGGTAGAGCCCGCAATACACAGCAAACCAATGAATCTCTGAACCTTGTGCTTGTCTTCATGGTAAATGAGCATAATGACACCATCCTGATCGATTGTTTGGGTGCAAAAAAACTATGTATTTGTCATGTGTGTGTGTGTGTGGTGTACAATATTGTGTGGATATCTGCTGGAATGCATATGAAAAACAGAGGGACAACCTCTGTTGTCATGCTGTCTGTCCCTAAGGTGATGCTCACTTGTGTTTTGTTTGGGACACGGTCTCTCCCCAGCTTGGAGCTTACCAGCAGACTCAGCTGACTGGCCAGCAAGCCCCAGGGATCCCCCTGTCTCCACCTCTCAGTCCAGGGGCACAGTGGGTATCACCCATGCGTTTGTTTCAGTTCCATATGTGTGTTCCAGGGCTTGCCTGCTGGCCCCTGATCTTGAGCAGCAAACACAGCTTGAAATGAGCCATTTATCCATTGTCCCCTTGATATTTTTAAAGCTGAAGCCTCACCGATGAACATATTCATCCAGAAGAAGACTCACTATTTTTAGTCTGACAGAGACCTCACTAAAATTTCCAAGTCACAAGTACATGTCTGCTTCTCGGTGGCCAGGCACTGTACTGCTCATCTGTTTCTTTCTTTGTCTTATCTGTTCTTTTGTCTTTCTTGAGACAATGTCTCAAGTAAGCCAGGCTGGCCTCAAACTCATTCTGCGGTGAGGACAACGAGGAACCCCACCTCCCCCACCTCCCCAGCACTGGGAAAACGGGCATGAGCCTTCAGAGCTGCTTTATTTGGAGTTAGCAGCTGAACACAGAGCCTGGTACATTCATGGCACGCCCTCTACCGCATCTGCCCCATTTGTTCCTCGAGGCCATCACCTGTGAGGCCTTGAGTTTCAGCTCTACCTAAAGAAAAAAAGAATAAGAAATTGGAGACGATCTTTTATTCCTCTTACTTCCTTCAGCTATGATAGCATAAAGATTGCAAAATAATATTTTTTAAATGCCCTGTCTCTTGAACTCTGAATGAACTTTTCTTAATTGTCATCAAGGAGCAAGCGAGGAAAGAATCACAAATGCTGACATGGTTCCACAGACTTACAACCTGTAGCTCAATTCAATGTTATTTTAAAACTAATTAAAGTGATCTAATTGGTGTCATTCTCTGCCCTGGAAGCGTATTTTCCAGGTCAAAGTCTACAGGTCTATAATCTGAAATTTTTCTCTTGTCTTGATCAAGAATAAGATGGAAATATGGACGAGAGGCTCGACTCACCTGTGGAAGGCAGCTTGGCCCATACATTTTGAAAACAAATTTTTAGAGAAGAAACGACTTGTGTTTTATTATAAAAACATTTCTCATTTACATGTTGGTCCTAGGGGATGCTTTGGGTTGCGGATAGCTTACATTGACTTAGAAGCAAGCATGGTGATTTTAATGGAGTCAAATGACTTAATAGGTGATATTACGCACAGATGAGTCAGACTGCTCCAGAGGCAGTAATACTCCATTTCTTTCTTTAAAACATGCTTTGGTCATGCTTTCTGTAATGTTTTCCTTCTTACCCTTCTCCCACTAACCCTTCTTCCCAGTGAGGGTCGCCTCACCTGCCTATCTTTTGAATGTGTGCCCCACTGTACTTGGAGTTGCTTGCATGAGCATGCGGGGCGGGGGCAAAGGCAAGTCAACTGTGTCTACAGCACTGAGGACTAATGATTCTACACCCTTCAGCAACCATTACCTGCTTATGGCTTTTAAGAGATGGAGGACGGGTAATCTCGAGATTTTCTTTTCCATTCATGAAAAAATAGTGTGTGGCCTAGACTAGTGCAGCCAACAGCGTTGCCACTTACAGAGGACGGCATTTCACAGGACTCTGCCCCATCCTCTGGCTCTTTCTGCTCTTCTTCAATGCTTCCTGAGCTTTGGAGGGAGTACTATATATGTCCTATTTGGGGCTGAACACTCAACAGTCACTTATTCTCCCTCCTGGGACTAGTTATAAGCCTCTCTCTTCATTATCTGCTGCCCACTGAGAAATTAAGCTTCTCTGATTAAGGCTGAAAATACCTCTAAACTTTGAGTACAAACAAATGTTTAAGAGGCAGTTCTTAGGGCTGGAGAGATGGCTCAGCAGTTAAGAACAGTTAAGGCTGTTCTTCCAGAGGACCCAGGTTTAATTTCCAGCACCCACACGGCAGCTCACAACTGTCTATGTAACTCCAGTTCCTAGTGATTTGATACCCTACCACAGAAATACACAAAATACATGAAATAAAAATTAAAAAATCATCTAAAATTTTTAAACGACAGCTTTCTCTATTCATCCCTCCTCTCTCCCTCCACCTTTCTGGTGTGTGTGTGTGTGTGTGTGTGTGTGTGTGCGCGCGTGTGCATGCTCGCACAAGTGCTGGCATACGCATTTACCTTATTCTGATGGTTTTGGCCATAAGCTTAGAAAATTAATTATACCACCTTGCTCTCTATCATGCTGTGATCATGTGTTCATTGACAGTTTCAGGCAAAATTATCAAGCAGGAGAGCCAGTGTGTACAGGATACCAAGACAACTCAGAACTTTCTAGAAGTTCACAAAGTAAAAAGCAGCTGGTAAAAAAAAAAACCTTTGATATACCTTCTGTAGAAGGGATCTCTTGTGTTTGTATGGAAACATCAGCAGTCAATAAAAAGCTAATGGACTATGACTGAGGCAGGGAATAGGAGATAGGACATCTGGTAGGTAGTAAGGATTCTGGGATAGTACCAGGTGTGAGAAATTTGCCCAAGGAAGATGTGAAGAGGACAGAGTTAGTACCTGAGCAGAGGTAACCAGCTACATGGCAGAACGTAGATTACAATAAATGCCTTATCTTAAATTATGAGCTAGTCAGAGAAGACCCTAACTCTATGGCCTAGGCAGGAGCTTGGGGCCTGAGGAAAAAACACCATCCATGGCAACAACCTTCAGCAGTTTGCATTCCTGCCTATCTGGTTAACCCTCTCTTTATCATACTTAAGAAGCTATTGGAAGCCAGACATTGCGGTGCACACACCTGCCATCCCAGCATGTGGAGGTGGCGGAGACAAGAGGACCGGAGGTTCAAGGCCAGCCCTAGCTGTATGATACCTTGTTTCAGACAAACAAAAAGCTATAGGAGAACCTCACTGGAGACCACCAGTAAGAGGGACTCTGAACCCGAAAGCAGAAAATAACTTGCTGTGTTAAATCAGTACAAATGGGATGCCTATAAATGACAAGCACATTTCCTTGTTTTATTTTGAACTTGTGTGTAGGTATTTAGGTGTTACATGTTACATGCTGGGTCCCTGAAGATAGAGTTACAGATGGTTTTGAGTCCTCTGATGTGAGTGATGGGAACTGAACTCCAGCCATGAGCACTCTAAACTGCTGAGTTATCTCTCCAGCCTATTTCAGGCAAAAGGTGAATCTCTGATTTTTTAACCTCACCCATATTGTCTACAACATTGGTTCTCAACCTTCCTAATGCTGAGACCCTTTATTATAGCTCCTCATGTAGTGACCCCAACCATAAGATTATTTTCATTGCTACTTCATAATTATAAGTTTGATAGTGCTATGAATAGTACTATAAATATCTGTGCTTTCCTATGGTCTTAGGTAACACCTCTGAAAGGAATCACCAGCCACAGGTTGAAAAGCCCTGATCTAAAACTTCCCTGTGTGAGAAATGAGAAGAGAGTCCCTCCAAGAGGAGACTGATGGCAAACTGGATGACCTGAGTTCAACGCCTGCCTCCTTCTTTCAACATTTATTTTATGTATGGGTGGCTATGTGTGTGCCGTGACATGTGTGTGGAGGTCAAAGGACAACAGTCAGGAG
Source organism: Pachyuromys duprasi (assembly GCA_028658305.1). Taxonomy (NCBI): domain Eukaryota; kingdom Metazoa; phylum Chordata; class Mammalia; order Rodentia; family Muridae; genus Pachyuromys; species Pachyuromys duprasi. The sequence goes on from CM053766.1 coordinate 46,716,209, forward strand.
TTAGTTCTAGCCTCTGACTATGTGGGTTCTAGGGGTTTAACTCTAGTTGTCATCAGGTTTAGTAGCAAATGTTCTTACCTGCTGAGCCATCTTGCTGGCCCCTGATTTTTTTATTTGTAAGTTTATATTTGACTGATGAGTTTTGTATTTAGGCTAAAGCAGACAAAAGTGCACTCTCACCCCAATGTTATTAAAACTGTGGCCTAAGCAAATATGATATTACAAATGGGCTATCTATAGTTACCTGTACACTAAACAGGCATTAACATACACTGTATAAACTCAGAACTTAGCTACCTTTAAGAGGTTTATAGAAGACTACTTCAGGGAGTTTTCGGGGAAAGATTCCTGTGTATTTTCCTAAACAAAGATGGCTGGTTCTCTGTCCTTCATCTGGCTACTCCAACATACCTAGATCCTTTTAGCCATCTGTGGTCCTAGATCTTCTTAGGTGTCACCACTGAGCACATCCCTCCCACCCCAAAAGCCATCCCTGCCTTCCAATGTCTCACATCATAAATGAACCAGAAACACACTTGCTGATCACAAAAATGCAAAACAAAGTGGTGGGCACATAATTCTTGACAGCCACTAGGTGTGCTGGCATAGAACTTCAGAGACCCAGATCCTACTTGGACACTCTCTACCTCCCAACAGTCTCTATGTAGAATGCAATGGCCATCTCCTCCCAGTGGAAACCAGAGCCCCATCTACTCAGTGAAAGAGGGGGCTGTCTTTCCTATACCTGCCTCAGAACTGACCTCATTCTGAAATGAGTAACCCTGGGCATTTTAGTCTATTTTGTTGTTGTAGTTGCTATACTATGATGGTTAATATTATCAACTAGATAGGATCTAGAATCACTTCTGGGCATGTCTCTAGGCAGTTTTCTAGATCAGATTAATTGAAGTGAAAAATTCTACCCTAAATGTGGATGTCACCATTCCAGATAGGCAGAAGTCCTAGACAAAAGAAAGAAAGGAAAAAAGGAAGGAAGGGGAAGGAAGGAAGAAAAGAAAGAAAGAAGGGGAAAAAATACCAGTATTCATTATTCTCTGCTTCCCACCTGCAGACACAATGTAACCAACTGCCTGTGTTCCAGCCCTAATGCCTTCCTTTCTATGATAGACTGCATCTCCTCCGACTGTGAGTCACAATAAGTTCTGTGCTCTTTAAGTTGCTTTCCTCAGGTATTTTGTCACAGTAACTGGAGCTGTAACTAGTTTATCTACCAATACACCCAGGATGGCACCCACTGAGAAGTTTTTCTAGCTTACAGCTCTGGAGACTGAAGATTGGGCAGTCGCCTCAATTTGGGCCCCACGAAGGACCTCTCAGCTACTTGACACTGCACATATCAGGGTGAGAATAGAAGAGAGTACACAGTGAGACTGGAGGCTGGCTGGGGAAGGGTAGGGCCCTGCTTGTTCTTTTACAACAACTCAGTGCTCATGAAAGTAAAATTTCCCCACAAACAAGCATTAATATGTCCTTAGGATAAGTGAGCGTACACTGAGCCCAATCTTCTAAGAATCCACCACCTACCGGTGTCACTCTTCTGTGAACCAAGCTTCCAGCACATGAGCCTTTAGAAGACAAGCCACCGCCATACCACAGCAATAGTACAGAGAGTCTCCTTGGAGGAGTGCCTCCTGTCCCCAGGTATGCATTCACTTATTCACCCTGGTAATTCAACCACAGACACACTGAGATATTTTCCAAAGTCTGAGTTAAGCTTGCTTAGATTCCTGTTCAGATTTTTGCTCTTGTTTTATTCAGCATGAAACTAGATCTGTTTAGCCTTTTGATAATCTCAAGTCTTGGTTTCATCACTATAATCACCAAGGAGGTAAGAAAATAATCAAATGTGAATAATAATTTATCTTTTCATATATTGAGATACTTCTACCCTCAGATATTTGTTTAAGAGTGTTTCAAGACTGAGAGATGACAAAACAGTCAAGAGTACTTGCTGCTCTTATAAAGGACCAGAGTTTGGATCCCAGAAACCCACATTGAAGGGCTCACAATTGCCCATAACTTCAGATCAATGTTTGACACCTTGTTCTGGCCTCAGTGGGTAACTGTGTGCACACACACGCACACACACACACACACTTTAACTTAAAGAAATATTTTAAAATTTTGTTTCATATTACATACAATAGAACTTACTAATACACTTATATTTCTAGGTTGAACATTGAACTCTTCAAGTACCTGCTATGGGTTACTTCCCTATAGTCATTTCTACCCAAGAACAAAATACAGAAAGCCCAAATCAGGTTTCTGCCCTATAAACATAGAAGCATATGGCCTGCCTCTCAGTCTGCAACCCAGATAGTTCAAAATCTCAAGGTTTGGGGGTTAGAGAAATGGCTCTGTTTGTAAGGTACTTGGCATACTTGTCTTAAAGATGTATTGTTCCCCTTTGGGCCTGGATTCTAGCTGGGGTCCAGGAACTTGGCTTCTGCACAGAGAATGGGGGTTCTGTTTCTCTCAGGGGCAGCTAGAGTGCCTTAAGGTGAGGCCCAAGTACACTAAGCCAGGGTGTGGAAAAGGTTTTCTACAGAGTGTTACAGATTAGCTCTTTTAGCATGTGCTTGCTAGTGGCAGTGGAAGCTCGGGCGTTTCAAAGCCTATGGTGATACCAAAGTGTTACAGCTCTTGGTCAAGCTGCTGTGCTGTGCCTGGTTGGCTTACAGCCAAGACACAGGCCTGGTAAGGCCCAGGCCAAGAGGGTCGGAGGGCAGGTCCAATGAGACTTGACCCAGAGGAGGATAATGAATCTCAGATGGTCTTGAAATGAGAAAGCATGAACCTTCATACCTTTCTTCATGTGAAATCAAGGGCAATATAAACCATTGGCAGAGGGAGGCATTTCAAGGGTGAAAGTGTTTGATTTGCTGGGGTCAGGGAGTCAGGGATACTTAAATGGTCCTATCACAAAAAGGAAAATACAGTACTTATCCTGTGGGGTGGGGTGGGATAAAGTCCCCTACATCTCCAAGCACAATTGAAGATCACTGTTGAACTAAGATCCTTAGCAGGGTGGGGTATTTCTAAGAATTCCTAGATGCTTGCTAGAGCAGTTTCATATCAGGGATTTGCCCTGATGGCTATGTGATGCTCCTTACAAGATCTGAGGTTATTCAGATCAGAATAGAATTTTCAGAACCCTGCTGAGAAAAAGGAGTCTATTATCATAGATTGAATACAAATGATTGGCTATCTGGAGATGACTGACTTCAACCTTCTCCAGCAGAGTCCCACAGACATGAGTTCAGATCCTCAGTACCTGTATTGGCTGGTTCTATGTCAACTTGACACAAATTAAAGTCATCAAAAAGGAGAGAGATTCAATTGAAAAAATGCCTCCACAAGATCGGACTTTAAGGCATTTTCCTAATTAGTCATCAATGGAGGAGGGCCCAGTCCATTGTGGGTGGTGCCATCCCTGGGCTGGCGGTCCTGGGTTTTATAAGAAAGCAGGCTGAACAAGCCAGGATGATGAAGCCAGAAAGCAGCACTCCTCCATGACCTCTGTATCAGCTCCTGCCTCCAGAGTCCTGCCTCATTTGAGTTCCTGTCCTGACTATCTTCAACAATGGAGTACAATGTGAAGTGTAAAAAGCCCAGGAAACCCTTTCCTCCCCAAGTTGCTTTGGTCATGGTGTTTCATCACAACAATAGTAACTAAGACAGCACCCAGGTGAAAAGCCAGGTGTGGTAACACAAGCCTGCAATCCTGGTGCTGGAGAAGAAGCAGGAGGAAACCTGCAGCTTGCTGTCTGGCCAGGCTAGCCAACCATCACGCCCTTGTCTCACAGTCTGTCTCAAAAATAAAATGGTGGGCCATTAGGGAAGACACCAAACTTTAACCTGTGCCCTGTCCCAACAACCTAGCTGTTTTGTCCCTCTAAAACTCTTTGTTGCAATTCACAGAAAGTGATTCAGCCCTTGTGGTGTCTGGCAGTGCCTGCTTCCTCTCCCAGATCTGCCTGGTAAGTTGGTATATGGCCACATACTCTCCTCTCAGAACAGATTTTAAAGGGGCGACCAGAAAAGAAACACTTATTGAGAATAAACAAAAGTGGTACTTCTTTTTCCTTTCCTTATTTGTTTCTCTTTAAGAAAATTGTAATCAGAACAGCTAACACCGTCAAAAATAAAAATCTGAGGAAAGGTTTTTATTTTTGTTTGGTTTTGGTGTGTGTGTGTTTCAGTAGTAAAATATATATATATATATATTTACCATGTTAAAAACCTGGCTTTTTGAAGGAGAATTTGAAATTTTATACTTGAAAACAAAGTTTTTAGCCTACAATTTAAAATGCCTTCAATGCAAAAATAGACAAAGGAAGTTTGAAGAAGTTTAGAGCTCTCACTCTGAACTTTCTCAGGTGCTGGAAAATAATAATATAAAAGATACAGCCAAGGGCTAGCTAATACCATAGGGAAATGCAATTAGCTTAAGGCATCTTTCTCTCTGTGCTGGTCAACACAATGGCAAAGTGATTTTAAAATGTACAAAACAGGACAAAATGTTTGTGAACAGCCATACAGCAAGCGTGGCTGTATGCCTGATACAATTCACAAGAGTTCTACCAAATGGAAAGGACTGGGTCTGTTTTCTTTGTTAATGCTTCTATGGCAGCCATCTTGTTCTGCAGGCCAGAATGCTCCGCCCACCAATGGAAAGAACACTAGAGTACTCTGGTTCCACTGTTGGACAGTGAGTTGCTCAAGGCTGAAAGAGGGATACTCTGAAGCAAGCTATCAATGGACATGAAACCAACTTAATATATGCAGTACTTTAAAAACTAGGATAGAACTTTTTAGCAAGTTACAAACAGTAAGAATAATTATTGCTTTGTGAAATTCTAATTTTTTGCTTGGTTTGGTTTTTTTTCGAGACAGGGATTCTCTGTGTAGCCTTGGCTTTCCTGGACTCACTTTGTAGAACAGTCTGTCCTCGAATCCACCTACCTCTGCCTCCCAGAATGCTGGGATTACAGACAGCCATGTGACACCATGCCCAGTGAAATTCTAAATTTAATTTTTATTATTGTATGATGTTAAATCTTTATAAAGAAAATAGTATTGTACGTAAGCTATTATAAACACACATATATGTATATGTATATTTACATAAACACATCTGCATACCATGATTCCTTCCTTCCTTTCTGTCTCTTTCTTTCTTTCTTTCTTTCTTTCTTTCTTTCTTTCTTTCTTTCTTTCTTTCTTTCTTTCTCTTGGAGTTGAGATGTTGGCCCTCATGCATGCACAGCAAGCATTCTACCAAGTAAGCAATTTTCCCCATCTTAGTCTCAGGAATACTTATAATGATGTATTTCTTTCTGCAATTCAGTCAAAATAATTTAAAAGCCACCTCTTTAATAGTAGTGGAGAAAACCACAGCCACCAAATCCTTAGGCACCAATGGAAAATATTCCCTATCTTCAGTCTCAGATTGCCTTACAAGCCTATTTCTATCTTCAACAAACCATGAAAGTCACATAGAGAAACCTGACACCCCAAATCCACCCTGTTAACTCTAGAACACAAATAGAAATGACATTCACTATACAATGCTTTGGCCACACCCAGACTCCAGAGCTAAGGCAAACACATTTAAAAGCTCTTGGTTGTAAGAAATTTCCTGACAGTTGTCTCTAGCATCACCTCTTTCGTCCATTCGGGTACACAGGGAATGACAGAAGTGACCATGTATTCATTCATTCATTGCACACCTAAAAACATCTCACAAATGACTTAAGGGAAGAAGGATGTATGGCTCAGGGCTTCTCAGGTTTCAGCCTGTGTAGTCTTTGGTTCTTTTAACTATGGGCAGGACTTCATAGCAATGGCAGTACATAGCAGGCACTGCTCTCTTCCTGGCCAACAGGAAGAAGCAGGACTCTGGTGCTGCAGAGTTGGCCTCTTCACCCTCTGATTCCATTCAGGCCTTCGGGATGGTACAACCACTTTCAGGACTCATCCTCCTGCCTCAGTTGATCATCTATAGAAACACTCTAACAGACACACCCAGAGGTGTGCTTCATTAATCTTTTAGGCGTTTCCCCTTCTGATCAAGTTGGTAATCAAAGTTAACTACCACACAGTAGTCAGGATAAACTCAGATTTACACTAAAACATTTGCAAGGTTGGAGGTGCTTCACAGCTGTGCCTTGAGACCATGTGATTGGGATCTCAGAGGAGTGCCTCCTATTTAGATCTTCTTCCACACTTCCAGAAATGAATACAGTCTTACACACACCTGACTAAATCAGAGTCTTCTACAGAGGCTATTCCAGGTACCAAACCAAGGTGATATCCTCCCAAAATAACACACCAGAGCTGCCAGGTTAAGAAATGGTCATGATTTTTTAAAAACTTACAAATACATCTTTCTGTGGAGTAGTTTTCTTTCAGGAGCCTCTTGTTTGGGGGTGGGGTGTTAAGGTCAGTTATAAAACATACTTTTCCCTTGTTTTTGTTTGTTATATTGGTTACTTTTCTCATTGCTGTGGCAAAATGCATGTCAAGAAGCAACCTAAGGAAGGCAGAGTTAAATCTGGCCTAACAGTTCTGAGGGATACAATTGGTGGAGGGAAGCTGTGGTGGTTAGGGCATGAAGCGGCTGGCTATACGGTACCAAAGATCGGTGCTCGACTGATTATTTTTTTCTCTTTATTCATTCTGGGACTCCAGCCCATGACATGGTGTGTCCCACACTTTAGGATGGTTTTTCTCTTTTTCAGTTAGATCTTTGAGGAATTATCCACACCCAGAGATATGTCCTTCAGTGATTCTACATCCAATCAAGCTGATAGTGAAGAGTCACCATCACACTTGAGTTTGGATTTTTGTTTACTTGGCCTTGGTTGCTTCACTGGTTGGTTTTCCTTTTTACATTAAAAGCTTGAGTAAAGGACCACTGGGTGGCAGGCACCTAGTTAGAGGCTCATCCCTGAAAGACACTGACCCTTCTTCTAGCAGCTGTCCGCTGCCTATCACTCCTCAGGTATGAGTGGAGCCTTGTGAGTCCTCCATGCCAGAATGTTGATTCGGTCTTGTGTAAATCTCATGTAGACAACCAGGGCTCTTGATAATTCATGGGTAAGGCATCCTTGTCATGTCCAGAAGATACCACTTTTGTGGCAGTCCTCCAAATCTTCTGGCTCTTAATTCTTTTTGCCCCTCTTCCATGATGCTGCTCCCTTAGTCTTGGTAAAGGGGTTGTGTTGTATATGTTAGATTTGGGGCTGGGCTCCCCACAGTCACTCCTTCTCTTTATTTTAACGAGTTGTGAACCTCTGTAATAACCGCTCTCTGCTGCAAAACGAGCCTGTGATGAGGGTTGAGAAATGTACTAATCTATGGGTAGAAGAGTCATTTTGAAGGCAGTTATATACCACATCAGACAGCTGTTGTTTCCTCCCAAGATATTAGGGTCACGATTGCACCACTAGGCCTATCTTCCCAGCCCAGTTATTATGACAGTCCCACAGCTAGGTAGGACTGTTGGTAAGTTTTCCCCCCAGCATCCTCAAAGGCTTTTCTTAAGCATGCTCAGTTTTGCTTTGTTTTGTTTTTGTTTTTCCATAAAGCCCAGAAGGAATAGGGCTTCTGGTCCCATCTGCCAACTAGCTCCTTTTATATATTAAACTTTATGTAGCTCTCTCTCCATTCTCTGTGATTCAGAATCACTTATTTACTCATGCATTCAAACATTTTCTCAGTTTTAGCCACAAAGAATTCACAAGTGGATGTGACTGGTTCCTGGCTCATCAAATCTATACTTTAGCATAGAAAAACTTCACATAAAATGAATGCTGTCACTGTACTAAGAGGAACTAGTGTTAGGATAAACTGGTTAAAGAATAGTGGCATCGTGCTTCACCTAGGACTTCCGGTGATTGATGTGTGTGGCTGTTCAGGGCTAAGTCAAGAATAGAGTCGGCTGTAAGTCAAACAATTGTGTCAGCACACCAAGAAGCCACATAGCCTGGTACAAGATTCTCAAAGTTGAATGTATGTATCTTATTAAAACGCAGTTTATGAGTCAGTGAGCAAAGGGGTGGATTCAGAAATTCTGTGCTTCTAACTAGCTCCCATATGGTACACGTGCTGTGCTTACAGGGACCACGCTGAGGAACACCGGTCCAGCACTTGAAACAAGGACTTCCCACTAGAGAGAAGAAAGTTTGAGTTTTGCTGTTTCCCATTGTCAGCAATCTCAAACTAGACTAATGTAAAATGCCTTAGAACTTGAAAAGGCTGAATAAGAAGGTATGCACAAGGTTCCAGAGGAAGGAAAACCTTGAGCCAAATTAGTTCCTTTCCTCTAAATTTTGAATATACAATATATAATTGCTTTTGAAAATAAAGTTGGCTCCAAAGGACAAAATTCACTCAGAAAGCTCTGAATCCACTGTGCCTCATGACCCTTTCCTAAGTGAAAATCCCCGATATGTGTTTGTTTTTACAGCAAATTAAGGCATTAGGCTTCTCCCTGGGGCAATACCACACAATGGCCAAGTCAGATAAGAACACAGGAAGTATTTTGCCATACAAACCACTAATCCACTCAACCTTTCCCTTAATGAAGTAATGTCATTGGTAGCTTAGAGAAGCCTGGGCAATTTTGGAACTTCCCAGCATAGGCCAGGGAAAGGAGCCTGCAACCCTGCAGGTTCACAACCCTAAAGCTTTAGTTTTCTTTGCCTGTGAGTGCAGGGAGGGTGCCTATATGCAAGAGTTCGTGTGCCTCTGTGCATGTGGAGGCCAGAGGAGCACACCTGCCATCCTGCTTTATCACTATCCCCCTTATCCTCTTGAAAGAGTCTCTCACTGAACCCGGACCTAGACTGATGGCTCCCAAACCCCAGTGGCTCCTGGTCCCTCTTGCTAGTGCTAGTGCTGCAAGTGCTTCCAATCATACCAGGTTTCTGAAAGAGAACACTGGGATGTGAACCCGGGTCCTTACGAGTGTGCAACAAGCCCTTCTCCCACTGAGTCATTCTCCACACAGCCCAAGCTTCTGTCAAGATGCTTGGAAACATGACATGTGAAATAAGCAGTAGCTATATTCACAGTTTACCACTTCACTGTTCTCATACGTCATGACATTTGAGGCGCCTAAAAACTGTGACCGGAGAGTCAGGTGTAAAGTGAGGTCTGAAGGGCATGAAGTGACATTCTTTGCTCTAAGTTGTCAAGTACCCAAAGCAGTCAGTCCATCCCAGGGGGCCTGCCCCAATCCTTTTGTGGTTTTGTTTTGTTTTGTTTTGACAAGGGTGGAAGAGGGATGGGAACAAGAGTGGAAATGAGGGAGGAGGCTGGTGGAGGAAAATGCTTCTTTTGCCTTCTGGTCAGCTGTGGTTCAAGACTTTGTGCTGTGTTCCTGGTGACAGCTTTTGGGCTGGATTAAGAGAGTCACATTAGGTGGGGATTAAGACTCACGGGATTATTTTCAAAATGTTCCGGCAAATTTGCAAGTTGAGTCTTGGGGGATTCACCCAGTATTTTTATTGATACAGCTTTTTTTTTTAATCCTGCCTTCAATTCTTTTTCCCATTTGCTCTAACGTTTTCTGATAATATTCCAATTTAAAGAAATTTTGCAAATGATTGAAACACCTATATGAAATTCAGAATTTCCTTTTCTCGCCCACATCTAAACAGATCCATCCCATCTCCAGCCTCCGTGATGGGACTAAAGGTGTATACCACTACAACTAATGGAAAATATTTGTGATGTTAGTGAATTTCATTGCCTATGTAAATCTAAACCCATCGTACTTAACAGCCATTTGGGGTTTCAGTGCTGACACGTGCCATCCTGTTGGCACCTACAGTTTTCATGAGCTTTTATTGCTTTCTTACACTGTGAACTCTCAGGCCAGAACTCTCATTAGAAGGATACAGTGTTCAAATCTATTATTTCTTTCTTCAAGAAAGCTACAGAGTAATCGATGCATTCTCTCAAAAGGATGGGTTGTCTCTTTAACCAGGCTTATATTTAATGCCACAAAACAAGAGAATTTAAGATAAAAATAACTACTTTTCTAATAAACTCTATTTCCTTATGCAGTCAGCTTACCAGAAACTTTATTCACCCAGATTTAGTCTGGGTAAGTAATTCACCCAGAAACAATGAGCAATTCACAAATGCTCATTGAGTGACTGTCATAAGCCAGAGGCTTTGATGAAAGTAACAGAATGAAAGCCCTCGTCCTCAGCTTCAGAACTTTCACGCACAGGGGAGAGTTGAAACTTACAATTTTATAATTAATAAGTTCCAAATATTTTCGACTCCAAAGATACGAACAGACTATTTCATGATCAGAAGGCCTTTAGACTTATGATTCCAGAGGAATAAGAGTCTATCAACAGAGCCGGGCAGTGGTAGCGCACCCCTTTAATCCCAGCACTTGGGAGGCAGAGGCAGGAGGGTCTCTGTGAGTTCAAGGCCAGCCTGGTCTACAGAGCTAGCTCCAGAACAGCCAGAGCTACAGAGAAACACTGTCTCAGAAAACCAAGAATAACAACAACGACAAAAAGGCTGCAGGCAACCAACACAGCTGGTAAACTAGCAAACTAGGGCTCAAATCTTAGACCACCAGCAGGAAGCAGAGATAATGAACCAGGAATTCAAGAAACCTCAAAACAGCGTTCCACCAGTGACTCACTTCCTTCAGCAATCCTCCCCAAGCAGCACCACCAGCTGGGAAGCAAGCCCTCAAACATCAGAACCCATGCAGATAATCTCCTTGTTCAAACGGCCATGCAGCCTATGGCGGGTGAGGGTACACTTGTGTATACCTGTCAAGTTCTTCTAGGACCCGTGACAGCTTGACAAAAACTCCTGACACAGGGATGGGGAGGAAGTGAGATCAAGTACTCACACTCACGGTGCAGACACAATGAGCCGTGGGTGCAGTGGCCCACACCTGTCACCCCAGCAATGAGGAGAGGAGCACAAAGGAGCCCTGGAGAGGGCTGGCCAGTCAAGCTAAACAAACTTAGCGGTTCCAAGGTCCTGGAAGGTCATGTATCAATAACTAAGATGGAGAGTAACTGAGTAAAATGTCTGACAGCAACCTCTGGCCTCCATACGTGTACTTGTTGTGCCCACAAACCCACATGGACTCACAAGTGCGCATACATACATACCAACACACATAATTTTTAATCTGTTTTTTTTTTAGCATAAGTATTATTAGGGTCATATTTTAAGACAGTACTGACCCTCAGTCTTTATTTTCTTTTTTTATTCAGCACGTTCCCATCTGTCTGTCACTGATACTCGAATAACTAAAATAATTAAACTAGGTTATCTGGAACCTAACAAAATCTAAGTCACAACAGAGGACTGGGCTGAGAATGGCCCAACAGTCACTGAGTGCAAATTTCGTATTGAAGGAAAAGACACGGATATTAGTAACTGAATCCAAGACCGTCCGATGTCTTCATAGCATGTGATGTACCGCAGGGAGTCTGCTGGTAAGTGTTTAATAGTGGCTCTCTGAACAGAGAAGAGCCCTGGTCTACAGGGTTTGGGGCTCTTCATGGCATCATGCTCTGCCCGCAGCTGATGACAGGATATGGAACTGGGAGGAATGCTACCGCTGGTACTAGTGACTGTCACACCACTCAGTAAAATATTACACAAGTGCTAAAAAGCAGTTCCTGGTCTGATCTGATAAAATGATCGGCAGGTATCTAGAAGAAAGGAATTCCATGGCACTTTTTTGTTAGTTTTTGGCTTTTGGTTTTTCAAGACAGGGTTTTTCTGTGTAGCCTTGGCTGTTCTGGACTCACTTTGTAGACCAGGCTGGCCTCAAACTCAGAGATCCACCTGCCTCTGCCTCTCCAAATACTGGGATTACAGGCGTGTGCCACCAGAAGCCCTCATAGTACAGTGAGAATAACATTCCATAAATTCCTCCAAAATGCAAAGAACAAATAAAGAGCTCTATTAACAGATGGGGTGTGTTGTCATTCTATACGCAGGCATGTATGTGTGCATATGGGTGTGAAAGTCCCTTATCTAGAGTTCTCCAAGTAGGCTGGGCCAGCTAGTCAGGATCTGCAGCCTCTGCCTCCCCAGCTGGGATTGCAGGCTCATACCACTGTACCCAGCTTTTTTCTCCTGGATTCTAGAAGTCAGACTCAGGCCCTGAGTCATCTCCCTAACCCCTAATGTATTGCTTCTATGAGCCAATCTGTACTGGGAATCCTTTACAATTGAAAACACACACACACATACACACACAAAGATGTCTTTTTTTTTTTTTTTTAAGAAAAATAGAACGGTAGCATCCCTTCTATTAACAGAGCTCTTCATTCGTACTTTGCATTATTCAGTGTTTAGGGAATACGTATTGTATTTATTCTGTCACTAATGTGGGGGTAGGACGCACATGCTATGGTGTACATGTGGAGCTCAGAGGACAACTGGCAAGAATCACGGCTTTCCACCCACCTTTATGTGGGCTCCAGGAGCCAAGCTGTTGTTGCCAGACTTCGGCAGAAATGCCTTTAACCCAGTGAGCTGTATCTCTGACCTGTTTGCTTTGTTTTTTATTTAATCTAGATTAATAACGTTTATCTCTAAGATCTAAAAATCCTTAACTATTACTCCAATCCTGTTACGTTAAAATTTGGGAGAAAATATCACATTTCTCTGACCTCTTAGACAATGCAGAATGGATGCTATTCATGCCCCTGGTTCTTTGAGGGCATGAAAAAGGCTGGCCTGTGGAATGCTGGATGCATGGAGGACTATTCAAATAAATTGAGCAGTGGGAGAGCCCGCCTCACATCTTGTGGTCTGGGGTGTTTAGGTTAGCTTTCTCTGAGTCTCCCTGCCTTTCATCCCTCTGCCTGCTGTGATCTGTCACTTGCCCTCCGAATGACTGGCTTTTAGCTATTTCATTGCCTTCTCCCAGTACTAATTTGCTGCTTCCAACCTCCCGAGGGTGAAGAAACAAAGCAGGCAGCTCACCTTCTCCATCTTATGTAGAAAAATAGACTCTGGAAGAAGGCCCAGGAGAGCCTCCTGTGAGTAAAGGGCAACGATTTCCAACCATCACCTTGACATGAGGCTTCCCTACCAGAACTTAATCTGTCCGCGTCCTAAAACAAGAAAAAAAAAAAAAAAAACATATAGTGTAGCTTTGATCCTACACGGTTGAACTTGGGGCTGAGATCCATATTGTCACAAATTGACTAACCTGTTACTATTTTGTCCCTCATATAACTAGTAAAATACTGAATAGCTCTTCTTACCTCAGGACAGGTTGAATAATAGACCCACCCTGCTAATTAAAGTTGGGTCTATTGCTCTGCCTCTTATTCAAGGCTCTTTATTGCCCTCGATTCATCAAGTACAATCATGCAGAAAGACAAGTCCATTTAAAATACTGAACTCTTTCTTTTCTACTCTTTTTTCTTCACTAAGATAAAATGTACTCATAAAATACATATAGATTTTACATATAAAAATTGCACAGGTGGAGTGTTCTATTGTACTCAGCTTGAAAATGTGCACACCTATGACTCCATCACTCCAGACCTGTTATCAGCATTCCATCGCTCCCAAGAGCTCTATCCCTCCTTCAACCCATTCCCACCCCTCACAGACTCACAGTTCTGTCTACTGCTGAATTTTGTCTCTGGCTATGGCTAATTGAGCCATAATAGGTTGTGGGAAAAATAAATACCCATGGCATATGTCAGATGCTCATTTTCTTTGAATGGTTGCATATTTCTCCAGTACATAAATATATGTATATTATGTGATATGTATAAACATATGTATATATTTATATATAAATACATATGAATATATATGTATAAATATATACAATTTGAAGTCCGTTCCTCTCCTGACAGATACTATATCAGTTCAGATTGTGAGTCTTCTCTGAAAGGCCACAAAGCCCGAGGTCAGCAAATCAGTCAGTGTCCTCAGATACAACTCAAGTCAAGCGAGATTGTTGTAACCCTGGGTGGCACAGGGCTTGTAGTCCCAACACTCATGGGTGAGACAGACAGCCCATGAGGCTGGTCTACGTAGTAAGCTCCAGTCCAGTCTGGACTATACAGTGGGATTTGTCCTCAGAAAATTAAAAATCAAAAAGAGAATGCAGTACAATGTCGCTGCACTAATTTGCTTGCTGTGTGGGGTGGTGACTAATTGTCCATTAGCCTCCTAGACCAGTGTCCCTAACAACACGTTCCAAAATTCAGAACCTTATAAGATTTTCTGGAGAATACAGTGTGTTACAAAATGTGATTTGTACACACACACACACACACAGACATTCACACCCCCAACAGACACACGCATATGGGGCCTTGAAGGAAAGAGAGGGACAAGAGAGAGAAGGGAGGAAAGAGGAAAGACTGTAACAAAACACACATTTGTTCGATAGGCTCTCTAGCCCCATCCTCTCCTGCTCTTCTTCCCCTACCCACGTCCCAGTTTCATCCCATGAATTTGTGTTGTCTGTTGCCCCTTCTCGAGGGATGAAGAAAAAACAATTGCTTCCTTGGTGTTGCATCATCTAACACCAACAGTAGAGAGAACTCTTGTGCTCTGGATGCAGGTGCTCAAAGTGCAAGTTTTTCATGGAAAACAAACAAAACAAAACAAAACAAAACCCCACCAATTCCTCTTCACCAAACAGCATTTCCAAAGCTCTAGCAGCCACTCTTTATAGTAACCATGCCAAAAGAAACATGTTCCTGCCACCAACGCCACCATTGCTGCTGCTGCAATGTGTGCTACAGTGTCACGGAGCTCAAGCTGCTCATGTAGTCAGTGATGACTTTGAACTTCTGATCCTCCAGCTCCACCCCCCAAAGTGCTTGGATTACAAGAATAAGCCACCATGTTGGGTTTGCGCAGCCGTAGGCATAGAACCCAGACATTTGTGCGTGCCAGCCAAATATTCTCCCAGCTGAGCTGCAGCCTGCTCCGCTTGTTTCTGTGGCCAGACTCAGGAGGGCATGGAAGTGAGCTGCTGCTTGTGTCTCTCTGTCTTCTGCAGGAGACTGTGATTTCTAATATTCTGAATTTAAAATATTAGATGTGAACCAGGAGCCCTTGACCTCTGCTTATCTGGGGACACTGTTCATGCCCCCCACCTGCAGCTTCACCTCTGTTTTGCTTTGGTTCACCCTGAGAACACAGTCAAGCTAGAGCAGGATGTTGGCACACTTTTTTTAAACTCCTTTTTTAAGTTTCCTATATCTTTCTCCCTACTCCACCCCAATCCCTACCATCCACCCAATACCAGGTAGAGGAGAGAAAGGGTTAGTGGGGGAGGGGTGTAGTTCTCTTAGGTGCTTCCTGCTGGTTAGGGTCGTCAGGTTCCTTGGAGCCAGTCCAATCCTCGGTTCAGGATATCTCCAGCTTCTTGTCTCATTGCATTAACAGCAACCAGGAGCAGCAAGGGGGAAGGGGAGAGGGAAAGCAGCAGCAACCTTGAGCACTCTCTGGGTTCTGGCATCTATTCTCTCTAGAGTCCTAAGATTTAAACTATGTGCATCTGGCAAAGAGCTCCTCTCAGAGCCTGCACAAGGCAAATAGTTTGCTGCTGTGGATTATCTGAATCAGTCCCAAACCCTCACCCTGGGATTAAAACAAAAACATGTTTAATATCCACAACAGCAGGATCTATAGCCCAGCTCTAAAAATAATCTACATTGAAAATGTCTTTCATGGTGCTAGGGTAGTTAACCTACTGAGTTTAATTAAACTTAGTAGTTAAATTTAACTTATCGAAGAAGAGCATTTGCCTCTCTTGCAGGAGATCCCAGTTCAGATGTCAGGAGTCACATCAGGAAGTTCACAACCACCTGTGACTCCAGTTCCAGAGGGCCCTCTTCCGACCTCCAAGTTACTTTCGCATACATGCACACACACTCACACACATACACACTCACTCTCACACAATATTTTTTTTAATGTATTTAAGTTGTAGATGGTGGCACGTGCCTCTTAAGGAGGCTGAGACAAGAGAATGTCAGGTCTGAGGTCAAACTGTGTTGCACAGAGAGACCTTGTCTCAAAAAGTATGTGTGTGTGTTTTATGTTTTTTGTTTGTTTTTAAGATAGGGTTTCTCTGTATAGTACTGGTATCCTGGAACTCAAGCTGTAGGCCAGGCTGGCCTCACACTCACAGAGATCCTCCTGCCCCTGCCTCCCCAGTGCAGGGACTAAAGGTATGTGCCACCACTGCCTGGTAGCATGCACTTTTTTAAAAAAATGTGATTTAGGGCTATAGAGACTTTAAGACCATTAACATGTTGAGTTCTTTATTTCCCAGTCTTTTCTCTCTGCTGCAGTAAACTGTACATATAGAAATGCACAGATGGGGTGCTCAAGTGCACTTATTTTGGTGGTGTGCACTTCTACACATGGCTCAGCCATTAAGCACACTTGTTCTTGGCTCACCATCATCCATAATTCCAGAGGACTCTACCTTCTTCTGACTCTACAGGCAGGAGACATGCTTATGGTGCAGGCAAAACACTTATATATGTAAAATAAATAAACATAAACAAGAGATGTGACTTACAGCCTGTTTAATAAGCTAAAGGTTTTAATATTTTGCAGTTGTTCTGACTTCTTACCAAAATAGCCTTTGTCAAATTGCTTGTCACTTTAATTTAGGTAGACTTACAATTCTCATTCCACAGCCAGTCTACCTTAACAATTTGTTCATTTAATTGTAACAAAATCAGTAAAAACAATGGATTTTTTTTGCATGAGAATTTCTGGGAAAACATGTTAATCAGTTGAAGTATCATTAATTTAAATTTTAATTAAATTAAGTAAGATTTGACAAAGTCCCAACCTTAAGACAAATTGCTCATATTTTTCTCAATTTGTTCATGCTTATTACCATGGAGACAGCACAGTCAAAACATACCAGCTAGCACATTGTTCAGCTCTGGACTTCCTACTATAGATTTGATTAGGTAATCAGCTGGCCCATTTTAAGACTCTGAGAACATAACATTGTTTCTTTAGTGAAAACACAGTCGGCTTGCAAACACAATCAATAAAACAATGAGAATTGGATTTTAAATTCTATCATTGCCCCCCCCTTCTAATTGGATATTGGAAGAACATGGCAAATCACTCCCATTCGTTCTTTTTATGGAAAATTCAAGTCTCAGATTTGTTCATCAGAGCAACCGTGCTTGATCTTGTAAAAATGGATGGGGTTAAAAATACTTATCTTCTAAATTAGACAGGTGGCCTTTCAAACCCGGCGTCCAAATAAGGCACATTTTGGAGCATTTCCTTTGCAGACACACTGACTGTTACCCTCCAGGACTGGGCTCTGTGCCCGCAGGAACAAGAGGGGATGCCCGTCTTTTCAATAGGGTGCATCTGTGGTCTCACACGTTTGCCTTTTCCAGACCCATTCACGCTGTGATTTCTCATGGGAATGCTATTTTTAATCCCTATGAGTGTTTATCTAGGAAAATCCAGATAGTTATTGCATCTACATTCTGTTTCTTTGACGCTATTTCAAGGAAGATGTGTTAACAGCAGTCAGAAGAGGTGGGCTCCACACACGGGAAGCCCTCCCCAGCACCTCATAAGGTGCTTGCTCTTCAGAAAGAGAAATGGTTTCTTTTGGGTTTTGTTTGTTTGGTTGTTTCCAATAAAAATGATTTGTCTGAATCACCAGAGAACAGCCAGAAGCTGACCCGTTTCACCTTCTTCCCAGGTGAGGGGCAAACGTGATTTTTCTTCTAATCTCTATGTTCTCTGTATCCAAGCACCCATGGACTTCTGAAACCAGCCTACAAACAGTAGTAATAACCTTGGCTTTGTGGAAATAACCATTTTATTCATAGTGATCCAGTCACTCAAGAGGCTTCATAATGTTGGTACCTTTCTTTCTTTTTCTTTTTTAAAATTGTTGTTTTTAGCAAATTAATTCCTTCAGTTCTCCTGGTTGGCATTATGTAAAACAAACAAACAAACAAACAAAAAACCAAAAAAAACCCAAACATTTTAATGCTTGCTTCTTAAGGAGTGTCTTCCCAACAAGTAAATATGTTTGACCACGTGATTACATTTTATCTTAGTAGGAAGATGTATGAGTATCATCTCTACATGTTTTAAATTTTTCTCATGTGTGCATGCATGTTTGGGGTCGGGAGGAAATATTATTGACAAGGCATGTGTGTAGGTCTTGTGAAGTCCGTGGTCTCTTTCCTCAGTCCCTCATGCAAGCTCCCTCCCCTCTCTTCTGGAGCCCTTCCTGGGAAGTCCATCTCAGATGTCCATACTGTCCCTTTAGAAGGCAGTGGTGGGTCAAATACAGCTTTCATGGTGTGCTGTTGGAAACGAAGAGATGGTGCCTTGACCCTGCCCAATGAAAACTCTGTTCCAAAGCCCGGGCAAGAGCCGCTTGCTTTCTGTTGGTCTGGGGGCGGAGCCTGGGGGACTCTGCCTTCTGGAAGCTTCCTTTCCGAGGGAGGGGCAGGACAGACCTGTAGTGTGTTTAAGAAGGAACTCCTGCATCCTTGATTCCGTGCCCTTCAGCTCTGCTTTAAAAGCAGTGCTGTTTTTAGTGTTGGAGTTGGCGGCTCTGAAGGGCACTGGCTGCAAGAGAACAATCCTGCATTGAGAGAGACCAGGCAGCCCCGACCCAGATGGAATAGAAAGCTGGAATGGAGGCACAGAGGAGGCCCCTCGGCCCTTGGCCCTCCAGCCTGCGGAGGGTAAGGGCTATGTCAGGCGCCCCAGAGATTCCAGAGGGGAGAACTCAGCAAACTTCTTATACAGCATCCATTATGCTAGAGTCACAAGGACCTACACACTGAAGGAAGGCACAGTTCACCCTACTTGGCTTCCTTTCACTGGCACCACCCAGCTGGGTTTGAGCCTCCCCAAACAGCCCCAAAGCAGGAGGCTTTGGTCTGTCTCCTCACCCAGCGCGCTCTTCAACCACACTGTAGCACTAACATTTCTAAGTAAACCTCCGAATAAAATGCCCCTTCTGAAGGAAACCATGCAGGCATGGGGTGGGGTGGCCAAAGGTTTGTACTGCCATAAGGAAAGGCCAGGCCAGAAAAGAAAGAGAAGGGGAGATTGCTAATGATGACTTGAAGTCTTTTGCAACAAATGAACCTGATAAATATGGCCAGCCCTGGGGTAATTCCCTTCTAAAAACAACAAACACACTACCACTACCACTACCACCACCACCACCCCCCAGCAAAACTGAACCTGAGCACACCAATGCTCTGCGCTCAGAAGCTAGTCACAGTCGAGCCTGGTTTAGTATTTGGACTGACAGTGTGCTCAGTCATTTCCCTTTCTTAAGGATGCCATAACAAGCCATCAACACGGCGGGTCCTTTACAGTTAAAGGAACTTGTTACCTTATAATTCTAGAAGTGAGAGGTCCAACATCAAAGCCCTGGTAAGGCGTGGCTCTCTCTCTGATCACGCTCAGAGAGAACATTCACTTGCCTCTCCTAGTCCATGGTGTTTGCTTGCTATTCTCAGCATTCGGTGGCTTGCAGACACCTTTCCCTGATTCGTGGTCACCTTCTCTCTTACCCTCTTCTCAGCTTGTGTGTGTACACCGATGATCGCTGTATTCAAATGTCCCTCTTTTATAGGAACACCAGCTGTGTAAGATTGGAGATTACCCCAATAACCTCCTTTTAACTTGATTGCCTCTGTAATGACCCTGTCTCCAAATAAGATCACATTCTTAGCTAATTAAAGGTTAGGATTTAAACATACATCATGAGGCGAGCCAGTGAGATGGTTCAACAGGAAAACACAATTGTGCAAAGTTTGACAGCCTTTGGGGTCCCACAACACACACACACATACCTACACAAGCACAAATGCACACGGACACTTGATCTCTCTCTCTCTCACACACACACACACACATGCGCGCACACACACGATATTTTTAAAATATTTAGGGTATGGTATTCAGCCAGGAACAGACCACAGCTTACCAAGCACTTCCCAGTGCCCTGTAATTGCTTACTTACAAGTAGTCCACTGCAGAAAAGAAGAAACTCTCAGAGTCATAGGATAAACTAGAGAAGCCCCATAAAAGTAACTTTTGTTCGCCTCAGGTAATTGACATCTCAGAGGCTTACTGCCTCCCTCTGCTAACCTAGGCCTAGATCTGGAAGCTTCTAGTCTCCATACAATCTAATCTAGGCCTAGAATGTTTTCAGCTTCTGAGACTCATTGCTGAATAAGCTCACCCTTTCCAGTTCTTTCTGGGCTCTGGCTGATTCAACTCAGATGTTCTGGCTTAAACTCCTCTCCAAGCTGACTGATTCAATCTGGCTTCTCGTTCAACCTCTGACTTAATTGCTCTGCCTGGCCTCTAATTCTAGCAATCTGTTCTAATTTTCTGGCTCCTTCTCCGGCTCGTTCTGTCTTTACCTGTGGCTAGCTTGTTCTCTTGTATCTGTAAAACTCCCTAGGTCAAACTGCCTCTGAATTCCGGGAACTGAACTGCCATAAACTCATCTCCACTGAGTCACCTCAACTCTCTGACTCAACCAAACTGTCTGAACAGCCCTGACTAGAACTCAGAGGTTTCCACAGTCGGTCTCCTGAGTGCTGGGATTAAAGGCGTGCACCATCACACTTGGACCTAAGGTTTTCTTTACCTGAAGCTTGTTCTATATGACGCTGGCCTTGAACTCAGAGATCTGCTTGCCTCTGTCTCCTGGGATTGAAGGTGTATCTGTATCCCAGATTGATCACACAGACCTAGAAGGTCTTTGGATGTGATCTCTTGCCAGAATAGCCATGTTCTGAATTCAAATTCCTCTACAAAGCCCAGTTTGTATAACACCCTAAGGTGTATGGGTGAAGGTATCAGGAAGATGTGGGGCCCTCCTGTCTTAACTCCCTGCTGTCATCGGTTTTAGAAAGCCCTCCCTATCCCCAAGCAGAGCTGACAGGCTTTGCCTGGACCTCTTCCTGGGGTGTTGCCTCTTCTTGCATATTTATCCTAGGACTGAAGAGGGTTGAGTAGGGTTCAGAGTAGTCTGCGTGCCTTTCTTGAATAACTGCGTCTTTGCAAAGACCAGTGTAGGTGATGAAAAGTACAGAGAGAAATGGATACAGCCCTGCCTTCAGGAAATTCAAAGACTTACAGAAGAAATTAATTCCACTCTAAGAATAAGCATCTCAATACAAAATTGTTTAATGTGTCAGAATAGGCTACGGTGCCTGGCAGTTGGATGGTCCACAGAAGCGAGTTAACTGGATAATGTGAGTAGAGCAGTTTGGTCCAGAATGAAAGCCTATGTTGTGGAGACTGACAATGGATTGCCATGGCTATTGTGTCAGATCCTAGAGACCAAAGCACTGACTGGGGACTGGGCAGATGGCTGTTCTGATCAAGTATTTGCTGCGTGAGTATGAGAACCTGAATGTGATCCCTGCAGTCACCTGAAAAACCAGGTGTGGTGGCTTATGCTTATTATCTCCGTGCTGCAGAGGTGGAGACGGGCAGATCTCCAGGGCTTGATAGCCAACCAGCTTAGCCTACTCAGGCAAAAAGCAAAGCAGATGACTGCTAAGGAATGACACCTGAGGTTGACTTCCAGCCTTCTGCATATACCAGGTACAGCAGGAAAACCTGTGGCGCACATAGTTACAGGCAAAATTCTCATATATATATATATATATATATATACATATATATCTCATATATATATATACATATATATATATATATGTCGTGTGTGTGCCTGTATGTGTGTGCCTGTGTGTGTGTGCTTGTGTGGGTGTAGGGGTGTATATGCAAGTGCACCTGCATATCAAGGTGAACCTATTGAAGTCAGAAGACAACTTTTGAAAGTTGCCTTGTTCCTTTTACTTTGTGAATACCAGTGATTGAGCTCAGGTCACCTGGCTTGGTGACAAGTGCCTTTATTCACTGAGCCATCTTGTTGGCCCCGGTGTTGCTTCTGAAGCAAGGGACTGACTGAAATAAGAGGTCTAGAGAAGGGACCTCTGGAATGCCAAACTCCTCACTTACAGGCCAGAGCTGTCCTCCTGAGGACACCATCTGCAGGGGGCACACCCAGTCCCTAGCTGGTCCTGATTATAGCTTAGGAGTCCCCAGAAATAAGGAGCTCCAAGGGAATGCCTGCTCATCTGTGGGAAAACTCAGCTTCATGGAAGGGTATGGGGGTGGCCCTGACAAATTGTTGGGAAAGAGCCAGCAGGAGGAACCTCCTGGCATCACAGAGAACTATTTTCCTTCTCTTTGTTCTTCCCCATCTAAGCCATCTCCATGGCAAAATCCAAAAGGCATCATGGTATGTGTGCACAAATGTTAGCTGGCTGAACTGTTTTCAGCTATAGGTATGGTTTTTTTATTATTTTGTTTTGGTTTTTTGTTTGTTTGTTTGTTCTTGTTAAAAAGCCAGTAGATTCAGAGCCACTCCTGCAATTGCCTTCTCCAAAAGTTAAACATATTCACATCTTTCCGTCTTTGCAATCTCACTTTTAAGAAGCAAACATGAAGGGGAGGGGATTTATCCATGTAATTTTTGTGTCAATGTTTGTCCTAAAAATATTCTCTGGGTAGGAAAAAAACAGACTTCAGAATAGGTTTCAACATTTCAGTTTTTATGATCCAACTGCCAAGTAGGGGGAAAGAATCAATTCAAGTTAATTTTATTCCTGTTTCAGATATCAAGTTCTATTAAGAGACATCAAGTTCTATTAAAAGCTTCAGTCAAAACATTGTATTTACATGCTTATTCATCTTGAGTAGAATAAGGAAGTCCAAAAAAAGATTTTCTCAAAATTTCCTTCACCCAAAAAATGGATCTCAACTGTGTATCCTGAAATCAGAGCTAGACAACAGATTGTATAAGATATTGGGATTGTAAGGTGTTGTTCCTCTATTGCAAGAGTTGAAATAAAGTTGACTTGTGCACCGTTTTTAATTTTTATCAAGAAAAAAGAAAAGTGCCTGAGGAGATGGCTCCGTGGGTCAAGTATCTGCCTGGTGCACAGGCATGAGCATCTCAAGTCTGTTTCTGATGTCCATATCAAAAGGAACAAATGTGTAACCCCATCACTGAGGAGCCAGAGATAGGAGGACCCTGCGGCTCCTTGGACATCCAGTGTAGCTTAGGAGACCCCCTGTCTCAAGGTAGACATCTCCTGAGGAATGGAACCCAAGGTTGGACTCGGGCTTCTGCACAGGTACACGTATGTGTGTGTTCCCTCACACTTATACACCTGTACACTCACATGCCCAAAAAGGAAACCACGATGATCCAGTTCGTAAGGTTTGTGTGAATCAGGAGATGGCGATTTTCTCCCGAAGCACACAACACAGAACACATCTTGAGGAGCAGGAGAGCAGCTGGGAGTATTCATTCTCTCTTCTGTATCAAGTCAGGAAGGGAAGCCTGGTGTGGTTCTGCAGGGTGGGGAAGCCTGGGAGAAATCCTGTGACCTGCTGAGTCACCCTTTCCACATCCTGGCCCTTCAACCTGCTCTCCGAGGGGTGGCCTTTCTCTCAGAATCAACTGCAGCTGTCCAGACAAAGGTGAAGGTGCCTCCTGCCTATGCTTCAAGCGTGGCTGGAGAATGGCCTTCTCAGGAAGGCTGGTCCATCCTGGGAGATGGAAGGCCACCGTGTCCTGTACTTGGCCTGTCCTGTGGACAAATTCTGGGTAGGACTTGAAGAGTCCTCAAAGCTTATCCACAGTGCTGTGGAAAAAGAACTCCATGCTTTCCTCTCCAGTGCACTTGCCGAGGGCAAAGGAGTTAACCTCTAAACTTCAGCATTGACAATAAAAACACAGCCAATGGTGAAATGGGTGGAAACGGGACAGGAAATCTGCTTTCTGAATTCAGCTTTGAATGTCCTTGAGACCTGAGAAAAACCAATTGACTTCTGTGAAATAGTTTTTTTTTTTTTTAATTCTTTTCTGTTTTAGCTTTGTATTTTGAAGTGATTGATTGATTTTGAGACAGGTTCTCACACTGTAGCCCAGGCTGGCCTGGAGTTTGCAACAATCCACCTACCAGACTGTAGTAAACAATCCTTTCCAAGTATTCATGTCAGCCAGATATGCTGACCCATGCCTTTAATCCCAGCACTTGGGAGCCGAGGTAGGCGGTCTATAGATTGAGTTCCACGACAGCCAGAGCTAAACAGAAAAACAAAACAAAACAAACAAACAAAAAGAAAAACCCTGTCTTGAAAAACAAAAAAACAAACCAACTATCCACGTCACACACACACACACACACATACCCTTGAAGAACACAACTCAATAAAAAGTTTTTTTTTAATGTAAAATTTTTGAGGATTTAAAAAAATTTTTTAAGATTAAATTTGAGCTAAAAAAGAAAAAAAAAAGCCAAAATTTAAAAGAAAACATAATCCAAGTCCTGGGGTTGTAGATAGAAGCTACTGTGCCTAGTGGACTTTGTAAAAAATTAAATAAATCAAACTACGTACTGTATCAGTGTATTAAAAATAATATGTTATTATAACACATAGTGCACACAATGCCTAATGCTAAGATCACTGTAACTGGTCACCATCTCCTCACACGCTTGCAGAGCACTCACAGCCTCTTCATCAGCCACATGAAACACGTGTGCAACAATTCCTCCAGGCCGTGCTGGTTCCGGAACACAGAGGTCAGAGGGAGTCCCCTGCATCCCATGCACTTGCCGCCCATCGTTTTAGAGTTTTGATCTTAGCTTTTGGCTTTAGTACTTTGTGATTTTCAGTTTGTGGTGTTTCCTTTTCTTTTCTTTTTTTTCAAGTTTTAAACAAATTTAATTTTTTACAATTTGTAGTTTTTCACAATTTTATATTTTGTTATGATTGTGTATGTATGACTTGGGGTGCTGTCACGTAGTATGTGGAGGTCAGAGAGCAAGTTTTTGGGAGAGTTCTTCCCTTTCGCCATAGATACCTGGGATTGAACTCAGGTTGTCAGGGTTGCTCAGAAAGGTCTTTCATATGCTGAGCCCGGTCAATGTCCTTTTTGTTGTTGTCGTTTTTTTAAGGCTGACCTCAAACTCACTACGTAGCCAAGGATGACCTTGGACTTCTGATCCTTCTGCCTCTACCCGAGTGTCGGGATAACTGGGCATATACCACTACACCTGGTTTACGTGCTGCTGGGATCGAACCCAGGGCTACATGTGTGCAAGACAAGAACTCTGCCAACTGAGCTATGTCCCCAGTCTGTTTTATGCATACTAAAGTGTCCTTCTTCAGGGGAATGGTATTATTCTTTGGGGGACATGGATCACTGAGAAACAGAACAGAAAAAAAAAGGAAGATAACTATATTGCTAACTTCCTGTTGCTGTGATAGAAACATCAATCAAAGGGGATTTGTGGAAGACAGAGTTCATTTTGGCTTACGGTTCCAGAGGTAGAGTTCATAACGGCAGGGGAGACATGGCCGCAGGCAACCAGAGCAGGAAGCTGAGAGATCAGCCGCTCTCAGAAATCAGAGCAAGCCAGCTAGAAGAAGGACAAGGCTGTAAACCCTCGGAACCCACACCCTAAAGCCCCAAAGCCCCGGGTCCAGGGTGCTGTTTCTCCAACAAGGCTCTGCTTCCTAAAGGTTCCACGACTTCTCAAAGGGCTGCTAAAAACCAGGACCAAGTGTTTAAATTCATAAGCCCCTGGGGACATTTCTCATGCAAACTACTTCAGCAATCTAAACCATTCTGTAACAGTTGTGATGGTTAACTTGGTTGTCAACTTGATACAATCCAGAATCAGCTGACAGGAGAGTCAGTGAGGAATCTGTCTGCACTGGGTTAGTCTGTGGACAGGTCCGTGAGAGATTGTCCCCACCCCCGCATCCCCCTCCAGGCAGGGTTTCTCTGTGTAGCCTTGGCTGCCCTGGACTCACTTTGTAGACCAGGCTGGCCCTGAACTGACAGAGTTCCTCCAGCCTCAGCCTCCTCTAATGCTGGGATCACTGGCGTGTGCCACTAGCTCCCATCTGAGGGACTGTCTTAATTAGGTTAATTAATGTAGGATTACAAGATGGGTGGCGCTATGCCCAAGTCAGGTGTCCACCTCAGCCTGCAGCGGCTGGAAGAAAAACATCTAGGTTCCTGCCCTGGCCATACCAACCGAGGCAGGCAGTAGAGGGAGCACCTGCTGTGGGGGCGACTATGACGGATGAATGTGTAATGGAGAGACGGGAAAGATGGAGCACACTTGGAGAGATGGAAAGGAAAGTGCAGCCCAGAGGTTGTGCACTGTGGAGAAAGGTGGAAACGGAGACTAAACAATGGTGAGCAACAGGCAGATACAAGGAGGCCATGGTGAGCTGCCACCAAGGGCCATGTCTGGGTCTGTGGTCCTGCCACAGCTGGGATCTGTGTCGATGGCTGTGGCCCGAGTTACCTTTGGTGGCCAAGCTGATGTTCATGGTCTGAACTGCCACTGGAGACCATGTGGATATATCTGAGGACTGTGCTGCCTATGGGGGACATGCTGATGTGAGCAGTCTGTGCTGCCACCTGAGGCCATGGGGACATCTAGGCCCAGGCTGCCTAGGGCCATGTCTGGATCCGTGATCCTAGGGCAGCCAGGGTCTGTGTTGATGTCCCAGGCCTCGTGTTACCACCAAAGGCCACACACATGTCCCTTTTCTTGACTGCCACCTGAGATACTGTACTGAGCTGACCCCGCCCCTCCCTGGCTATCATATTAGCCCTGCCCCTTGCCCGGGCAATACAGTAGAGGCAAGGTTGGAGGAGGGGGGAAGAGTAAGCAGGGCATGAGAGCAGAAGAGCTGCCCCTTGGTGAGCTGGCTGGGGCCGCGCTGCAGAGCTGGCCTGGTGATGTGGGTACAGGGGAGGTGGGGAGCTGATCAGCTTAGCTACCTCCCAGGCCCAGATCCAGGGCTTTGAGTTGGCCCATCCCAACATCTACCCCATCTGTGATATTCTGGAGTTCATGAAAGGACCAGTCCTGCAAATCCAAAGCTGCAGGATCTCCACGACACAGGGCAACAACAGAATATCTGAGAGGAGTCCCAGTGAGGAGCCAGTATTGATGGTGTAGCAGAAGCTGAGGCCTCACAACAGGCCAATGACTCATTGCAATGAACATTTTCAAGAGACATGGGCAAAGGGTATATGTGACACACCAGAGCTTCCACAACAAGATTTTTCTTCTTCTCTTTTTTTCTCTTCTTTTGGGGAGGCAGTAGCAGGGAGGAGGGCTTATATGGAGGGATGGGATGTTGAGTGGGATTGGGTGCATGACGTGAAACTCACAAAGAATCAATAAAAAGGTTTTTTTTTTTAAAAAAAAAAAAGAATAATAAATAAAAGAAAAAAGGCAAGTAGTCCTCTCTCTGCCTCCCCTTGAACCTGGTGTGACTAGCTGTTTCCAGCTGCTGCCACTATGACTTCCCTGCAATGATGGACTCAAAGCTGGAATTATAAGCTAAAAGAGCCTTTCTGCTCTAGGCTACTTTTTTGTGAATGCATTTATTATAGTAACAGAAAAGAAATGGGGGCCATAGCCAATACTGAACTGGACAAAAGGCAGAAAGCTAGGAGAGACAAGAGAACAGAACACAGCCTGAAGAAAACACACCCCTTCAGGACTGTTAGCTCACAATCTAAGACAGGTGACACCCAACCCAGTTTTCCCTAGCTCTATCCAGAACCAGAAAAGCGATCCAGAGCAGCTGTTAGATTGTGGGATAGAAAGAAAACAGAGCATTTGAGACTAGAACTGAACTTTAAAAACAGTGTCCACTAACCATTCACCAAGATGGCATGATAGCATCCTCTTTTTTGAAGTTATATTGACACCAGGTCCTTCAAATAAAGCCCGGCAGATTTCTCTAGCCAGTAGTCCCAGGTTGAGGCCTACAGTAACCCTCTGCATATTTAGCTATAGATTTGCAATCCTGATGCAAGGTCATGAGCTTAGTTTTTGTTTGTTTGTTTTTTGGTGGGTTGTTTTTTTTTTCTTTATTTTTTAATCTTCCTGGTATCTGAGCAGGAAACCAGGAAGTGCTTTCATCACCTGGAGCTCCAAGGCACGTGTTCTCCTGCCGAAGCCTGCACTGACAGTTTCACAAATCAATAACATTGAGCAGGTCCTTTTCAGTTTTTAAGCATCGCGTGGGAGGAATGAAGACAAATAAGACAGGCTTCACCTCCAAGAGAGGAAGACAAGTAAACAGATAAATTACAATACAGCATCCTTAAAGCCATGACATGGTGGCCTAAGCAGGAAGGAGAAGGAAGTGATTGACTCCTTCTGGGAATGTGTCACCAGGATGACATCACACAGACTGCTGGCATCACACAGACTGCTAAATTATTTATTTATGTTGCTTTAAAAAAATGTGGGGAGGAAGCGCTTTATCATCAGTTATTTAAACAGAGCTTCAGCACCAGAGGCAAGATGCCGAAGGGACCCGAGCATTACCACCTGGAGGGCAGACCTTCCCCCTGCAGACATCAAGGACCTGTGGTAAAGATGGCTGTCCTACCAGGAAAGTATACCTGGGGAGCCAAGGCTAAAAGGTGAAACATTGCCAAGATCAGGCCAATGTGGCACCTTAAAACTGTCCCCAAATCAGGCATGGATTCCGTGAGGGAACAACAGCTGGGCCCACAAAGGCGCCACATTCTGCTCAGCTTGAGGATCTCAGTGATCAGTCAAAAATTAAGTGTTCTGGTTTCAAAAACTGGTAAAAAAAAAAAAAAACAGATCTTTATTGCAAAATTAATTTTTGCTATTCACGTTTTTTTTTTTTTTTTGCTACTTTGAAAGTGCATACGTGTATCTATAGCTACAGATAGTTCTCGGCGTTATCGCTCTGATGATACACGCTGTTTTCCTACCCCATTCCAACACATGGGGAATGATGTAAGGAGAGACTGAGCTGGCCTAACACACAGTACTAATGAATGGTACAGTCTATGCCCGTAAACAAGGAGACACCCAATAACATACTAACTGGGGCTGCTATGTTATGAAAAGCAAGGGCGCGGGTAGAAATGGCAATGGTTTTCTAGCACAAGGGTCTTGAGTCTTCTCATTGGCCAAAGGGAAAAAGGAAATCAACAGAGAGAGGACAAAGCCTTCATCACACACAGCAATTGAAGAGATGCAAATAAAGACACCTGTGAAATCTAAATGCTTTTTCTTCATGATGAAATCCAAATACAGAGGCAAAGAGCACACCAGTTCCTAGTTAGGACCTGTCCGTGTCTGAAGAGAAGCAAAGGAAACTTTTCAGAGGGAATGAAGTCAATTCCACAACACTCTCCTGAAGCTTGGACACACCCAAACAAAACCTCTGGAACTGTTGACTGCAAGTCTCAGCAGCAGTCTTGAGTGAGCCAAGGGAAAGAGTCTACCTGGTCTTTAGGCCTGAAACAATGCCCATCCCAACACAAGAGGCCTCTTAGAGAGATGTCGGTATCAACGGTTTCTACTTACTGAAAACTAACACTTAAAAACTAGTTGCTTTGGGAGCTGGAGAGATGGCTCAGCAGTTAAGAACACTGGCTGCTCTTGTAGAGGATCTGGGTTCAATTCCCAGTGCCCATCATGGTAGCCCATAACTGCCTGTAAGTACAGTTTCAGGGGTCTGATGCTCTCTCTTGACCTCCTAAGGCACCAGGCACACATATGGTCCATAGACATTCATGCAGGCAAAGCACTCATAAACATTTTGGAAAGAATATTGCTTTAAGGTCAGAGGCACCGGGGAGTTCACATTCTGGCCATTGCTCCTGTGGATGCCTGATGTAGACAGTTTGTCTCTCTCTGTCCTCACGGTAAAGTCAAGATGTTGACACCAGCCTCTCAAAGACAACATGAACATGTAACAGCTCAGGCATGTAAAGCACATAGCATTAAGTACCTGACATCTATACTAAGCATAGCACAAATGATCAGAAAAACAAAGACTCTATAGTCCCTGACTGTACGTTCTTCTAAGAACACATAGGACAAATATGTTGATTTGTTTTGAGAGAAGAAAGTGTCAGAGAAAAAAAAAATTCCCCCAGCCACTTGAATTACTATAGTTTGTTGTTTGCTTTCATTCATTTTTTCAATTTATTTTTACTTTATGTGTATGAGTGTTTTTTTCTGCACACATATCCTTACACCACGTCCATGCCTGGTATACACAGAGGCCAGAAGAGAGGCTCAGATCCCTTGGAAGTGGAATTCCCGACAGTTATAAAGCTACCACTTGGATGCTGGGAATTGAATCCAGACCATCTGGAAGGGTAGCTAGTGCTCAGAACAGCTGAGCCACCTCTCCAGCTCCATGTCTCAGGTAACTTAGGCTGACCTGAAACTGGCTAGGTGGCAGAGGCTAGCCTTGAACTCCTGATCTCCCACAAGTCTCCACCCTTTGAGTTCTGGGATTGCAGGTATGCAGCACAAGCCCACAGCATAGTTTTCTTTAAAAAAAAAAATGTTAACAAGAATGCGAAGATGAAAGCCTCACGTACTGCCAGTCGGAACGTGCAGCTGCTTCAGGAAAGAGCCAGTTTCTCAAAAAGTCAACCTTGGAGTACAGTACGGTGCGGCCTGCCACAATGTGTGTGTCTGAGAGAAACACACACCGTAAGGCTAGTTTCTAAGTACCAGTCATCCAAAACATCCTGGCTGGGCCAGAGAGATGGCCCCAAGGGAAACAGCTGACGACTTGAATTTGGATACTCAGAACCCAGACAAAGGCTGGACTTTGAGGGAATATAGACTCACCCTGGAGCTGTCCTGACGTCTGTAGCATAGCAACAAAACAAGAGGTCTGACCTCAGCAAGGTAGAAGGTGAGATGCGATCCCAACGCTGGCCTCCAGCCTGCACACAGGTGATTTGGCATGCACACTGCTTTTGCACACACACGCACACATGGACACAAACACACAATAATAAAATGTTAAAATGAAATGCCGTGATACTACTTGGGAATGTTTTAACTTTATTACCTATTTGCTCTCTTAGGACCTATATCCAGAAATTAAGGAAAGAGGAGGCATGTCAGATGCAATTCTCTTTTTAAAGTAGGTGCAGGTTACTAGCAGCGCCACTTGAAAGAAAAAGAGTAGCTTGTCCATGAAATGGACTACTGTTCGTCCATGGGAAGGAATTAAAAGTGACACATGCTAATGGCCCCACCTCAAAAACACTATGCTGTCACAAAAGGTCATTATAAATTATTTCATGGAATATGCAAACTGGGAAAATCCATGAAGGCTAAAAGGATTGCTTTCCAGTGAGCAAGGAAAGAAAGGGAAGGGAAATGGCAGTCAACAGATACAATCTTTGTTAAACGGATGCTCTTAGAGCATTCCTAAAACGTGCTGGTGACGCAGAATTTACCAAACCCCCGTAATTTACGTTGGAATTGTCAAGAGTACATGATGTGAACTATTTCTCAAAAAAAAAAAATTAAGGACTCACAAAGACAAGGAAGGGAATAGAGACACAGGCTGAGCAAGGGCTGTGGGTCAAAGCTCAGGAGCAGTAACGCAGTTTTGTTCAAAACACAGTGACAATCTGATAAAGACAGAGCCCTGTGGCCAGTGGACTATGACTTGTTTGCGACATTCTGTTGACCATATAAGAAGAAAAGCTGAGGGCAGGCATGTGGACACCAGCAGCTGGACACGTAGGACAGAGCCGGGACCACACAGAGCTGCTGGTAAAAGAGCTACTAGGCACACACAGTAGGACCACGGAGGGAACTGGGCGGACTGCAAGTGAACGCAGCTGGCCCCTTACTTTTTAAGGGCTTGAGAATCATGTGAAATCATGTGAAATGCACTACAGAGCTAGAAAAACACAAGGAAGACCTTAGTAAAGAAACCAAAATAGTTTGGAGTCTTACATTGTCACTTCCCTGGCTGCTGAGGACAAAATGTTGGAGTGCAGGGAGGAAAGGCTTATTTTGGCTCTCAACTCTAGAGAGACTGAGTCCAGTGTGATGGAGAAGGTATGGTAGTAGGAGAGACTCCGTCGGTGGCAGTGCAAGTGGGCAGTGATGGCAGTTCACACACACGTGCAGATGGAGGAGAGAAGAGAGGCTAGAGTGAGGGACAGTTAGAAGGTTCAAAGCCCTGCCCCAGAAGGCCTACCTCTGCCCGCAAGTATCATCAGTACCTTCTGCAGTCATCCCTGGCATCTCCAGAATCTGACATTGTAACTTAGACATCATTTTCACAGCTTCGTGTACAGCTCACTCAGGTGTGCCCTGAGAGAACTCTGACCCCATTGCACACTGCCTAGCATCCCCAGCTTCTCTCTGGGACCTTTTGAACATCGGTACAAGCCTGTAGGACCCCGTGAATCTTGTGTTCAGTGTATTTTTGTTCAGTGTATCAATGATGCCAGTTCCTGCTGCTAGCTCGCTGTGTAGTCATGCCCCCCTGCACTATAGCTCAAGCAGACTGAGAATCTGAGTGACAAATACGACAGGAGATTTCCTTAGGTTGTCATTTCCCATCAGGGAATCGTTTGGTAGTCTCTTTTAGGCGAGAGTTTTGAAATGGGTTTGTGTTTTATGCTTTGGGGTCCCGAGGTTGGGTCTGTCCTTCAAGACACCCTTCCTATTGTCCCAGAGAGTCCCTGGTAGCGTTCATAGTACGAATCTCTTTAGAAATTATATCCACTTTGTCCGGATTTGCTTTGTCACTAACTTTAACCATGTTTGCACTCCTTTTTTCTCTATAAACATTTATATAGTATTAATAAGTATGTGTAAGAGGTGTGCATATGAGGGACTATTCGTGCAACAGCACATGTGTTCGGGTCGGAGGACAGTTTTTCGGAGTCTGTTTTCCTTTTCTGCCTTTATGTGGGTTCCAGGGCTCAAAGCCAAGTCACCAAACTTGTTCAGCAAGTAAGTGCCTGAACCATCTCACCAACATCCTAAACTGCACACACACACACATACACACACACACATACATACACACACACACACACTGCCTCACTCTTTGCCCCCATTTCTCACTGTAAATCTGGCTGAAAGCAGCATGCAATAACTTTCATAGTCTGAACATCACACTGTCTTGAAATTTCTCACACCAAGTTCATTAGCTCACTTTTTTTTGTTTTTTGTTTTGTTTTTAAGATATTTATAATTTTAAGATTACAAATGGAATATTCAAGAATTGTGAAAGCACACTACTATGGAAGAGAAGAACCATTCATTCTATGCCATAAAAAGCCAAATTACAAATAAGTCTTCCAACTGACATTTGTATTAGTTCCAGACAAAGGAAAAGATTCAAGCTCTAAACTTACATACATTAACTGAGAGATTCTAAAACAGATAGCAGCAAGAATAACACTTTCATTGCTGGGGCTATTGCTTTGAAGCCAGTGTACACACAGCAGGCTATTACAGAATCCTAATGCATTCATTAAAAATGATGATGAGTCATTGCAGCACACATCTGCAATGCCATCACTCAGGAGGCTGAGGCAGGATAATCAGTTAGGATGGCCAGGGCTATAGAGTGAGTTCCAGCTACCCTGCACTACACAACAAGACTTGTTCTCACGGAAACCAATATGTAATAGATGTTCATGTACGCTGCATGCTGGGTTAACCTTTAGGTGATTAGAGAACATATTCTTACTGGAAATCTACTGCAAGAATCATCACAACACAGTCTTCATGGGTTATGGACGCACTGACTGTGAAGGCCCAGGGGTGGGGCTCACTAAGCTTTGTGAGGGGGCTTATAGTTACAGTGAGGTCTCCACTTCCCCTTACCTTTCACATTTCATCTGATGGCTGCAGTTTGAGCTTACAGTATTAATGTCAGGTTTCAGGTGAAATGTAAATGGCACACTTCAGGTGAAAACACCATTATCACCAAGGAACACTCTCTCAAGAAAATGTGGTAGGTTGATCTTCCCTAAAACTTTAGCCAAGACAAAGAAAACTATTGCTCTTCTAGCAATTCTGGAGCTCTAACGACTACAATCTTTTCAGATGGCCTTGGGATACTTATCAGACTGCAAAACCTTTGTTTTTTAAAATACTGTTACATAGTCTTCAGCCACTTGTTTTTCATTTATTAAAAACAGAACATGTTATTATACATATGTGTCTTTTTCAGCTTTTTTAAAAATTAATTTATTTATTTTTGTATCAATCACAGGTTAGGTACTTTGCATCCCAAGCATAGCCCCCTCCCTCATTCCCTCCCACCCTCCCACTCCCTCCCTCATCTCCTCCCCGCCCCCTCCAAGTCCACCAACAGGGGAGGACCTCCTCCCCTTCCATCCAACCCCAACTCATCCTGTCTCCTCAGGGCTGGCTGCAATGTCCTCCCCTGGGATCTAGCCAGTCTGTCACTCCCCAGCTTGTATGGGGGAGGGTCAAAGAGTCAGCCATCAAGTTCATGACTGAAACAGTCCCTGTTTCCCT
>CM053766.1:46751198-46771620 GCA_028658305.1 Pachyuromys duprasi
TCTGGCTATTACAAATAAAGCAGCCACGAACATAGTTGAGCAAATGTCCTTGTTGTGTACTTGAGCATCTTTTGGATATATGCCTAAGAGTGGTATAGCTGGGTCTTGAGGAATCACTATTCCTAATTGTTCATTAGCTCACTTTTAATTCAGCTTTGCTGACATTTTCAGGACAGCAGAGTGTAAACAGGTTCCTTTCTCAGCGTGTAACACCAATGGCTTCTGCCCCTGACTGAGTTTTTGTTTTGTTTGTTTTGATCTTGTCTGACACCTCATGGTCCCACTCTTTCCTGGCCACCTTCCTGGGAGCTTTGTGGTCCTCCAAACACCCATCCCATCGGAATGGCCCTTTAAGCTCTGCCAGCGGCAGCCGGCAGCCGAGGGCTCATGTGTCCATGGTTCCAGCTCTCCCATAGCCTCACTGTAACCCGTGCTCAGGGCCCGAGAACCACATGGTCAGGGTTACCGCAGCAGTGCTGTCCTCTTCTCTAACAAATTTTCAAGGTCGGTTACTTGTCTTGTTGCTGTGCACAAAATTTCTGACAGAAACAAGAGGGGAAAGATTTATTATGTCCGAGAGGGTCAGGGGGTCTCGGTCCATGAGGGTAAGATCTCGGCTCAGTCCGTGCAGTGAGAGCTAGTGGCTGCTCATGGCTTAGGCCAGGAAGCAGATTGCACAGCCGGAACACGTGGCAGGCATAGGTTTCAAAGGTCCAACCCTAGTGTCCTACGTCTGCTGTCCATGCTCCATGTCCTTCAAAACCAAGCCAGGAGACAGCAGGCCGTATTCAAAGTGTCAGCCCGTGGGTGGCATTTCAGGTACAGATCACTGCAACCCTCCTATCATTAATGGTTAAGCTTCCTTGATAAGGGCATGCCTAGTTCTACAACATAGTTGTGTGTTTTGATACTTATCGGTATGGGTTGCCTTTTGGGGCTTAGAGAAAACAGAATATTCAGGAAATTGGAGGGAAAAAGCAAACCTTACTGAAAATAAAACAAAAGTTCAAGGAAACAATAAGGGCCTAAGTACTCCAGCTTGGGATCAAAAAGTAGTATTTGGAATAATCAAAAGGGGTTTTAAAAAAATGGCACAAAACACACCAATCAGCACTAAGACATTTATTTGCATTTATTGAATGAAAGAAATTAGAATAAATCACCCTAGAAAGAAAGCTAGTCTGAGAGCCAGGTTAATGGCAGAGTGACAATGAGACAGGCATGGGACAGGTCAGGAATGTCACAACTCACACTCTGAGCAAAACCAGCACCACATGTGGAAACACCCTTTGAGCCACTCTGAAGAACCCTAAATAGACTCCAGACATTTACTCCTACACATAGGGAGGTGTAGAAACGGAGGGAAACCGAGGTACTGTTAGAAAACTAGTTTCTCGTTTCTCATCTACCTTGAACATGACTGTGAAGCAACCAGAGACATCCCCCTGTGGTGGTCACATGCTGGCTCCTGCGCTCCCAAGCAGACACCATTTACTCAGCACCTAGCCTTCCTGCAATCGATGAGACCCTGAATCCAAGGCAAGGCTGAAGGAGCTTGTTTGTCCACGCTGGTGCAGAATGGAGGAAGTTCCCGTTCAGCACAAGCAAAGCAATGTGTCATATCATATTGCCAAGAGGTTGCATCATTTCTAAACTTTCCGGAAGCCTGGATGGGCGAGAGGTCATCTGTGTTTATTTTGTGAAGTTTGGCCTACCAGGAAATGTGTGGGTACAAGAGATATTTCGGGCCCCAAGAGTCTAACTTAAGACACTTAAATCCGGCAGCCTGTGCTATAAGCTGAGCCTCTAAGTAGGTCTTTGAAAAGAGTGGCAAATTGCAAAGTATGAGAGGTTTCTTGGCTGCATGAACCAAGCCACGTATAAAACCCTGTTGCCAAACAGAGACTAGAACCAGATGGCAAGTCTGAAAACACACAGCACATATTGACTCTTCTATAAAATACTCGTTACTGCCTAATCCAGTAATAGTCATTTCTAGAAGAATTGCATAATCACTCACCAATCCATTTTAATTAAGGTTGTAAATTGACCTTAAAAGAAGACTTTTGAACAAAATCTTTCATGTCAAGTCGCTTTAAGGATATAATGAAATTTTTTCATCATGAGAGAAAATGATGCATCTGAAAGATGTAATTTTCATCACAGCGAAAACACATGTGGTTTTACGTAGTCCACAGTAGTCCACCAGCAGACCCCGTCCAGCCTCTGGCAGACAGGTAAGGTGATTCTGGTCTTCCCGTCATCGGTAGCTTAGCAGGTAACAGAGCCCTTACCCAGAAGAAACTGCTCTTTTCCGGTGGGACTGACAAAGTCTACTCACACAGAAATGTACATACACACACCTCCATTCCCAATCCCAATCCCGTAAGTAAAGACTATGGGAAACTCACAATAGGGATAATGCAAATAGCGTGCAGAGTAAACCAATGCCAAGAGGTGGATGCGAGGGACAGTTAGTCCTACCCCAAAGGCACAGGATTGTGTCGAACACCTCCACTCTCTCACATCCATGACAGTTACTATCGTTAGGGTCCAGGGAGTCGTGAAAAGAGAAACTCCGCACTGCCATCTCCCTAGCAGATAGCGTTCCCACCGGCTCATTCTGAAACCCTGCAATGGCGTATGAGCCATGCCAACAGGCAGTCAGACAGAAGGCTACCTAGAATTGAGAAGCGAGCATCCATCAGCATCACATACACATCTCTTCCCTGCCTAGGCTTGGATCCAGTTACTTCTAGAAAGTTCTGCCGAGGACGCAGATGCATACCACTCCCATGACCACATATCTGAAAGCAAGGGCTGTTGTCCTCATCACGACTCTGTAAGGACTGCCTTCTCCATGAAGATGTCCTCAGGTAGAACCAGGCCGCTACTCACAGCAGAAAAAGGCCGATTACTCAGGCCTAGTTCCTGACTCCCTTGTTCTGCTCTTTGACACTCATGTTTCCAATACGCCAAGACTACATGGTTAGCGCTCAGAAGTTTACCCCAAGCTTCGCATCCTTCCATGTGGCTCAGTCCCCAAGGCAGTCTGTTCGTGTGTCTTTCCCCTCCTTGCATATTGGAGCTGAAAGCCCATCATTCCTGTCTGCTTTTAATATAATCCTGACTCACAAATGCACTGCCTCTTCTTAAGAAGTATTTTAAATCTTGGAATCTTTGTGTGTGGGAACATGCATCCTTGCCAAGCCCTGTATTCTTATGTTGCCGATTAAAGATACGTCTTAATGGCTCACCGTGCATCCTTCCAAGGGTCCTGAAACTCTCCCCCACCCCTGTGTATACAGGTGTTCGAGTGCATGTGTGTAAGGAGGTCATAGATCAACCTCAGACATCATTCCTTTTTTTTTTTTTTTTTCTTCCTGAGGCAGGCCTCTGACCAGCCTGGAGCTTGCTGACTTGGCTAGGCCAGCAGCCAGTAAGGTCAGGATCTGCCTGCCTATCGGCACCTCTCTAGTGCAGGTACTACAACTATGCGCCACTGTTCCTGGCTTTTACACAGGGATCCTGAGGACTGCACTCAGTTCCTCAACTGAGCTGTCTCTAGAGCCTGCAGGGGTCCTGAAACTACCACAAAAGAGAGAAAAGGCCTCCTATCTGGAAACAATCTCAATAGAAAAGTAAAGCAAACTTCATTGTCATTGTCAAACTCCATTGTTAGTCTTTGTCAAACTCCAAACCAAATTAACATAAAACAGCAACTGGACAATGACAATATTCAAAAACCTGGCAGAACAAGATACCATTCAAAGGGTGGTCGGAAAGGGTCAGCTCTCAGGGATGGGCAGATGACTCAGTGTGTAAGGTGCCAATTAGTGGAGACCTTGAACTCAGATCCCAAGCATGGTAGTGTGCACGTGCACCAAGAATACCAGCAAGGAGGGGGAGTGGGCAGAAGACGTGTAGATCATCAAAGCCAGTTGACCAGGCAGCCTCAACCAATCACTGAGCATCGGAGTCAGTGTAATACCTTGCCTTAAAAAAGAGAGGGAGATCCAACCAAGGACCATGTATGGATATAACCTAGAACCCCTGCTTGGATGTAGCCCATGGCAGCTCAGTATCCAAGTGGGTTTCCCTAGTAAGGGGAACAGGAACTATTTCTTACATGAACTCAATGACTGGCTCTTTTACCTCCCCCTACCCCCGAGGGAGGAACAGCCTTGTTAGGCCACAGAGGAAGACACTGCAGCTAATCCTGAAGATACCTGATAAGCTAGGGTCAGATAGAAGGGGAGGAGGACCTCCCCTAGCACTGGACTTGGAAAAGGACAGGGAGAAGATGAGGGAGGGAGGGTGGGATTGGGAGGGAATGAGGGAGGGGCTACGGCTGGGATACAAAGTAAATAACCTGTGATTAATATTTTAAAAAATTAAAATTAAGAAAACAAAGAGAAGGAGAGACCAATTGTCTTAGTTATATCTGTATTGCTCTGAAAAAAGAAAAAGAAGAAAAAAAAAACCTTTGACACAAACAACAAAAGAAAGAAAGGGTTTATTCTGACTCACAGTTCAAGAGTATAGCGGTATAGATAAGTCAACAGAGCAGGAAACAGAGGCAGCTGGTCATATCAGATCCACAAGCAAGAAGAAAGAGCCATGAGTTTCTGGTACCATAAAATTCCCTGTCTCTACATGTAGTCCCAAGGTTCCAAAGGAATGGTGTCCCCCACAGTGGACCAGTCTTTCCAGTCAAAATAATCTGCCATGGACATGTCCAGAGACTAAACCTAGAAACTCTCTCTCAGGTATGCTCACTGGCATTTTTCTTTCCAGAGTCTAGATCCTATCAGATCACTACTTAACACTAAACAGAATGGTTACCTATAAAAGACACCAGATATCAACTGTGGCTTCCACAAACGCACATATTGCCATGTGCACTTGAATGAACATTGCACTCATGAACACACATACCAACAAGCACATACATATGCATACATGTACACACAGGCACACAAAATTATTTTTAAGAGTCACTCTTAAAGATAGATGCTGAAAGTGCAATAGGTGTGAGTTGGCTTATAGGAAAGCAGTGGAGTCCTTGTGGTTAATGTTCTTCCATGGAAACAGCTAGAAACTTGCTGGGAGCATCACAACCCTGATGCCTTCCACATGTTTGCATCAGTAATGGTCAAATGCATCAATATTGCTTCCACTCTGGAAATGCATTCATTCATTCATCACACTTACTAGTACCTAGTGTGCTCCAGGAACCATCATATGGACAAAGAGTACAGCAAAAGAGAACAAGGTCTCCATTCTTGCAAAGATTGAAATCTATTGACAGAGAGAGACTGCAGACATACAACCAAGGCAGTCTCAGATCACAACCAGATTTGCAGGAAATCAGGATTATCTCCTGTCTTGAATCCAGTCTTGCAAGAACTGCCACAGAAAATGAGCATGGCAGTATATCCCAGTTCTCAAGAGGTGGGAGCAGGAGGTCCAGAAGTTTAAGGTCATCCTTAAGTTTGAATTCAAATTGGGTTACACGAGACCTTGCCTTAAGAACAAACAACCAAACAGACAAATAAAAACAAGTAAACACGTTCAGTGAGATGGCTTATCGGGTAAGGGCTCTGGCTACCCAAGCCTAGCTGCCTGAGCTTGACTTCTGGATAGAGTGAGCAAGTAGTACGGCAGCCATTTTGATGGATATGTACTCTCCTCACGGCCGGTGGAAGTTAGGTGATAAGTCTGGGTGGAAGTGAGTCTTCCAACAGTTATTCTGAGTGTGCACTGAGCGCTGAATGTTTTTGTGTGCTTCCCAAGTCACATGCTGGAATCCTACCTCATGATGTGGTGGTATTAGGAAGTGAGTAGAGTGCAGCTGTGAGTGGGAAAGGGCTCTTATTAAAGGGAACTCTCAGAGCATTCTGCTTTTAAGATATATTTACATATATATGCATATGTGTATATGTTTTTGAGAGCTTCGTATATGCCTGCAATGTATTTTCATCCTATTTTTCCCACATTTCCTGTGCACACCTTCTCCCAGATTCAGCTCCCAACCCCCTCCAACTTCATGCATTTTTTCTTTCCCTTTCTTTCTTTCTTTCTTTCTTTCTTTCTTTCTTTCTTTCTTTCTTTCTTTCTTTCTTTCTTCCTTTTTAGTTCTTTTTCAAGATAGAGTTTCTCTGTGTAGCCCTGGCTGTCCTCAAACTCAGAGATCACCTGCCTCTGCCTCCCTCAGTGCTGGCATTAAAAGGGTGCATCACCACGCCAGGCCTTTTTTATAATCTACCAAGTCTAATTTGTGCTGCCCATATACTCATGGGTATGAGGATATCCACTGCTCAACCTCCAGTGGCTACACCCTTAAGGAAAACTGACTTTCCTTCCCTCAGAAGTCATCAACCATCAATAACTCCTCAGCTAGAAGTGAGGCTCATGAGCTTCTCCCCCTTTGTTTTGGAATGTTGACTGGCTTGATTTCATACACGTCTTACACAGACAACCATGCTGCCTTGAGTTCTTGAGTTCTGTCATGTCTGGAAGACACTGTTTCAATCTGGTCCTCTGTGACCTCTTTCTGCTTCCTCTTCCTCAATGGTCCGTAAGCCTTAGGGGAGGGAGAGGAGTATGGTCTTGCGGCTGAGCACTCCATAGACATTATCTGCACCTTCACCTGTATGTAGAGCGTTTCTGAGATTATTGTCCTATGTGACAGTACAACAGGATAGCACTCCAAGACCAGAAGAAGCCCTTGACTGATGTTGACCATACTGCTCTTGATCTGGCCTCAACTGTCAAAATTAAATAAGTTTTTATTATCCCCTAAGTCTATGGTACATTGTTTTTGTTTGGTTTGGTTTGGTTTTCGTGTGTGTCCATGTTCATGTGTTTTCTTAAGTGTGTACATATACATGTGTGTGCACATATATGTGGAGACTCAGAGCATTGGGCATCGATACCAAATGTGTTCCTCCATTGCTCTTTAGCCTATTCAGACTTTGAGGAGATAGAGTCTTCTGCTGAATCTAGAGCTCATGATTGGTTAGTCAGGTCAGCAAGCTTCAGGGATCCTTCTTTCTCCGCCTCCCTAACCCTGAAGTATAAGCATGCATTGCTGTGCTCGATTTTTTGTGAGTGTTACGGATCCAAACAGAGGCCCTCATGGCTGTACGGCAAGCATGTTAATGACTAAGGCACTTTCAGTCCTATTGTGCTCAGTTTCGCCTTTTTTTGTTGTTGTTTTTGTCTAAGAATCTTATACATGTTTGCAATGAAAAATGATTATATTTGACCCTCATTCCCTTCTCCAAACACCTCCATGTTAATCCTAACATGCCTCTCACAATTCCCTGCCTTTCACTTACCCAGTCATTTTATTTATTTCGTTTGGTTGACTTAGAAGCCACCAAGTTAAGTTAGTGCTGCCCATATGTATCTGGGCATGGGCTATCCCCTGGAGCATGGGAAACCTGTTATGGGAGACTCCAGAAGGCAGCACTTCATGGTGCCCCTCCCCCTCCCCTGGCTGGTACACTTGCTCCATCCCCTCTTCTGTAGTGTTCCCTTACCTTTAAGGATGAGGATACAGATGCCTCATTTACAGCTGAGTACTCCCCATCTCTGCTCAACTCTTTGACCAGCTGTGAGCCTCTGCATTGACTGCTACCCCCTGGAAGAAACACACACACACCTTCTCTGACC
The DNA here is from genome assembly GCA_028658305.1 of Pachyuromys duprasi. Lineage (NCBI taxonomy): Eukaryota > Metazoa > Chordata > Mammalia > Rodentia > Muridae > Pachyuromys > Pachyuromys duprasi. The sequence goes on from CM053766.1 coordinate 46,758,879, forward strand.
AAGACGAGCCAGCTCAGTTCTATGGGTAGAAACAGAAGCATCCAGAAGGCAGTTTAACTATATAGCTCTAGTGAATATTTCCTAAATGAAGGAATGACTTTATCACAGACAAGGAATAAGAATCAGTATTAGTCAAATGTGACCTTTAGGTGCGGGGAATGTTTGGGAGCTAGGAAGTGAATTTACAAAAAGATAATCAGTTTCCTCGTCCATGATATGTTGGAGCCAGAAAACCAGATGTTCCCTTCTCCTCACTCTGTGTCCTTGGCAAGGGAATGACATCATCCAACTTTCTGATCTTGAAGTTGTCATTTCAAAGATGGCATTAAACACAAAGGAGGGCCTAGGAAGGAAGAAAGTCGGCTTTTCCTTTCATAATATAGTAGACAAGTAAACAGCTCAAGATCAGGTCAGAAAATGCTCTTTTAAAATAAAATGGAGGTGCTGGAGAGATGGCTCAGTGGTTAAGAGCACTGGCTGCTCTTCCAGAGGGCCAGGGTTCAATTTCCAGAACCAAAATGGTCACCAGAACCATCTGTCACTCCAGTATCAGAAAATCTAATGCCTTCTTCCAGTCTCTGTGGTCACCAGACACACACATGCTAAACAGACATACATGTAAGCAAAATACCCAAACACACATGCACGCCCCCCCCCCCTCAATTTAAAAAATAATGCATGGAGCTAAAGCTCAATTGGTGGAGAGCTAGTCTGGCATGCACAATGCCCTGGGTTCTGTCTCCATATTCCTACAGCCAGTATTGCATAAACCAAATGTGACAGTGCATAGCTATAATCCAAGCCCTTAGGAAGCAGAGATAGGAAGGTTGCTCTAGACTACAAATTGATTATGAGACCAGCCTGGGAAATATGATAGCCTGTATGTATATGATACATGAATGACAATTTCCTGGGCAGAATATTCTGTGTTTTAAGGGTGGTATATATCTATAAACAAATAATTTTGTCTTGAAAGCTTGAAAGTTAGAAAGGAAGGAAGAAAGAAAGGAAGGAAGGAAGGAAGAAAGAAGAAAGGAAGGAAAGAAAGAAAAAGAAAAATTGACACGTCTAGGACTCTTGCCCTTCAATCTGCTTTATTTGCTGAAGAAGGAATGCCCCTTTGCTGCTAATACCCACAAGCTAGTTACAGAAACACCATTATGCAAGAATCCGAGGAACGCCAATGAAAAGACAGCCTGGCATTCAAAAATAAACAGAAACAACTTCTTTTGGTCACAGCAACATGTACTTTCCACAGCACCTCAGCTACCCAGCAGATTTAATTCCTATCTGGTTTGTCCTCAGAACTGGGGAGAAGGAATCCTGGATTTGGCAGGCGCTGCTCTTGAAACCCACACCCACTGGAGGAACATTATTGGTTCAATCCTTGAGGCCAGTAACACTTCCAGCCCCAGGGAAACCTCAGTTCCAAACTTTTCCATCATCCCACCAGGGAGGTTTTTTTTGCAAAAGGCTTTGGCTGTTCCTGGCACTTTCTCTCACTTTTCTCTCTTAAAGCATACTTTGTAGAGTTGGAACACTGTGGAGTTTTTCCTCTGTCTTCACCCAGATGTTTTTGGTTCTCAGGATGTACACCTGTGAAGCTGGGTCACTGGGGAGAGACGCTTGAATTTTATTTACAGCAAAGAAGAATGTGTTCTTCCCATGCAAATGTTTAAAATGGTCATTTTGTTCCCAGGACTCAATTGCAAGATCTGCTAGAATGGCCTCTGCAGGGACATGAAAACAAAATGTTAAGGTCAAAATCATCTAATCATTAAATGTTTTAAAATGCACATCCTGGCTCCCTCATACTATTCTTGGTGTTGAGGAAGAAAAATCTGTTTTAGTTAAGAAAGAAGTGGGGGGGATGGACAGGTTGAAAAAAAATGAGGAATAGATAGTTGATTTGATGAAACTATCCTAAATTTTGAAAGATAAATTAACCTATTGAGCTATGATTTTCAGCATGCCGTGATCTCCTTGGTTGGATGACTAACCGATGATCAAAACATTTGATGCAATAGTTGAAACAGGGTTAGGTAGGTACTCAATACCAATGCCTCAGGGGCACAGCTCCTCCATCAAGGCTATACCTTGTACTTGATTGGAGTACAGTGAGTTCACACCTTCTAATCCTTCTAGTCCTATCAAAGAGTTCCACTGTTTGGTGACTGAACATTCAAACATGTGAGACGTTGGGGCCATTCTCATTCCAACCCCACAACAAAGTTCCTTTCTCGTTTCCTGGCTTTCACTTGTACTCCAAACTAAACATGTGGAACAGAAGATTAGAAGCAAGGAGGACCCTTTTATTAGAGAACATACAGTATTTGTCTTGTGCTCTGGTGTTACCTGCCTCAGTATAAATTTTTCCAGTTCCACTCATTTTCATGTAAATTTCCATTTCTTTACAGTTGAATACTATCCCATTGTGTATAAGTACCACATTTTTCTTACCAAGTCATCTACTGATGGACATCTAGGTGGAATGGTAATATTAATGAATAGGGATGTGGCAGTGTCTCTGTAGGAGGACATGCCCCTACCAGAAGTTTAGGAGATAATTTCATGTGTTCCAAGCTGGCCTCCAATTCAATATAGAGCTGACAATGACCTTGAACTCCAGATCCTCCTGAGTCTCCCTCCCAAGTGTTGGGATTACCGGTATGAATTATCATGCCTAGTGTATGGAGTGGTCAGGATCAAATCTAGAGCTTCGTGCATGCTAGGCAAGCACTCTGTCAACAGGGCTGTATCACTAACCCCATATGGGATCTTGTTAAAGCAGCCTGATCAGAGCAAGATGGTGGGATGTTGTTTTAGCAAATGCCCAAAAGTGTGGAAACAGTTGTGGAACAAGATGACAGGTAAAACTATAGGTTGTCATGAATGGGATTTTAAGCCCGGTTCCAAGAGAGTATCGTATGGCTTGGTAGCTCAAGGTAGGAATAGTTAATTATGGTCTTCTGAATAATATTTTTATAAGGCTGAGAGATGGCTCAGTGGTTCAGACCACTTGCTGCTCTTGCAGAGGACTTGAATTGGACTCTTAGCATCCACATGCTGGCTCACAATCATCTGTAACTCCAGTTCCAGGGGATCCAATGTTGTTTTCTGGACTCTGTGGGTACCAGGCATGCACATGGTGCACATAACTGTGCACACGCTGACAAAACACCCATACACGGAATAAGTCTTCATATGTATCAATTTACTCATTAAATTTCATACATTTACACAGGATTATCAAACCTTTCTATCACTACCTCTTTCTAGCTCCTCCTAGAGTTTCCCACCTTGCCTCCCTCCAGCATCATGTCTTCTTTTCTTTGTTGTGATGCATAACTTCCCAAGTCTAATTAGTGCTCTACACATGCACATGGGTGTGGGACCACCCACTGGGACATGGGTAACCTACACTCAGCCACGTCCCCAAGGTGGGTGACTCTCCCTCCCTCAGCAACCATTAACTACCTAAAGCTCCTCTGTCAAGGGTAGGGTCTCTGCTCCCCAGTGCATTCTGGGATGTTGACTGGTTTGATATTGTGCAGGTCTTATGCAGGTAACCACAACTGGTGTGAGTTGATGTGTGCAATAGCCATGTCACACCCAGAAGTAAGCATTTCAAACTCTTCTCCTCATCTACCAACTGTTTCATTCTTTCTGCCCATTCATCTATGATATTTTGGATGTTCAGTCACCAAACAGTGGAACTCTTTGATAGGACTAGAAGGATTAGAAGGTGTGAACTCACTGTACTCCAATCAAGTACAAGGTATAGCCTTGATGGAGGATCTGTGCCCCTGAGGGTGGGCTATGAAGTTTCAAATGCCCACGCCAGACCCAGTCTCTCTCTCTACCATAAGCCTGTGGATCAGGATGTAGAGCTGTCAAGCTACTGCTCCAACTTCATGCCTGTCTACTTCTCACCATGATGAGAATGCGCTAACCCTCCGAAACTGTAAGCAAGCCCTCAATTAAGTGATTTTTTAAAATATTTATTTATGAGTGTTGCCTTGGTCATGGTGTCTCTTCCTGGCAAAAGAATAAGTAACTCAGACACATGTTAAGGGAGCCTGGAGGAGGGGGAGGAGTGCCATGAAATGCTGTGGTATGGACGTGACTTGGCTACCATAATCACGAACTCCCAGCGTCTGTGGCTACCTGAGTAACTCACACCAGTGCAAGATTAAGTCAGTCAAAGCTCCAGCATGATGGGGGAGGAGCTAAGGAAGCCCCACCCCTAACAAAAAAGCTATTAGCAGTTTTTAGCTGGGGCGAGTGGGGGGAATTCTACTTTGTGGGTGTGGCTATGGGTAAGTTGCCCATGCCCCATTGGATCACCCCCTCACCCATGCACATACAGACAGCACAGACTGGACTTAGTGATGTTTAAAGAAAGAAAATAGAAAAGGAGGACAAGGAATTGGTAAGACATGTTGGAAATGATAAATGAAGCAACTTCCAAAGAAGGAAAGAAAAAATTTTAAAGCATATGCAAGAGTCCAAAAGTGAGAGACAGTAGCCAGCCCAGTAGAAGTACAAATAGTTTCAGGAAGTTGAAGGATAAATGGGAGGAAAAACATAGGATGACTAGGGACTGGATCCTGAAGACAGCCTTGTATCCTGACTGCAACAGCGAGCAGGGGCAATGGAAGGGGCATGACTAGGGCTTCAGAAAGATCACTTGTGTTTAATAAAATCAGAAACCGAGAGGCATGTTGAGAGCCGTGGTGGTTATCTGAAAAGGTAACTAAGCTAAGCCAGTGTGTAAGTAGAGAGAGGCAAACCCTTAGAGCTGAGAGGTGCTGGGAGCTGTGCTCTTCCGGGGCTGGTCATTGACTGGATGCCCCGGTGGATGTCAGTGCAGGAGAAAGAGCAGAAAGATGCCCAGGAAACATGAGCAGAGAGAAGAATGCCAATGCTGCCCAGCTGAACAGCTTTCTGTGCTGCCTCCACGTGCAAATATCTGGGAGAGCTCTAAACTCCAAGACCGAAGCTCAGGCCATGGCACGTTTTCCAGGGTGATGGGTACATGAACATGGATTGTATTCATGAAAATGGATAAGATCACATAGAGTATGCACAGAGGAAGAAAGACAGGGTCAGATATTGAGAGCAGTGGGTTATAGAGAAGGGCAGAAGAGAGGTATCAGATAAGAGAGTAGTTGGCATCAGTCAGGCTACGAGGACACCAGGACGGTGCTGAGGAAAGACAGGGGAGCATGGCACACTGCCATGTGCTCAGAAGAGGCAAGAAAACTGCACTAGAGATTTAGCTACAGACAGCTTGTGGTCCTGAGAAGAGCAGTTAGAGACCAGGATAAGAAATCAGACAGTTGATGAGGATGAGGGCAGTTGGTGACCAGGATGAGGACAATTGGTGACCAAGATGAGAGCAGTAGTGACCTGGTTGAGGTCAGTGACCAGGATGAGTCCACTAGTGAGCAGGTGAAAGACATTTGTAAATAGAATATGAGGGAAAAGTGTCTGTTGTTAGTAGAGACAGGAAATTGGGAAGCCAAAGAGAATGTGAACAGTTTTTCCATGAAGTTGGGCTTGTGTGCTACATCCGTGAGCAGTAGAATAGATGTGGAGCAAAAATTTCTCAACATGAAAAACACTTGAGCATACTGAGATAAGAAAGAACTAGGGGAGATGTGGAAGAATAGAACAGAGGGTGTCCTTATTAGTTTTATGTCAGCTTAACACAAGCTGGAGTTATCCTAGTTTCTACAAGAAAGCAGGCTGAGCAACTCATGGTGAGCAAGCCAGTAAGCAGCACTCCCCCATGGCCTCTGCGTCAGCTACTGCCTCCAGGTTCCTTCCCTGTTTGAGTTCCTGTCTTGACTTTCTTCAGGAATGAACAGTGATATAGAAGTGTAAGCCAACTGAAGCCTTCCCCCCAACCCAACTTGTTTTTGTTTCATTATAGTAATAGTAACCCTAACAAAGATAGAGGGATTGTTGGAAGGAAAAGCCCAAATGAAGTCTAATTCAGCAGGGCTAGTCATAGGCAAGATAAACCCAGGGACAGGAGGTAGGAAGGAAATTACGTATACTCTTATCTGTGGCATGTGAATCAGTTAAAGGTCATCTGAGAATGAAGGTGAGCAAGCACCAAGGAATAAAGAGGAGGGAAAAAAAAATCTCAAAACAGATGGAGATGGGAGGAAGATGGGAAACTGGAGTTTTCCATGCTGATCTCTTGGGTAAAGGGAAAGCAATGAACACACCCTTTTACAAGGAAAGCTCTATTTCTCCAGTTCCCCGCATGGGAATCATTAGGAAGAAAGGCCATTGTGAGTAGAAGGGCTTCTCTACTTATGATGTAAAGATAAAGCTGCAGAAGGTGCTGGGTATACAGCTCAGTCATCGGGATGCTGGCCTAGCATTGGTGAAGCTCTGAGTCTGAGCCTAGCACTCCAGAAACTGTGTGTCACCACAGGCACACATGTGCAGTCCCAGCACACAGAAAGGAGGTAGAAACAGAAGGATCAGAAGATCAGGGTCATCCCTGGTAGAAATAGAAGGATCAGAAGGTCAAGGTCATCCCCGGTGTCTTACTTAGTGTTTCTATTGCTGCAACAGAATACCATGAGCAAAAAGCAAATTTTAGGAATTGGAGAATGAGGATTATTTCATTCATACTTGCATATTGCTGTTCATCATCCAGGGACATTAGGACAGTATACCAAACTAGGCAGGATCCTGGAGGCAGAAGCTGATGCAGAGGCCATGGAAGGGTGCTGCTTACTGGCTTGCTCCCTGTGGCTTGGTCAGACTGCTTTCTTATAGAACCCAGGACCTCCAGCCTAGGAGTGGCATCACCCAAAATGGGCTGTGTCTTCCCGAATCAACCACTAATTAAGGAAATGCCTTACAGCCTGAATTTATGGTAACACTTTCTCAACTGAGGATCCCTCCTTTCAGATAACACATAGCTTGTGTCAAGTTGACAGAAAACCAGACACTTGGTTATATACAGTGAGTTTAAGATCAGCCTGTGTTCCGTGTGACCCTGTCTCAAAATAATAATAAAACCCAACAATAAGAAAAATCAAAACTGAGAGAGGAAACCATGTTCTAGAGTGAACCAGGCATTGGGGAAATGGAGACAGTGTGCAGAGGAAGGTGGTGGGTTGGATGTGTCCAAAACACAGCAGTAATAACAGGGATCAGTCACCCCAAGAGAGCTAGACCTTGTCCAGTACGAAGGCCACAAGGCAGATCGCTCCACGACACAGTCCAGAAGTCATCTCACAGTCAAAGAAACTGCCACAAAGGAGCAAAAGTATCCTGTACAAATGTCTTAGGAGAGATCTCACTCATCACTTAAGGTCCAAGGGGATAAGTGGTCTCTGTAGTCTTCCAGGCAGAAATTTTATTCCTTTAGGGCATGGGGACTCAAGTTTTCTGGAAGGAGTGAGATCTTATATGGTCCAACATTTTTCTCCAAATTATTTGCATAACTTTCTTGGAGAACCTTAAGATGAGTCAGGAAGTACCATCTCCCATTCACAAAAGATGAGGGTTTGACACTGCCAATGGCTCCAGGTCTTTGCTAGTTCATGTTCTAACTACTAGTTCAACCGTCCATGTCACGGGACAATCAACCCTTAGAGACTTCAACACCATTAGTTTTAATGTTTTCGAAAATATAAGCTGAGCTTAAATTTGCATTAGTCCCCAGAGCCTTGGTCCTTCTGAAACATATACCAAAGCAAGCCGGGATGAAGACTGCATATGAAAATGGTTCCAAAGTACTTTCTTTTTTGTTTGTTTGTTATTGTTGTTTCAGACAGGATTTCTCTATGCAATCTTGGCTGTCCTGGGCTTGCTTTGTAGACCAGGCTGGCCTTGAACTTACAGAGATCCGCCTGCCTCTGCCTCTCTGAGTGCTGGAATTACAGGCATGTGCCACCTTGTCCTGCTCTGGAAGTGCTTTCAATTGTCACAGTGATGGAGGAACCCTGGCAGCATTTGTTAAATGTCCAACAATGTCTGTGACAGTCCTGAGCTGATGTCCATGCTGTTCCTCCTGGGGACACTGATAGAACAATGTGATAAGCAGCCTCCACGATATCACTCAGCAATCCTTACAACTGGGTGCTTCAATCTCTGAGTTCCCTCACACTGACATTAAAGTCAGTCTGGGTGGACAGAAGGATATGACAGAATGGTATGTCATCTCTCAGAATAATTTTTGAAAGATTGCAGCTATCTTAGTCACTGTCCTTTCGTCATCTGCTCTGGGGGAAATCCCTGTCGTGAACAGTCCTATGAAAAGGTCCCTGGTAAGGAAATGAGGCCCCCTCTCAAAAGTCACCTCCATGAGCTTTGGGGGGCAGCCAATAGCTCCAGTCACAGCTCAGGAGACCTTACTGCAAACAGCTGGACCATGACCTCAGGAGAAAGCTCTAGTCAGCCTAGCTATCGTGCATCCCAGCCCTCAGACACAGGGACATTATATTTGTTTGAAATAGTTTAACTGGAGGAGGGAGGGGTTTGTTATATAACAATAGATGATCAATGTGAACAATTAACTCTTAGCTCAGCTTAACTATCTGTCTTTTTGTCCATCTGTCTTAGCAAAACTAGCCTGGGAGGCTGAACCCAGAAACTTCTAACTTGCGACTTAGGAGCTATAATTCATAATGTGACCCAACAGAAGTTCATGTCTTCATAAGAGAGAAAGGAAAGAAAATGCCTTGGGGAGGAAATGGGAAGATAATGAAGGAGGAAAAGAGAACATTCAAGTAGGTACATCATAGTCAAGTGTATTAGCATACATCTGCCATCCCAGAGCTCAATAGGCAGAGACAGGAAGAGCACAAGTTCTAGGCCACCCTGAGTAATGAAGATCCTGTCAGAAGAAGAGGAAAGGAGGAGATGGGAAAAATTAAAGGAAAAGAAAATTCATTTGGCTCCCAGCTTCTGCCTCCAAGGTCACAGTATACTGCAGTGCAGTACATCTGTATACTGCTGTGCAGTACATCTGTATACTGCTGTGCAGTACATCTGTATACTGCTGTGCACTACATCTGTTTACTGCTGTGACTGTACAGAGATACAGAAAGACCTCCCAAAAATTGAAAATTCCATCTTGCTCTTATCATCATTCATTCACAACCAAAATACAACAGTTCAGCTGGGTGTGGGAATTAACACCTGTAAAACCAACCAACCAAACAAACAAACAAACAAAGCCTCACAAAACTCCCTACACTGAACCTAGGTCACAATTTAGAGATGTGAACCCCATTCCACATTTATTAGCTTGGTGCACACACAGGAATTACTAAAGTATTACAGTTGCATATGCTCAGCCATAGGTGCGACAGCTAAGCCACCGACTCTCACCCCCAAAGGCTCACGGAACACCTCAAAAGAAGGGATGGAGAGAATTGAAGAGCTGGAGGATAGGAGGTATGTTGTGAAATTCGCCTCCTGAACATGACTTGGCTATCACCATCACGAACTCACAGCAGCTGTGGTTTCCTGCATAAAATCAAGCTAGTTAAAAATTCCAGCAGGGATTGGGGAGGGGCTACTGAGACCCCGCCACTAGCTGAGGAGCTCTTTGATGCCCACCCCCAGTTGACGGCTACTGGGAACAAGAAGAGTCACTGTTATTTGGGGATATAAGCATCGGCTGACGGCCTATGGCCCGTGGATAACCATTCATACACGTATAGGCAGCTCTAAATTAATACAGTACAGTAATGTCATTATAAACAACAATGATGACGATAACATGGAGCATGAGGCCAAAGCTACTTCAGAGCAATGCCCCAACCACCGCTTCCATTGCACGGGCTTCTGACAGTGCAGTGCAACTCACAAAACGAGCAAGAACTCCTTCTTTCACATCACATCATAGAGAAGCTGCAGAGGACACATCTCGTGGGAACCAGCATCCCAGGGCTGAGAAACTGATACTAACCATATGACAGCCAGATGTAGCAGGGCAGGCCTGTCATTTCAGCACTCAGGAGAGGGAAGCAGGAAGGTGGGGTGTTCTAGGTCATCCTCGGCTGCATTCGGAGTCTATACGCTGAGTTTCCGGCAAGCCTGACATATCTAAGACCTTGCCTTAAGTATCAGAAATGGAGGCGGCCTCACAGCCAGTTAATGTCGAATGGATACTGGCATTCATCAGAAAAGTAAAATTTATCTTCGTAAAGGAACAGATAAACTTAAGGAGAGGACAGTGTGACCCGGTGATTTAGTTACCTCATATTGCTCAAAAGGAAATTTCGGCCTAGGGAGGGAGAAGGGAAAATAGAGGGTAGCCTATTTCTCCTCCTGTGGCTGAGTGGTAAAGTGGTGTCAGCTACAAAGGCCTGAGTTTGGGCCCCCAGCACCCACATAAAAATGCTGGGTGTGGTAGCATGCACCTTTTACCCTCCCCTGATGGCCAGAGAGAGGTGTCTCCCAAAGCCTCCATGACCAGTGCATTTAGTCTATTCAGCATACTTAGGGTCAATGAGAGACCCCGTAGCAAAATAGTAAGGTAGAGAGCAATAGAGGAAGGAATTCATACTCAACTCCTTGCCCATAACATATGTACACATGGGCAAACACGCCAAAAATACCACCATCTTCTTTTTAACCTTATTTTACATTTATCTATTTATTTTGCACTAATGTGTGTCCATATGCACATGGAATCAGAAGACAAATTACAGGAGTTGGTCCTCTCCAACCAGCTTGTAGGTTTGAGGATTGAACTCAGGTGCCTAGGCCTGGACGTAAGTGCCTTTGTCCACTGAGCCATCCTACTGGCCCTAATGCAAACATTCCTATGGGCTTGGATCTTCCCCAAGCTTCCTCCTGGGCTCGGCTGAAATGACTTGTAGAAGACAGGGATGGGAAATTCTCTCCCTGGGTAAGTGTGTGTGCCTTTGACAGCAATATGCAAGGACGGAAGAGGCCCACAGATGCACAGGTCCAGGGCAATCTGAGATTTGCAGAGCAAGCATGCTAGAAAGAGCAAGGTCTCAAGAACTGACTGTTGGTGGTCATGTTCACTGTCACAAAGAAAACACACAGCAAGACATGTTCACATTATGGGCAAAAATAGGCAAGGGAGAAAGCCACTGTCCCACCGAAGCTCTGTAATGTGCAACTCTAGTTGGCTCTGGAAGCGGATCAAACATGCCATAGAAAACACAGCTTTTAAGGAGATGGCTGCCGTTAAGAGACACATCTGCGGCTCTAGGATAATGACAGAAAAGCTAAAGTGTTATTTCCTGGGCTTTATGACATCTTAACTGTCACTGAAACTAAAGTAATGGAAAAATTATATTTGTATGTGTAAAGTAACCGTAAATTATCCATTCGTTGCAAAAACACTTTATCCCTTATCTATTCAAATGTAATTACAGCCTTGCTCTTTAGCTGCAGAGGGAGGAATACGGCCTGATAAAATGCCAGTTAAGTAAGCGTTCCTTTTTGTTTTGTGGGGACTGGGACTGGGGTCTCTTATTCCCTCGCACCACCCAATATATTTTACTCTTAAAGTGCACAAAACAAGCATGTTCCAGTGATAAAGGATTTCTTTCCAAGCAAACAAATAACTTGACTAAGCCTAGTTTGCACTGTTTTCATGGAAATCAGTGAAAATTTTTGTATAGCAGACTGCTTAATATGGATAGATTAGCAAAGAACTAATCAGCCTGATTTAGCTGTAATTCCGTTTTGTGGTTGAAACAAGAGCTTGTGTATCCTAGGCTGCCCTCAAACTCACTATACACCCAAGAATGACCTTTGAACTTCTGATCCTCTTGCCTCTACCTCCCAAGTGCTGGCATCACAGGTGTGTGCCACTGTGCTGGTTTTACAGGGTGCTAGGGATGGAACCCAGGGCTTGGGGCATGCTAAGCAAGTACTTTACCCACTGGGATACATGCTCAAACCCTGCAATTCCACTTTAAAAACTATGGCATAAACATACACCTTTGCCCTACGTGCTGTACGTGCAAGTAATTTCTACTTAATCCTTAACTCCATGAGATAGTGACTTAGTCTATCGTATTTATTCCCATATTCCTTGTATGTAAAATGGCTCCAGCATTTAGTGTGCATGTAGTGTATCTGATAATGTTCATTTGCTATGCCATGGTTAGTGTCTACAGATGCTGGTTATACAAACAGAATTGAAAGAGTGGAAGTACCTGCTCTCATGATGTTACATTCTAGAAAGAAATAATAATTAACTAGACAAAGAACATATACTTTGAGGGAAAAGCTATATAAGTAATGGGTGTTAGTGGCTACCTGATATTGGGTGGCGTGGTCACTCTGGAGGACCCTGTAGGCTGAGGCTCAGTCCTCCAGTTGTTACCCGTGTCTGCCAAAAGCTCCCAAATGAATCTTTTTTTTAAATAAATTTATTTATTTTTATATCAATCACAGGTTACGTTTTTTGCATCCCATGCGTAGCCCCCTCCCTCACTCCCTCCCACCCTCCCCAACCCTCCCTCATCTCCTCCCCGCCCCCTCCAAGCCCACCAACTGGGGAGGATCTCCTCCCCTTCTATTTGACCCCAGATCATCTTGTCTCCTCCGGGCTGGCTGCAATGTCCTCCACCGGGATCTAGCCAGGCTGTTATTCCCTGGCATGTATGGGGGAGGGTCGAAGAGTCAGCCATCAAGCTCAAGACGGAAACAGTCCCTGTTTCCCTTACTAGGGTCTTCAGTTCACCAATGAGTTATCATGGGCAACATCTGAGCA
>CM053766.1:46771720-46784827 GCA_028658305.1 Pachyuromys duprasi
CAGGCTTCCCCGTCACTGAAGGAAGCATGCAGCCATGAAATTGGCTCACACACATGTAGATCTCTCTTGCTTCAACTTGAATGGTTCTAAGGGTTCCCCCAACTTCACACACTGCTTGCACAGTCAGCCACACCTCCACTCTGACCACAGCTGCAGTTCAGTTCTTGCTTCTCTCTTCTGTTCTTTCCTTCTCATCCATCACCGGCAAATCTCAGCAAGTATCAGCTACTGCAGAGGAGCAAAAGAGAGGTTGGTATTTGGATATTAGTCTCACTCACTAATTAAATACAAGCCATGTGGTTCTGGACTTCAGAGAAGATGTGGAGCTCAAGATAGGAACTTGGGAGCAGCAGGAAATCTCAAAGCCATAGAACTATAGAAATGGCACTGGAAGCAAAAAGAAAATACAAGAGGCCCAACAGTGATGTTCCTAATTAGCATTTACAAATTAGCAAAGGTCCGGAGAAGATGAAAAATACAGAAGATGGAAAAGATGTAGCTATTGGAACAGTGGGGCCGTTGGCTACAGTTCTGATAACCACGAGGAAAGCTGCCCCAGAAGGAGGATGAAATGAACTAGGTCATACTCTGCCAACAGGTCAAGGTGGTAAAACTATGACCTGATGAGAGGTGGTCATGTGTGGACCAGAGGTAATGACAAAGGTTCTAGCAAAACTATCAGGGAAAGAGAAAATAAACTAATGCTCTCATGAGAAGGAATGTCCATGACATTATCGTAGAATAGCTCTTTCCTTCTTCCATATTTGAGGTGGTAGCTACTATGTTCTCTGAGTCTAGAGCAATGCTGAACACATGGGTGGATCTGGTACATATGTTCCAGTGAATGAATTATTTGGTTCCATTTTGTTAGGTGCAGAGGCATCACCAGCCTAGCAATATGGAATTTTAAACAGGAAAAGAGATTATAATTACACAGGTGGTCATGCGTGTGTACACACACCACAGCACAGCACAGTACAGCACAATGTAACATCCCACAGCCCAAGCAGGTTATCACACAACAGAGCTGGGACCAAAATCCATCTTCATTTCAGCTAAATATCATGATTCTTGAATGAAGCTTTTGCTTATGTAACTTTATAAACTTAGAATTACCTTCAGTTCCAGGTAGAGATAAATTGGAGGGAATCTCACGATGTAAAAGCAACTATTCCCGTAATTCATCAGTGAATTTTCATGCTTCTACATAGATTAAGGTGGGGAAGTCTTCTGATTAAGATTTACTTGTCTTTTTGTTCGGTGTTGGGAACCAAGCTTCCAGAGGCCTCCTGTGTACTAGGTAAGTACTCTGCCACTGAACGATACCCGAAGTCTCAAAAACCGACTTTTAGACTGTATGTTTTCATTGACAAAAGAAATGCAGGTCATGATGAACATCCATACAACTTCTACCCAACTCTGAATAGAGCGAGTGCAGGATTCGGCTTTTCTCCCAGCTTCAAGCGAAAGGATCATTTGCCTGATCCTTTCCAGCTCAGTCTTTGATGGAGCTTTGGGGCATCAACCTCATCACTGGAACAAGCTTCTCTCTCAGAATTGGAGCCGCAGCCTTACACTAGCCAGACGTGCTCTACCACAGAACCACACCCTGAGCCTATGGTGAGTTTAAAAAATATATATATATTAGACAGTACAGTGTTAGCTGAGATAAATTTGTATTGTTTAGCCCATAGATAAAAGGATCTAGTTTATTTCAAAGAGTCCAAGTATTTTACATCAAAACCCTGACAGTTTTTAAAATGCAATATTGTGAAATTTCTTAATTTGTTTTATAGAGACAGATTTTTTAAAGCCATACTCAGAAAAATACTACCTGGGGGTAATATTACTAAACTAGCCTTTGGCAGAAACTTCAAAAAGCAACTGTCAAGTACAGAAACGTTATAGTAGATGAATAATTTTATTTTGGTATTATTAATCTATACCACTGATGCAGTTGCCAAACACACAAGTACAATTTACTTGTCTCCTTCACTAATATTTTTTCCAAGTGTAAGATTGTCTCAAAGGGAAAAAAAAAGTCAGCCATATTCAGTTTGGTTGTGGTAAGAGTGAGTAGGCATGAGGTAAGCCTCTTTATTTTCAGTCTATGGGGCCAAGTTATAGAGAAAGGAAGCCTGTCTGTACTGTAGACCACACAGCCCTGAAGCTTGCCATGAACAGAGTTTTAGAAATGTTTGTATATTCTTCAATGGAGTTTATTTTAAATAAGAAAAAGACTCTTTCACACCACCAATGGTGGACCTGATCTAGAAAGGGCTCTTTTTTGGGAGTCTCACAGGATAAAAGGTAGCTGGGGAGCAAGATATTGATTTGACTTCTGAGAAGCAGTCAATAGGTGGCTTATTAGTTACAAAGGGAAATAATACCATGACAATGGAGGAACGCAGAAGACACACCCACTCATACACAGACGTGTAAGTATATTCTTCTCTGAAACTTGCATTTCTCGTGTAACAGAACCTAGTAGAACTTTCAAACCGACTAGATAATTCTAGTTTGCTATCTCTTTGCCATTTAAATACTGAACAACATCCTAGGGTAAGGGATACAACATTGGTATACAGTACAACATATGGTAATGGATACGGTATTGGTCCAGTCATTCCCTACCCAGTTTGCCTCCTTTATGGATAATATTATGAAATAAGCATCCTTGTAATTATAACACACGGGCTGATTCTTGGCATTCAAGAGTGGACCTGATGTATATATACCATTACAAGATTACTTTTCAGGAGCTGGGCAGATGGGACAATGGGTAAGAGTACTTGTCCTATTGGCCTGAGGATTTGAATTCCACTCTTCCACGATCTACATAAAAAGCAGGGCGTGGCCAGGAATGCCTATAGCCCCCTTGATGGAATGGGTAGAGACAAAAAGATCCCAAAATACTGGTGCTGGCCAGCCTACCTGGGGGGTTCAGTGAGAGACTGTATCAAGGAAGAGAGTGGCAGAGCAGGACATTCAGTGTCCCCTTCCAGACTCCTGGACCCACGAACACACACATACTAGAATTACACTACACATAAGCACATCCTTAAAAACATCCTTTCAAATCGGCTGATAATAGTACACAAGTGTCTACAAGAATTGTGAAATTATTCATGTTCCCCAATCTCATTCTCACCAACAGTAAATGTTATTGCTCAATGACTCTTCCACTCAGAAGCATGAGTCAAGTGCAATGTACTGAACCTGGGGACTCTTTCTTGCCCTAAGCTACTTCTTTATTACTTCTTGGATACTTACATTCTTTCAATATGCTTTGGTTGGTAAATCTACAAACATATTTTCTCTCAGTTGTCTTTGCCCTTCATATTCCTCATCTATTTTTCCTACCTGTTTCTTATCTATTTTTCTTGTTACTGTTTAAAGGACTCTAGTAACATGAGAGTTATACTACTTAGTATTTTGTCATCTGATAAAGTTTTCCTCAAATAGATTACTTT
The DNA here is from genome assembly GCA_028658305.1 of Pachyuromys duprasi. NCBI lineage: Eukaryota > Metazoa > Chordata > Mammalia > Rodentia > Muridae > Pachyuromys > Pachyuromys duprasi. Next base: position 46,775,194 of record CM053766.1, read on the forward strand.
TGAAATTGACCTTGTCTATGGTATTTTGGGCCATAAAACTATTTAGCTTTTAGGTATATGTATTCATAGTTAATAAATAATATCACAAGGATTTCCTTGTTAAAGAATGCCTTCCATTTTTATATTATCCACACCCAGAGGAAGATTATTTTACAGGTTTTTTAAAATGTAAGTTCTTGATTTTTTTTTGCCAAATGTACTTCTATACGTGTTGAATTTTTACTTTCATAAGCACCTCATTGTTGCACACACCTTCTAAAAGACCACATACAAAGGCAGAGTAAATGTTTCTAGCAAGTTTTTGTGCTTGCACACTCACCTACTACAGTCTGTTTCTAAAGCATGCCCACAGAGTTTCTTTAGGACACTTTAGTCCATTTCTTTTCATCGCAACTGTTGGCATCCCCTGGCTTGCTTTCTGACTATAGCCTTCTCTAAATACTTTGTATGCAATTTAATATACAGCTTTTGGTGGCTAGCTTTATTTCCTTAGATTAATGTTTTAAGGTTGTATTTGTTTTTGGACACGATCACAACGTATTCCTGAAACTGAGTGGATGGACAACAGAAATGCACAGTATGATTCTCTGGAAGACAGAGGGCAGACCTATGGTGTCACATTCCCCGAAGCCTGAGGGAGAATATTCCTCTCCTCTTCTGCCTTGTAGGTGCTGTGTGCAACCTTGGCATTCCTGAGTCTCCGTGGAGAACTGTTCAGGTTGACTTGGCCCACAGGCATGTCTGTGCTGGCTGTTTTATCATGTGGGGAGATCTAGCCTAAAAGTGGGTGACACTATTTCCTGAGTTTGGGTTATGAACTGCATATGAGTTAGCAGGGTGCTAGCTGAGCATAAGCACACATGCACTCACTGCTCTTCACTATGGACATGAGTCGTTCTTCAAATTCTTGCTGCCGTGACTTGATGGATGAGAACCTGGATATGTGAGCTGAAGCAAACCTTCTCCCTTAAGTTTGCTTTTGTCAGGGTATTTTTTTTTAAGATTTTTGTTGTTGTTGTTGTTTATTTATTTGTGTCTATGTACACCTGTGTGGGTTTATGTATACCACCTATGGCCTATGGAAGCCAGAAGAGGGCTTCAGGTCTGCTAGGACTTGGGTAGTTGTGAGCCACAAAGTGGGTGCTGGGAACTGAACTTGGGTCCTCTGCGAGAGCAGGGGGAGTGTTTTACCTTCTGTGCTGTCTGTCTGGCCCCAGGAACAAGAAAGGAAACTAGGACAACTGTCATCATTGCCTGCAGCATCCTTGGGCCTTCTCCCTGTCCTTGCTTCTTCTGCCTGCATACCATTCCCTTATATGGATACTGACTGTTAGGTCCTGGGCTGCTTAGGTTTTGTCAACTTGATGCAAACTAGAGTCACCTAGGAAGAAGGACTCTCTGCTGAAGAATGGCCCAGATCAGATGAACCTGTGGTTGTGTCTATGAGGCATTTTCCTGATTCCTAATGGATGCGGGGGTACTCTGCTATTCTAGACAGAACCACTCTTGAGCAGGGGGGCTGATGGAGGATGAATAAGGAAAGAAGCTGAACAAGTTAGGGACAGCAAGCCAGGAAGCAACTCTGCTCCGTTGTCTTTGATTTAGTTCCTGACTCCAGGATTGCTGCATTGCACTCCTGCTCTGGCTGCCTTCAGTGATGGATGGCAACCCGTAAGCCGAATAAACCCCCAGGTTCCTTTTAGCCCTAGGATTAACCACAGCAGCAAATAACAAACTAGGACCAGTCCCACCCTGATAGGCTAGGCTAATCTCATCTCAGTATCCATCACTGGATACCTGTAAAGACACTTCTCCCAAGTAGGGTGACTTTAACATGCTCTAGAAACTAAGGTATGGACAGTCTTGTGGGAGACTGCCATTCAATCCCTTATAGCCATTTAGCTATAGAATGTATCAGTGTTTCATTACTTTTCATTACCAAATAATGTTTTGGTGTATGGCTAGACAGCACTTTGCTTATATACTTTTCACCCTATGGACCTCTGAGTTGTTTCAACTATAACAAATAAGACTTCTACGAACATTCACACATTCCAGATGTCATGTGGATGGTTTCATTCTGTTGGCTATGTACTTAAAGGGGAGTCACTGGGTCATACAGACACTATGTGTTTAACCTTTAGAATACTGCCACATAGTTTTCTGAAGTGACTACATATTCCTATCAGTGCTGCTGGTGGGTTCTGTTTCTCCATATTCTCCCTGATACATACATACATATATACATACATACATATATATGCAGTGATGCCAATGAATCTGATGTATTTCTTATAGTTTACATATATTTCTGCTGTATTTCTTATAGTTTACATATGTGATATAGTTTTTATGGTTTACACACATTCATATATACATCTTATAGTTTACATATATCTTATGTAATTCTTACAGTTTACATATATTATATATATGTACATATATTGCATATATTTCTACCTCTGTCTTCACTGAGAGCCAGGAAACTTTGACACTCCAAGAACCTGGATTTGGTCCCCACTCTCCCTTCTTTGTTTCCTTCCTTCCTCTCTACCTTTTCTTTTTCCTTCCTTCCTTCCTTCCTTCCCTCCTTCCTTCCTTCTTCTCTTCCTCTCTTATTTTTGACAGAGTTTGTGTAGCTCATGCTGGACTTGAACTAGAAGGCAGTATTTTAGATGCTTGGATTGCCAGGTTTGGGGTTCATCTCTCTCTTTCCTTCAAGGCCTTAAATGCAACTTAAAGCTAAGGGTGTCCTTGAACTTTAGACCCTCTCAACTCCACCTCCAGAGTGCTGGTTGGTGTTCCAGGTGTAGACCACCATGTGGGTTTTCTAAGGTGCAGACTGTCAAACCCAGGGCCCCGTGAATTTCAGCTGAGCACTCTCCCAACTGAGCTCTATCCCCAGCTCTGCCCATCTTGGTTTGTAAACATGTTTTCTTTCAAAGTGGAAGCAGGATCCTTAGTGAAATGGCCAGAGTGTAGCTAATCTTGAATCTTAGTTGTCAGCTGAACTGGAAGCAGATGTGTCCAGCAGATTAGTGAAACACTCTGGGGTCTGTCTGTGAGGGTTTTCAGGATGACATGAGGCAGCTGGGCATCTGTATTGTAATCCATAGTCATAATAATACATTCAGGCCAAAAGCATCACATAAAAAGCTGGTGAGTGAAAGGTAGGCGGGAAGGGACACACTGATTAATACCAAAACACTAAGACACCGATGACAAAGGGAAAGGAACAGCTTTGTAGTAGAGAAACATGGCAGATGACTGAGAACTGTTAACCAGCCTCAAGCCCACTATGCAGCCTCCTTGAACTTGTGGTCCTGCTGCCCCCATCTTCCAGGTGCTGGGATGACAGGCCCCTGGTTTACAAAGTGGCTCAGGGCATAACCAGGGCCTGAGATGTCCTACCAGCTGAGCTATGTCTCCAGCCCCTAACAGTTTTATTTTAAATCATTTACAACTGTATTTTGCTGTTAATTTGTATGCGTGGAAAGGGCATGATTTCTATTTCCTTCACCAATTATTATTTGTACTATTAGAGGCCCCCTCTTTTTTAGTTTATAGCTTTTAAGCCTAAATTCTATGTTCTGTGTTCATATATGTATGACTGTGTGTCACACTCCTGTTTTGTGCATAAAATAACATACACACATACCCTCTGTCATAACACAGTGTTCACATGGTGGGCATTGGACAACTTCCTTGGAAGAGCCCTTTTCTCTGTTTCTACCATGTGGGCTCCAGGAACTTGGGTTGGTCATTTCATCAGGCTTACTGCCTAGCACCCTAGTCTTGCAGTCTGGCCAGTCCTATGCTGCATTCTTTTTGGTTATTTTTTTTTCTTTATTCTTTCTTTCTTTTTTTTTCTTTTGGTTTTTGGCTGCTCTGCGTTCTTAACAGCACCACATCCACTCGGTGATTCTGCTGTCCTTTCACATTTTATTGTTACCCACCCTTTACCAGCTCTCCTATGTAATCAAACGGAGAATTTCCCTATTATTATGTGAAAATGAGACATGAACTTTCCCCCAGCTGAGAGCTTTCATTACTCCTCTCCACCCACAGCTTGCAGCCTGAAGAGACGTTTGCCATCATTTCCTCCTCCCTCTACTCCTAAGAGATGAAGCCTGGGGCAGTTCGGGCCCCCTTTCTTCTCCTGCCCCTCCCCCGCCACACTTCAGTTCTGCTGAGGCAGTTAGCTCTTCACATTCCACACTGTGATTAAAAGCTTCCTCTCCGTTGGCCTCCTACTCCTGTGTCTTCCTTCAGCTGTGTGTCCCCAGCTCTGCATTACAAACATTTGTCACAGGCCTTGACATCCTCACTGTCTTGTCTTGCCCCTCCCTCCCTCCCCCCCCTCCCCGCACCCCGTCTCATCTGTTCCATTTGTTATTCTTTCTAGAAAGAGAGAATTTTCAAGTCTTTTTCCCAGGCCGGTCATGTATGTCACTGCTCCGAATCCTTACCTATCTGCACATATCTTCCCTCCCAAAACACAGACAAATCTGAGTTAAAAATGCAAATCACAGTTTTCTTGGGGCTGGCATTGAAAAGGAGAATTCCTGGGCTGAAGTAACTCTTTTGTATGCATAAGAATTTGAGTTGCTTTGCAGAAAGAATATAATATTTGTGTTTTTTTAATCTCTGGGGTTTCAAAGTCTTCTGTGTACTAAATATGCGTGTGCAGTCTGTTCTCATTATCCGTGCCTTGAACTTGACAGCCTGTCCTTAGGTAAACGGGTTTTGGTTTGCTTGCCGTACCTCTTCCCCCTGAATAGCCCTGGCTTTCCCTGCTTCTATCTGTGCCCGGATCGCTTCTCTTAAACTTCCACTCCATAGTGCTTCTTATGACATTCTTTTTTTTTTTTTTTTTTTTTTTTTTTTTTTTTTTTTTACTGTTCTAAGGTTTTAAAAATACTGTTATTTTTATTTTTTGAGACGGGCTGTTTTGTAGAGCAGGGAGGCCTCCAGAACACTTCACAGCTAAGGATTACCTTGAAGGTCTTATCCTCCCCCTCCGGGGTCCTAAATTACAGGCGTGCACCTCCATGCCTGCTTTATGCCATACTGGAGACTGAACCCAGTGTGCTTTGTGCATACTGGGCAAGCATTCTGCCAACTGAGCCATATCCCCAACCCTTGGAATACTTCTTGGTCCAGTGTCCAGTCTCCTGGTTGGGTCTTAATCCTAGCCTTTATTATCTATCTATCTATCTATCTATCTATCTATCTATCTATCTATCTATCTATCATCTATCTATCTATCTATCTACCTATCTATGTATCATCTATCAATCATCTATCTAGTGAATTTAAAATGTATACTTACTGTATCCTTTTTAATCTAGAAAATCTTCTGTGTTGGCTCATGTATCACCTTCCTAATGTCTTTTCTATGCCAGTTGGCATTGTGCTGACCTGTTCTGAATGCTGGCTTTACTCCTCTCTCTTCACAGTTTGTTCTTTTATGCTCAGGCCAGTTTCCCTTAAGTCAAAACAGTCCAGGGCTGGTGGCCTACCCAAAAGTTGTCACCACACTAATGGTGAGTGCCCTGTAGGCAGCAGGAAAGTTTCTCGCCACCTTTGCCCACTGACACCCTCCTAGCTAAGTGACCACTCCAACTCCCTTTCTTGTCCCTCCTGGATCCAGAAAGGACAAGCACACACCCACTGAATGAGGGCAATCCTAACACACCCACTTCTTTTGGTTCTGGTCCTTTTCTTAGTGTATATACCTACAATTTTATTTATGCAAAATTTTAATGTTTCAACTTTGACAAACAATAATGATGCATATTAATGAGTGTGTGTGCATGTGTGTGTGGTTTAAAATTATGCTTCCCTTTTCTTATTCTAAGATCTAGTCTTAAGACTGAGCTGGACACAGTATTATAAACCTCTTGTTAGTTTTTTGTCAACTTGACACAAGCCGGGGTTGTGGCTGTAGTTGTGAGGGAACCTCAACTGAGGAGATACCTCCATCAGATTGTCTGTGGGACTGTTTGTCTGGATTAATGATTGATGAGAAAGGCGCCATCCCTGGCCAGGCAGTTTTGAGGTGTATTCAAAAGCAAGTTCAGGCAGCCATGGAGAGCAAGCCAGTAAGCAGCATTCTTCCACGGCCTCTGCTTCCGTTTCTGCCTCGAGGTTCCTGCTTTGAGTTCCTGCCTACTTTCTGGTAGGGAAATGTAAACCGAACAAATCCTTTTCTTTTCAAGTTGCTTTTGTTTAGAATGTGTTATCGCAGCAATAAAAACCCCAGTAGGACACAGCAACAAGCCTGTGGTCCCAGCCCTTGGGAGTTTGAAGAAGAATAGGAAGCTTGAGCACAGTCTGGGTTACATAATGAGAACTTGTCAGAGGGAGAGAGGGAAGGGGGAAGAGGCTCACAAGCCCCACAGCCAGGTAAAATCACCTGCTTCTAAGCCTAACCACCTGAGTTCAATCCCCAAGGCTCAACTGTGCACTTACACAGCCATACTCGTTAAATAAATATAATTTAAATAAATGTAAAAAGGAAGAAAACTAGAGTAGAATTTCGGTTTTCTTTTAATAAAACTGAGGAGAGAGAGGAGTTTTTCCGGGGGGAAGGTTGTGATTTGTGTGAGAGGATGTAGTTTAATGAGAGGTATTGATGTTATATTAATTTTCAGCAATACGTTGATTTAACACATCTATTACAGAAAAAATCAGATATAGAATCTGAAAGTGGAGCCCAGGATTGACCTGTAATTTGCAGACTGACCAGTTTTCAGAGGGAAGAGTAAGAGAGTCATTTGGGGCCTTATTTACAGTCCTGTTCTTAACACTTTAAGGTCGCAAAGTTTCTTACTTGTTTTTTAAATGAAGAGCAATGGGAATATTTTTTAGATTATGGTCCTTCTTACAACTTTCTCAGACTATCTAGTACTATGGTCTCTTAGAAGTACTGGGCCCTTACAGTAAATATGAATTCTTTGTGTGTGTGTGTGTGTGTGTATACGCACTTGTATGGGTGTGCATCACAGCAGTAAGGATGTGCATTCAAAAGACAACTTTGTGGAGTCACCTCTCTAATTTTATGCTAATGCCAGATATCAAACTCAGGTCACCAGTCCTGCAAAATAGTCACCTTTACTCACTAAACTATCCCACTCACCCCTAAATCAACCATTTTGGAGTGAAGGTGTTCATGTATGACATTATTCAGTATTGTTCAACAATTGCCTGTACCGTAAGCTAACTGCTTTTCACCCCGAACCATCCCTTCTGTCAAGGAGTTCTCCATCCTTGCACCCCGTTCTCCAGCCCCTGCTACCAAGCTGCCCTCAGGCTTCCTGACGTTACACGTTAAATACACCGGTTAAAACCTCAGGAGGCCTTTCTTGTTGCTGCTGTTGTTAAATTTGACAATACCATTATAAAATTTACTGACAACAGGAAGACTCCAATATTGGAAAAGAAAGAAAAGTTGAGGGATGTGTGCTTCCTATTTTCAAGAGTTGGTTCAGTCTACATCAATCAAGACAGCGGTGTCAGGATAGACATATTGATCAAGTGTTTGCTGTAGAGCCCAGAGAAACCTAAACATAGACTAGCACTGGAGTTTTGAGAAAGGCACTGACAAAACTCAATAATGGCTACATTTCCAGCAAATGATGAAACAACCAGGTTTCCATGTGAACATAAGAGTTGCGTGGTTTGGGAGTAAAGCCTAGTTGGTAGATACTTGCCTACATACATGAGGCCTTGGGTGCAACACAAGCCTCAAATTAAAAGAAAAGATATAATATATTCCTATAATCCCAACCCCAGCACTTGAGAGATTGAGGCAGGAAGTTCCCAATTTCAAAGCCAGTCTGGGCTGCATGAGTACCTGTCAAAAAAGAAAAGAAAAGAAAGAAAGAAAGAAAGAGGAAAGCAGGGAGGAGGAGAGCAAGTGTCAACCTTATGACATATTTTCAATTTAATTCCAGCCTGGAGAAATGGCTCAGCAGGTAAAATCACTAGCCAAACAAGCTTCATTGCCTGAGTTTCGTCCAGGAGGACACGCGCATTCATCTGTAATTCCAGCCTTCCCACGGTGGGAGGAGAGGCAGAGACAAGAGAATCAGCTGGAGGCCGGCCTGTCAGCTAACCTAGAGTGTTCAGAGCATGGAAAAAAAGCAGGAGACACCCCCATACAAAACAAGGTGGAAGGTGAGGGTTGATCCCAAAAATGTTGTGTTCTGAACCTTACATGTACGTTGTGGCACACATGTACGTACGCACACACACAAAACTAAACAAATACATTTACTTCCAAATAGATCTAGTATAAAATAGATCTAAGTATAAAAGCTGAAATAAGACTCTAAGATAAATAAATAAGTAAACGAACAAACAAATCCTTGTACTCTTCAGCCAGCAGTTTTTGATTTTCTGAATTAAAGAAGCATGAACCAATAAGGGAAAATAATTAGTTAGACTGAATTTCATTGAGATTAAACCTTTCTCTGGGGCTCACGGCTGTGCTGGGTCATGTTGGAAGACTCTCGAAAATACAAAGAGGGCCATCGCTATGGCCTAGCAAGTAAAAACCATGAAACCTGCTGAACCTAGTTTACTCTCAGGACTCGCACAGTGGGGTGGAGCGGCTCCTGCAAGCTGTTCTCTGGCCGCCACACAGGACTGTGTGTGCCTGTGTGTGCCTCCCTGTCCATGCTCACAAGAAATAAAGGAAGGCCTAAAGCATAGCAATTAAAAAAAAAAAAACATAAGAATTTGGAAGAAGCCAAGTACTTATCCCTAAATGAAAGGATAAGCAGCTCTGTCCTCTCTGTTCAACGGGCAACAGCTGAACCGTGAGCCAAAGCCAAGGACTGATGTACTCACACAGGTAGGCTCAACAATGCCATTCTGGGGGGAAAGCAGCAACCTCAGAATGGGTGGAGATTTAGAAAAGCCCAAAGTCAGAACAGTAGCTCTCTGGATCTGGCTCGGGTGGGGCTGACTGCCACGGAACCTCATAAAGTGGTAAAGCTAACAAAGCTGGCTGACCATAGGCATTTGTCAAAGTTCGGGAAAGTATAAAAGAGATGCATTTTATTGCTTAAGAACTATATGTCGATCAATTTGCTTTTTTAAAACTAATTATTTGTATGTGACTGTGCGTGTGTGCATGGAGGGGTGAGTAGGTGGCTGTGTGTGTTTACGTATGCACATCACATGAATGTGTGAAGGTGAGAGGACACTTTTGGGAGTTATGTTTTCTCCTTCCATTTTGTGGGTCCCAGGTCGTCATGAACTCAGGTCATCAGGCTTGGGAACAGGCACCTTTGCTCACGGAGCCACCTCGCCCGCCTTCAGTTGCTTTTTCAAATTTACAGAGGCCGGAAGAATTTGGGAGAACATGCTTAGAATTGATTGCTTCCCCACCCTTTTGTTTGTTCTCCTCTCTCTCTCTCTCTCTCTCTCTCTCTCTCTCTCTCTCTCTCTCTCTCTCTCTCTCTCTCTCTCTCTCTCTCTCTGGTGAATCTCTTCCTTTACCCCCATCCTCCACCCCACCCCCACCCCAGCCCCGCCTGTGCTCCTCAGTCATAGCTTTCTTTCATTTACCCAGCTCTCCAAATATTTGAAGAGGTCTCTATCAATGGTGGCCTTCACCTCCTCC
>CM053766.1:46785327-46969559 GCA_028658305.1 Pachyuromys duprasi
TTGAATCCCAGGCGTAGCCCCCTCCCTCATTCCCTCCTACCCTCCCACTCCCTCCCTCATCTCCCTCCTCCCCGCCCCCTCCAAGTCCACCAACAGGGGAGGACCTCCTTCCCTTCCATCCAACCCCAGCTTATCCTGTCTCCTCAGGGCTGGCTGCAATGTCCTCCCCTGGGATCTAGCCAGTCTGTCACTCCCCAGCATGTATGGGGGAGGGTCAAAGAGTCAGCCATCAAGATCATGACTGAAACAGTCCCTGTTTCCCTGAATAGGGTCTTCAGTCCTACACCGAGCTATCATGGGCCCCATCTGTGCAGGGGTTCCAGGCCACATCCACACATGGTCCTTGATTGTAGAAACCGTCTCATACAAGACCCCTGTGCCTTGCTCAGTTTGGTCTTTGTGAAGCTCTTGTTCTCCCCATAGATTTCAAATTCTTAAAACTTTGTAATGTTGTTTCTCTCTGTGTGCTTTACCCAGCACTTGTGTGCCTTTGTTCAACCCACACACATCAAATAGACCTGTTACTAGAACAAGTCTGCCTTCCCCAGCCTGAGAATTTTCTTTTCTCTGAAGTACCCAGTCTTTGATATATTCATTTTTAACTTCTTTGTCTTCATTCTTTGAAAGTCATCTTTTCAAAGCAGTCTACTCTTGCCACTCTCGTAGGAAAGGAACAAGTTCTCTCATGTACCATCTCCAAGCAAACGAAGCAATTAACACTTGGAATCAAGGGGCTAGGAAGAGGGTTCCATGGAGAAAGTGCTTGCTGAGCAAGCATGGGGACTTGAATTTAGACCCTTTTCGTCCATATGAAATGATTGTGAGCACCTCTAACACCAGTGATGGGGGCATAGGCAGGCGGATCCCAAGCTTACAGGCCAGCCAGTCTAGTGGAAAGGTTATAAGTTGAATGAATGAGAGACCCTGTCTCAATGAAGAAGAAGAGGAAGAAGAAGGTTGTGAAGTGTCTGAGGAAGACATCCTAATATCCAATCACATGTACCCACATGAGAACATACACATCACACATACACACACACTCTGAAAAAAAGCTAAAAAAAAAATTCAAGGCCTGGACTTGATAGAATAAACTTCTAATCCTAATAGGCTGAGCCATACTATTACTGGTTTGAGTCTGTTATGGGCTACATATTTAAACACTGTCTCAAAACAAAACAGAATTGTAAAAAAAAAAAAAAGATTAAAATGAACTTGTAGTACATCTAATGCCAATATCTCACTTCATGGAAGTCTGAAGGAGCTAAGCGGTTTCCCTCAGGTCACACACAGTTTGTTTTATAAATGTCTCACACTTAACACTGGGACCCCAGTTGATTCCTGTTATACCCAGGCTGTGCCTCCCATGGCTTCCCTGGCTTAGATGAGCACCTCCTCCAGGTACTCACTCCCTTGTTCTGTGTTCCATGTCTAATAGGTTGGCAGTCTTCTTTCCTCTAGCTTCATGTTGGGTCTGGAATCCTGCCACTGTCTACCATGCTCTATGGACCATGTTTGTCCAGGGTGTCCTCACGTGACTCCTAGAATTTGCCAGCGTCCTCCAGCTCCGCTCTTTCCCAGGCTGCCTATTCTTAAGCAGTGTGCAGCGTGACCTCTTCAAAGTTGCGTCAGTGCAGGCTGTTCTTGCTGTCGCCCTATACTGTCTGAAGTTCTCCAGTCTCTCTGGGTACATGAGTTACCTCTTGTCGCTGTGATAATCACCACAAAGTGACCCACGGAAGAGAGTTTCTTTTGGCCTTCAGTTCCAAAGGGAGGGTCCATAACAGCAGGGGAGGCACAGAAAACAGTGAGAGTGAACTGGGAGCGGGGTCAGCCTATAAACTCTCAAAGCTTGTCCCCAGTGCATACTTCCTCCAGCATGATTGTACCTCCTGAAGGTTTCAGAACCTCCTCAAACAGCGTCACCATCTAGGAGCCAAAGTGTTCAAAAGCCAGAGCCTGTGGGGGACATTCTCATTCAGTGCGCTACACTGTGGGTACCTATGGAACCTTCCAACCTCTATCCTCCTAACCGTTCTTCCTACCACCGTGTCCTTGCTCCATGCTCTCTAAATATATTGATCTTCTTTCTAGAAAAGTCAAAACACTCCCACTTGATGACATCGCACTGCCTCTTCCCTGGGCCTGAAATTGTCTTTTATAAGTACCCTCACAGTAGGGCTGGAACTGTAGCTCAGTAGGTAGATTATCAGCCTAGCATGCATGAGGTCCTGGGTTAGATCACCAGAACCATATATAACCAAGTAAGGTGGCACATGCCTGTAATATAAGCATTTAGGAAGTACAGGCAGGGGGATCTGAAACTCAAGAGCTCAAGGCCAGCCTGGACTACATCAGACTCTTTCTAAAGACAGAAGGGAAGGTGGGAAGGAAGGATTCCACCTGGAGAAAAATTCATCTTTGATTCCAAAAGTGTCCTCTTATCCTTTTTGAACGTGTGTCTCTCTGCCTAGAAGAAGGCTAGTTAGAAGGCATTATGGAAAAGCAAGCATTAGGTTCACCCAGTTCTGCTTAGGTCCACCCAGTTCTGCTTAGGTCCACCCAGTTCTGCTCCAGTTTTATCAGGGCAGACCCCATCAGCTTCTTTTAGTTTGCTGAGAACTGTCCTGTGGAGTGTGTCTGAAAACTCTTTCCCAGGGCAAATGTAAACAAATGTTGACACCACCCTTAAAGGGCACCAAAGACAAACCAAAGAGAGATGCCACTAACATCAAACTTGGGGAACAAATGAGCGTCTTGTGTTTACTTGCAGAGCATGGTGAGCCCAAACCATCAAAAAGTCTCATGCCAGTGTGGCTGCTGACTCCCCACAGGTGTATAAATTGACTACCTCTTCCATGAACCGCCCACCCTTTATGTTCTGTTGCACCACCGAGATCCCCAAACCACTTGCAATTAGGGCAGAACTACTGACAGCTGGCTGGGAGGTCCGTGGGGAGTAGCTAGATTCCCAGGTGAGGGTCCAAGGACCCTTTTCATCCCTTTGTTCTTCGTGGGAACATCAGCAGTCTGCAGACCTGATGTCAGCGGTGGGGGTGTCTTGCTAGGAGTCCTGATGAAGATGGCGGCTCTCTATAAATGGAGTTATTAATTAACCTAATTCGTACAACTCTTGTCACTACAGCATTGCTTAGCCATGTGTGACTCTGCCTTGGGTTGTTTACATTTTAAGGATAAACAGCAGGAAGAAGGCAATGAGCCTGAAACAATGAGTTTTTATTGGTGTATTCCAGGCAGTGTGATAAGAAGTCTCAGTTTCCCAGCATTAGTATCTGTTCACTAAAATTACCCTACTCAGCTAGATTGGCCAAAACGCTATTACATTAATGCAAAGTAAGTTGAAGAACAAAATAACAAAACAAATGCAAACTGGTTTGGTTAAGAAGGAGGTAAAGGTTTGTGCAACTTAACGAAAGATAGTTGGAAATAAACTGCTAAAGTTTTTTTTTTAAAGATGAAATTATGTAGCAAAAAGAAAATGTAGGTGTAAATTTATGGTGGGGGGGGGGGGGCGAAGGAGTGTGGACATGTCAGAGGGGAAGACAAAGCCTTGGGGATCCTCACACCAGAATGGAATCAGTTGTTTGGATGGTTCCTGAAAACCAAGCACTGTGTATTTCTGGGTAGCCTGGTAACAGTGGAGCAGATAGGCCAGTTCAACTTAAGTACAGACAGGAGACACCAAACCAGGGCAAATGTGTTAAGACAAGAAAATTGACTAGGAGTGTGATGAAAGGAAACAAAATTACTTGATTGGTTTGGGAGTGAGAAGGAAGCTTTGGGTTATATTCGTCAATGAAAGTCACGAGACAGACACCCAAGAATAAATATAGCAATATGATCCCATTGATGAAATAAGTTGATTAAATCTTATTTAGCACATGCAAAGACCATTTCTGGAACTTTGTGCAAAAAAAATCAACATAGTTTTATATTTTTTTTCATTTCTCTTGTGTGTGTATGTGTGTGTGTGTGTGTGTGTGTGTGTGTGCACGTATACATACTTAGGTGACCATGGAGGCGGGAAAAGGCTGTCGGCTTCCTTGTAGCTGGAGTCACAGGTGGTTATGTGCTATGCCCAGTGTGGGTTCCGGGAACCAAGGGAACCTAATTCTGGACCTGTGCGAGAACATCACGCACTCTTCACCACTGAGCCAAGTTTACATTTGAGCAAAAGATATAAACTTTTGAGCAAAAGATATAAACTTTTGGAAGATCAGTGTTGGAGAGAGGAGTGAAAGCACTGAGTATGGAAAATGCCATGGCGAAGTTCATTACTTTTTGCATTGAGTTAAAAATTTTTAAATATATTTCTGGAAAGAAAGCACTATTATGGCCATTAAAAACTGGGCTTCTTCAGAGAAACCCTGTCTCAACACTCCGTCCCCCCAAAACTGGGCTTCTTTCTGGTGTTCCTGTACATAAGGCTCAGCACAGTACTTTTAATTTACTGGTAAATCCATTTTAAACTTTTACTGATACTAAAAACGTGCAAAATGCTATGTGATTATGTGATTCCTTTCAGCTCTGTTTCTCATACACGAAGAAATAATGAGACCAACAGAATCTTAGAGTTGTTGATTGTTAAGTTTAAATACAATAACACAATACTGTTTTCTCTGTCTTCTGCAAAGTGTTCCAACATTTCCCGACAATTCTATGAGGAACATTTGTTGTAGCACTGGCCATTCATTTCTCCCTGCTTCCTGACTGAGGGTGTCATGTGACACCCTCACATTCCCTCACATTCCTACAGCAGACTTTTCTACTATGACCAACTATATCACCTGCAACTGTGAGCCAAAACAAACTCTCTTTAGATTCTTTTTGTCAGCTAATCACAGGTGGGATGGTTTTAGGGTACTAGATTATGACTGGAATGTAACCGTTCACTTGGATTTTGACTTTTCCATGTCATGCCTGACACATGGTAGGTAGAAAATCAACAGATGAGAGTAAAGTTGAAGTAGAAAAGAGGGAGGTTGGGAAAGAGCTAGGATGTGTGTCGTCAGACACCATCAAAGCAGCAGAGCTTTGTAAAGAGTTTGTGAAAAGGTTCAGCAAAATCAAGGATTTATATGCCTTCCAACACACAGGTATTTTAAGTGTGGAAAAGCATTGCTTTCTTGGATGCAAATAAATAAAATACCCTACAAAATTTGGAATCTGTTCAGTGATTCCTTGATATATATATATATATATATATTTTTTTTTTTTTTTTCCAATAGGTTCTCACTAGGTAGTGCATGTTAGCCTGGAATTTGTTATGTAGACTAGGCTGGCCTCAAACTCACAGAGCACTGCTTGTAGCTGAGATTAAAGGTATGAGCCACCTGCCACCAATGTACTCAAAAGCTGTGTGGATGAAAACCTACACCAGTTGCTCAGATTGAACCATCACCAGTTGATGTGCAAATCACTGTTCTTGTGAATCTTCACCCATCCCCACCCCTGCTCACGTTTTCCCCAGACCCCACAGCCCTTTTTGCAATTCAACTTTGGCTCTTGCACTTCTGCACAAGGAACCATCCACTCTCCTTTCACATTGCTTCTGTCCAGACCTTCCTGAAGGCTGACTGCCACCAGGGAAGAGAATTTTTATGGGACAATGCACAGCTCTTGCTTCCTCTGTGCTAAGGCTTCAGTGCTAAAACATCTCCTGACTTCCAGGCAGCCATGGCTGGCTAAAGACATTTAAGTCTGGTGGCAGCAAAGTGAGTCTGAGAAGGGTTGTGGGCCTGGAGGCCATGGCTTTCAGGCACAGTTTTTGTTCTAAGAGCACACTATGTTTTGTTGTTTGTTTGTTTGTTTGTGGAAGGAATCGGAAACTGTTTAGGGTTGCTTTTTATTTTTATTTATGTTTGTGTGTGTGCGTGTGTGCTATGTCACGTGTCAGGTGAGCATGATCGCTTCTACTGTATGAAGACATCATGTGTGTGGAGGTCAGAAGACGACTTGCAAGAGTCAGTTCTCTCCTTCTGTCATGTGGTGTCTAGGGATTGGACTTAGGTCACCAGGCTTGGTGTTACCCACCTAGCAAGCTCTCACAGGCCCCCCAGAAAGAAACATGATTTTGGCTCTCTGTAAGGAGAATGTCCATACATCATAACGTTAGGTCCACCCAGGGCCTTCTGTCCTGTCCCCACAGTTGTGCTCACTTCACGGCCACCTGTCATCATGGTGCCCTCCACATCCTCCCTGGCCCAATACCCCCTTCATCCACTGTGTTCCAGGGATGCGTCCTTAGATTTTCTCCTATAGAGATCCTCCCTATTGTCTGTCTCTAGTTTAGGTAGAAACCTGGCTTAAGTTTGCCACTGAGCTATACTTCACAGACAGGCCTAGCTGGGGTACCTATTTGCCTGAGTGCTTATGGGTTGGCTTAGAAACTGACACGTAACATAGCCAGACCCAGTCAAAGACTAGAATGCACTGACCAGGGCTTCTGAAAGATAGACACCTCCATATTCTTTGTCCTAATCTATCAGAAGACACCCTCTTTCCATGGACAATGTGGTATGAATAGTTAAGAGGAGAGCTACTACAGCATTTTGCTTCCAGGAGTGGAACAGCTGGGGAAAGAGGTGAACACCCTCTCTATTCCCTTGACACAGCCTTGGCAAGATTGGCACTTAGGAACAATAAATGGCCACAGGCTGTCCAGGTATTTGATCCACTATTACACTGGCAGTGTCCATGATGGTGTTTGTGGATGAGATGAATATGAATCTGTAGTTGGGATAAAGCAGATTGCCTTGAAGCCAGCCTGTCTGAAAAGCTAGGGCTCCTCCTGCCTTGTCGCTGCAACACTGTTCACACTTGAATATCAGCTGTTTGCCGGGCTCAGATCTCCTGGGTTTTATATTAAAATGTACCTCAGAGGACAGAGGAATGAACGTGACAAGAGACAGATATATGAAAATGTCAGGGAGAAACCCACCACTTTTGCACGATGAATATATGCTAACAGTATAGACTACATCGCGAGACGACAGGACACGAGATACTCCTTCAGCTTTCCTGAGTAGAGCCTTTGAGCCAATTGGAATGGCACCTTCATCTCTTATAAGTTCCCAGCTCTCTGCTGTAGATAGGATTTCTTTTGCAGCTTCCAGAATCACATGAACCAACTTCTTCGGAGAAATTCTCAGTATAAGTGTTCTTTCCACCCAAGGCATGGTGCTTTCCCACCATATCCGAGGCTGTTAGCCCTACACAGTTGAGGAAATGGCAAATGGGCTCAGCAATGAGTCAGTTGCTACGCAAGGCACTGTATAGCATTACTTGCTTCTAGACTTGTAGGTAGGCTCAAGTCCCCGCAGAGTGGTAAGGGTGTAGTACAAATTGAAACTATGAAGCGTGGAGAACTCCAAAACCGTTACTGATGAGGCTAACTCCATTTACTAAGTGCTTGAGAAAAGGACCAGTGAATCCGGGAGGAGTCATGGTGGCAAGGGCAAGGATTTATTTGGTAACCCAGCACAACTGTGATGGTGGCACACCTGTATCCTAAAAGATAACTCAGGGCTGGCTCTGAGATCCTGCTGTGCACTTTTCATCCTTTAGGGAGAGGTGGTTAATGGAGTCTCATAGTTGGCAATCTGTTGATTTGTAGAATCTCTTGAAGAAAAACAGGCAAGTTGTGTGTGTGTGGGGGGGGGGGTGGTCCAGGTAAATCAGCCCCCTGATGTTAGTTGAAATGAGAGCTCTGATCTCAGAAGCAGGTTTTTTTTCCTAGGAAGAAATGCAACATGGAGGCTCTGAGGCCCTAGGTTTTTTTTCTGATCATATTAACATTTACTCAGTATTCTGAGTAAAGCACATTACATTCTGTATAATGTAAGTGAGCTTCACTCAATCAGTTGAACACACTAGGGAAAGCAGAAGAGGCTGCTGTTTCCCAGAAGGACTTCTGCAAACTGCCTTTGCACTTGACCTGTGGCTTCTCTAGGGCTCCAGACTGCTACACTCTTCTATGGTCTGTGTGAGCTTATTTCTTAGATATCTCTCCCCACGCTCTGTCTTTCTTTGGATATATACAGTTTATAGATTCTGAAGAACCCTAATATGGCACATGATCAAACTTTATATTTATTTTTAAAGATAATCTTCCTTAGGTTACAAATCACCTAATGAGAAACACAGTGTTGAAGTTTACTCTTCTTCTTTGGGATGATGAATGTAAGGCCAGGTAATAAATGGCATTTGTTAGGTATGCCAAGCAGGTAAAAGTTACCCTAATAAGAATAAACAGCTGGGTGGTGATGACGCGTGCCCTTAATCCCAGCACTCTGGGGGGTGAGGGAGGGGGCAGAGCCAGACAGATCTCTGTGAATTTGAGGCCAGCCTGGTCTACAGAGAGAGTTCCAGAACAGGCCTACACAGAGAAAACTTGTCTCAAAAAACTAAAAACCCAAAAAGAACAAACAAACACCAAAAAACCAAAACCAAAAACCACATATAAATGCGGAGCCAGGGCCTGGGATGCAGCTCTGTGTGTGGAGTGCAAATAGTCCTGGATTTCTGCTTCCCCACTGCAGGTACTGCGGTGCCCAACTACAATCTCAGCACCTGGAAGGTCGAGTCAGGAGGTTTAGAAGTTCCATATCATCCATGGCTATATAAAGAGTCATCCTGGGATACAAGAGTTCCTGTCTCAATACACCCCCGCTCTCCACCCACCATCCCCAAATCCTGAACCTAAGGCTCTGGAGACATTTTGGGAAGATGCGGCAGAAAGACTGTATAAGCCAGAGGATGAAGGAGGTTTCTGTGAGATTGTGTCTCCTAGTAATTCCAAAAGCTATACACAGAAAGTCTCACCAGCATTACTGCCCAAATACGAGCCGAACAAGGACAACATCAATGACAGGCCAAAGCAGACAGGCAAAAGCCCACAAGGCCTCAACTCTACACAAAGAACCAAAGGTAACAGAGGAAAGCTGCAATCAGGAGAGCGGCCTCCCACAGGGAACCACACACTGATGGGTGTACAGTGCCAAATGGTCAGCCCTGAAGGCACGCATTCTGAACAGGTTATATTTAGGAATATATATGTATATGCTTTTATGTATTCAATAATAATTAGTTAAAAAAAAAGAGGCCATACATTTGAAGAGTGGGTAGTGATATACAGGAGGGCTCGGGGACAGGAAAGAGAAGAAAGAAATATAATTATAATCTCAACAATAAAATTAAAATATATAATATATACTTTTATTTATATATAAAGAACTTTGAAAATGACTACAATTGGTTTCATGTAATATCAGCATTGTTATGATTCAGGAGTTCTAAGCCAGGCTTAGCATAGCCTGATACATATATATATATGTGTGTATATATATATATATGTATATATATGTATATATGTATATATATGTATGTATATATATGTATATATATATAATTTATTTTGCCTCTCTTTGAATGAGATTCTTGTCCCTTGAAACCAAAATAGCCTACAGTAATATAACTAGAACAGCAAACACTGAGATAAAACATTTCATTAAAATAAAGATCCAATGAATAAGAACAAATAGGAATTATGTAATAAAGACTGAGGAGAAATGGTCTTACCAGAAACCCTAAGCTAAGGATAATTGCTGTAATTGGGAAACAAAATTCATCTCAGTTTTTTTTTTGTTTTACCTGCCAAGACAAAAAGGAACCAAAATAAATGATCATTCCTGTTAAATAAAGAGTATTTCACTTCGTTAAGAAAGAAACTATTTCTTGAACCAAACTTCTGAGAACAAAGTAAGTTGTTAGGGCCTGATCACTGGTAGAAGGTGAGCATAGAGATATTTATTGAACTTTGTCAGTGAGCCTATTAAGATTAGTCCCTCCATGACCAACATCAATGTAATTTATAACCAACACACAAATCTGTCACCACGCTGGATGTAATGTCTTAGTAAGAATGTGTCTGATTTCAATGTTGATTCCGTGAACCTCTGACTAAAAATTGAAGGTGGTCAAATCATTCGAATCCCTACTCATATGTCCATAGGCTAAACCCTGATAATAGTCAACTCAGATATAAGAGAATGATTCCTGATGAGGGAAATGTCACCTTTATAGGAGCACAGAATTCAGTGACATCAGGCCAGCAGTATGGTAATCTCCTGTACTACTTGAAAACTTGTGAATAGTTGTCATTCGGAAGGGACAGAGGAGAACAAGTCAGTAGAGCCACATACTCAACAAATTCACACACACACATCAGGTTCATCCGACTGACAGTGTGGCTAAGCTAGTAGAACAGTCTAGAGATAAATCTTGTGATATCTTTATGGACAAAATACAGACATGTTTGGGCTATCAAAGAAGCTAGCTCACCCATCCATAGGATCCCAGACATTAGAAGTAAATGACTTCTGATGTTCTGCTCGACAGACATATCAGATATAGTCTGAGTTCCACAGAAGTAAGGTTGTCATGGTAACAGTTAAGCTGCCGGACCATCCACCAGTGCCCTTCCCACTTGATAAGATTAACAGTATCAGGTTTTGCTTTAACTCGGATGGAACACAAATGGGAACTCTTTGCTCATCGCTAAGGTATTTGTTTGGAGTACAGACTGGGTCCAAGGTTGGGGCTGAATGTCTGAAGGCCTCCTGAAGGTTGGTGTGGAGAATCTGTGAGAAGCCGGGGAACAGTCTTATCCCCTGAGAAGCTCCATGTGCTGAGAGCCTCAGAACATTGTGGTAGAATGAGTCACAGCTGTTCTCATCAGTCATGGATCATAGGCTGTGAAGGGAGGCATACTGGAGGACGCCACAGCTTGGACTTAGTCTTCAGGAACGAGTGCCTGTGTTCCAAGGAAATGTGAAAATTGAAAGAGTAATTTCTTTACATGTCTTCCCATTTCCAACGACAGATGAGTGAGCTTAGGTCTATCAGATCAGAAGTCCCCAGTTCATTTATTACTGTGTATCTTCAGCATAACTGTCCTAGTCCAAACTGAGAGGCTTCGTCTTACCTGGTCTGATGTAAGTGGCCTCTCTGCCCGGTGTCCAGGTGCCTGGGCAGAGCAATAATCTTGTAGTGATAAATCAAACCATGTGATTCTCCTTTTGAAAATCTATCTTGGGAGCTAGGGATGTAGCTCAGCTGTTACAGTGCTTGCTCAGCATTCATGAAGCCTCGG
Organism: Pachyuromys duprasi; assembly: GCA_028658305.1. Lineage (NCBI taxonomy): Eukaryota > Metazoa > Chordata > Mammalia > Rodentia > Muridae > Pachyuromys > Pachyuromys duprasi. The sequence continues at coordinate 46,796,498 of CM053766.1, forward strand.
ATTCTACCCCCAGCAACATGTAAATGTGGGTAGGGGTACACAACTATAATTCCAGCAATTGACAGGTGGAGACAGGAGGATCAGAAATTCAATGGTATCCTCATCTATATAGTGAGTTTAAGGCTAGCCTTAGATACATAAGACCTCCTCAAGAATAAGCCAGCAGTGTTTTTTTCTAAGAGTATCTGAATCCCCACCCTGACCTACAAAGCCTTACATGATCTCTGTTCAATGGTCCAATGTCATCACTGGTCATTCAGTCTGAGAGCAGATAGAATTCAAGCTGTCTGACTGCTAATTCTCCTCAGCTCCGGCCTCTTCCTTCATTCTGCAGTGCTTTCTGCTTTTGCTCTGCACTTGCTTGAGTGTCAGAGCCTTCTCTTCTTTCTCATACTGGTGGGTCCCAGCTTATGTATCATATCTATTGGAGTTTCCTGTCTAAGCAATCTCCCTCTCCTTTTTTGGCTATGCCCCACCTAGATCTAGTTCTTTTCTCAATGTGGAGTTACATACTTGCTACTGTGTTGTCTCTCTAAGACCATAAGACTTAGTAGTAGGGACCCAGCTCATATCCACAATCTATAAGTATCATCTGCCTAATGGTGGGTGCTCAGTGAATTAATGAACGATGAATACAAGATATTGGAAGCCAAGGACTCTTTAATTGGTTGTCAACATAACTAAATATGCCGTGGGGAAATGAGTCTGTCAGAAGATGGTGAGACCTTATTGACAGGTGTGGAAGAGACTTCTGGCTGAAGTCCCTAATCATCTTTTACTGCTTCTCAGGTATTAGCAAACTGAAAAAGTTGTTCACACAGGAAGCTTCTAGGAAGAATTGAAAAATTCTTGTAGTACTTCTAAAGTCCTATAATAATGGTAGTTCTATAGTAAAGGTACTGACTATAACAGAGAAAGAATATTTACTGGTGTTTATTTGTTCAAATTAGACATCCCGGCTAGTAAGGCTAAGGCACAGGAATTATTAGGAAATATTAGGGTCTCTGCTTCTAAGAACTAAGATAAATAGTGTGAAGACTACATAAAGGATGACGGGCCTGCAAGATGGGGGCATGAAAGGACAGGCAACCAAGCTTGCTCCTTCTCATGACTGTCCTCTGACCTCTTCGGAACATGTACTTCCACCAACCCTCCCCCACCCCCCGCCCCAAAACACGCACATGCATACATCACAGAGACATAATAATAACAATGAGTTCAATAAATGCTTTTAACAGATCAGAAACAATCTTAACTAGCATGTCCCACCTCTCACAAGCCAGAGTAGCCCAGGGTGTCTCTGCAATGAAGTTCGTTGTTTTCAGGTTAAATCTCGGAATCTTTTATTGACCGGAACCATTTCTATTAGAGCCATAGTGCTCAAACTAAATACTTTCATCGGTTTTGATTCTCTGTGAAGGGACTAATCCCCAAATCGCAAGGGGATTTGGAGGTGGGACATACAGATGATTAGTTCATGAGTCTGAAGAATGTAAGAAATGGGGTGGTGTCCGTCCATTGATATGTGCTCTCTCTTTCTTCGTTCTTTCTCTTCTCTTCATCTCTTTCTTTCTGTGTCATGGACACAAAGCTGGAATCTAGTCTTTACCCTACAAAAGATCAGTCAGTGCATTGATCTTGGATTCTGCATTCAGAGCTGTCAGAAGTAATTTCTGATGTTTAAGCCACCTAGTGTATGGTATTCCTTTATAGAATATCCAAGTGATTAGGACAGACGCCCCATCCCTACTCCCAAAGCATTTTGAAGCCACACCAACTAGGAAGGAATATAGTAGCCTTGACTCTGTAGGATGAGAAAATGACCAGAGTAGCAAATCAGACAGGAGAGTGGGCAGGAAAGATGGCAACCACCGTGCAGATGTGATTGAACCTGCTTTCCTGAGGTGACATTGTTCAGAGCACATCCATGTCAATATGATGGATGTAGTTCTTAAAAAGCGGATGTCTCATGAAAACAACGTGTCCTGGTGTGACCTGGGCCTTATGATTTTTATTAGTGAGTTGGATAGCCACATGGAAAGCATTCCTACCATGTTGATCAATGTCAAAACACTAAGAAAGAATGTTTATTGGTTGTCTTTGGTTCTTTTTCTGTTGCTGTGATAAAATTCCCTGACAAAAGCAACTTGTTTTGGCTCACAGTTCAGGGGTAGAGTCAGTCCATCATGGCAGGAAAGTGAAGGCAGCAGAAACTGCAGCAGCTGGTCTCTGTGCTTCACAGTTAAGAACCACGGAAGAATGAATGCTGGTTAGCAGTCAGCTTGCTTTCTCCATTTTATATGGTTCAGGATACCCAGCCCAGGAAACGGTCCCACCCACAGTCAAGAGGGATCTTCCCAGATTAATTAACATTATCAGGATAATCACCTACAGAAGTGCTCAAAAGACCCATCTCTCAGGTGATTCCACATTTCGTCATGTTGACAGCTAGCACTAGCCATTATGTGGCTGGACTCCAAAAGTCTTAATTAGCTGAAATGGGAGGATGCAACATAAATAAAATTTAATAAAATTAACTATCCCATCAATTAGCAAGTAAACATTAAGATGATATCAGTTGAATATACAGTATGCATCTTAACATGTTTTGTGGCACAAAAGCATGAGTTAATAGGATGAGAAATTTATTAACAAAATTAACATCGTATTTGACTAAGGGCAGTTTCATCCACACTGGGACCAGAATAGTAACCACTATTTGTGGTTGTATTCTAATCATGTCTGAAATACCAAGAACAAAAACTGGCTACCAAAGCTTTCAAAGATGAACAGGTGGGTCCTTGAAAACTTCTGTGTGTCACAGACATGTATTCAAGAGAATAGAATGTTCAGGGAATAATTACAGGTGGGTGAAAGGTGAGGATTATCAGTTTGTGTGTGGTGTGTGTGCGTGTGTGTGTGTGTGTGTGTGTGTGTGTAAGACAGGTGGAGGACTGCAGAGAGGCAGTTCTAGAAGCCTTCGGAGCTGGAGCTGATGAGAGTTGCCTTCCCAAGAAACAATTTCCTTTTCTTTGGTGGTCATTGGTTGAAGGTTGGCATCTCAGGTCTTAGGATGTGGATGAAGAGACGCTACCTTGGGATAGAGCGGAAGACCTGAGGGCTGGCGAGATAACTTGTTTGGTATTGTGCTTGCAGAGCATTGTGAAAGCCTGGGTTTTGTCCCTAGCTCCTAGCACAGATCCCTAGCACAGAAAGCTGTGTTTTGGTGACACATACTTGTGATCCTAGTTCAGGGAACGAAGACAGGACGATGCCTGGGATTCAGTGACCTACCAGCCTGGTCTAGTTGTAAAGTTCTAGGCCAATGAGACGGCCTGTCTTACAACAATATGGATAGTTCCTGAGGAGTTCTCTCTAACCTTCATGTGTGCTAACCCCTGGGCTCAGAATCAGGAGACCTGGCAACCATTTAGCTTCTTCCTTAATCCTCTGGCAACTGTGGGGCAGATCTGGCTCCGGACAAGAGAATAAATTGTAGGAGGGAAGAGCCAATGTTTTTTTCCTCTAAAGTTAAGATTGGGTTTCAAAATGAAAGCAAGTCTCTGCCTGTTTATGGGGTAGCCTGAACTACCACGGGAAGAAGGATGGGCAACATTGGGACAGGGAGCTGTTGTAGAAGCTAGGGACACTAGTCACATCTGCCTTGGAAAGCTCCCAGGTCCAGGCGCTGCAGTTTACTGTGCTGCAAGGCTTCGTGCCTTTGTATTTGCCCTTTTGTTAGTGTTGCCTTCCTTTTGTTACTTTGTAAATCCAGATCACAGAAGTCTAACTTTGCTTCCTTTTGCTTTGTGTGAGATAATCTACACTCTGCATGAGGGATGTTTTGAAGTCTTTGGAGTCTTTGTACTAAATTATCATCTTAAATTTGAAGCATATTCATTTGGAGGTTATTTTTGGATTTAACTAAAACCTAAACTCTTTGGGAGTGAGGTCTTAACTGCAAGCATGGTTTCATAATTTGGGATGCAGGGCAGCTGGTGGCCCAGATTACTGACACAGAGTAGTTGATATCATCAATCTGGATTGAGGCCCTCCTTCCCATTTCTGGAAACAGGACTCTGGGCCCAGTCTTCATCATTTCCCAACTAGGTTCAGAATATGCCTCTCTGACTCAAGCTTTCTTCAATATCCCACTGTGAAAACAATCAACCTTGAAACCCATTTCAATCAGTTCATGCTTCAATAATCCCAATGTTTTCCATTGTATGAAAGCTAAGTCCCTCAATAGCCAGGAGCCTTGATCAAAAGTCTGTCTTTTTCTTTGAAGCTTCTAATTTTCTCTCTCATTAATACCTCTAGGAGTGACAGCTTCATTCACCAAGTCACTCATTGATTCATTCACTCACTCAAGGATGAATTAATACTTATTTATTGAGTATCAGGTGCTTGAGAGTGTGATTTTAGCAGGAAACAATAGCATAATTTTATAAGAAAATTGAGTCTCAGGAGACTTTGGTAACTTGGATGTGGTTAAAACCTCTGCTTTTCCTTAGCCACCGTATTTCCTATGCTTTGCAAGCATTTACTATGTTTCTTTTTTAGTACTGAACTGGTCTCAGAGGTTGGGCTAAGAGAATGACTAAATCACTGAGAGCATTTATATCCAGATAAGCATTTTTAAGTTAATGCGTCATGTATGCATTGACTCTTCTTGAGAGGTGAGATTTGAGACAAGCCCTTATCTCTGGCTGGCCTTGGACTGACCCTATTCCCTCAGCCTCCAGAGGGCTGGGTAACTAGGAAGATGCCACCACACCTGTCTGTGTATGAAAGAGAAATCTAGGAGGTCTGTGGCAAGAAATAGGTAAAAGTAAGTCCGTCCTCTTAATTTTTCTTGTCTACTCTGATCTTCTTTCCCAAACTTGTCCTTTAATACCTGGGTTTAACCTTTCTTCCTCTGAGTTTTGCACATTTATCCAGTCCTTCAATTCTCCCACATTCTTTACGATCAATATATTCAACAAGCAAAAGGGGGACTCTATCTTCAAAGGGCAGTTCTAGGTTGATATAGAGAAGAAATGAAGGCGACTCAGCCAAGTAGAAGAAATGAACAACCTCTGAGCAACAGAAGAACCAAAAATAGTTATGGAGAAAAGAGTGGAGGCTGGGATGGGGCAAATGCTTTTGGTTGGAACTCTGGTATGAGCAAGATGGCCTTGGACAAAGAGAAGGAAGAATGCATGTACAGGGTCACAGATGTCATTGGGAGCCTGGGAAGTTAAACTAGGTTGAAAGGCATGGCTGGGGGAAGATGCAGAAGACATTGGCCCACACTCAGAATGCATAGCCAGAGCACTGGAACCGAGCTCTGTGGGCACACAGGAAACCATTGCTTTTAAAGCACGCTTCCTTCCCAGATAGGGCGAAGATCTAGGTTAGAGTTGTATTTTAGAACGATGGTTTCAAGAGTCCTTTGGGGATATCGACACGAAATGAGTCACTTAGGAGAGAAGGTTCAGCTTGCTTGCATTAACTATCTTAAAAATAAAAACGAATTGCAAATCCCACAAGGAAAAGAACTATTCCTTAGGGTTCATATGTTTCCTTGGGTTTTATTAAAGTAGTCTTTCCTTTTTTTTTTCTTTTTAGTCAGTGAGAATGATAAATCCTCTTTGGTCATTGTAGGTGCTGGGTGGAGTTATCCAGAACACCTAAGTCATAGAGAAGACTTGCACATCTGAGCTAATGGCCCTGCTTCCAGAAACCCTTTTCTATTTGTGGGGCAAGATACCACAGACTTTTACCCTTTCATAGAGTGCGTGCAATACGTAAATACATTATGTATTTAATTTATACACAACTGACAGCTAGGCTCCTTTTGCATTTGGCACATAAAATCCAGATAAATGACAAGAAACAGTCTTGAGGGACAGCAAGACAGAACAGTGTGTCTTAGCACTTGCCCTCCACGCCTGACAACCAGAGCTGGATACAGGACTTTCAAGTTTCTTACCCATACAAAAGCCATGGCATGTGTGTACCCGAAGCCACACACGCATTCACATATACAACAGAAATAAAGTATGCCCAAACTAATATTAATGAAAACTAAAAGGAGCCAGTCTACTCTTAGGAGTAAAGGCGTTTAGCCGGCACTGAAAGGGAAAATAGACATTTACGTTTTGGCATCATAAAATCTGCTCATGGTTTACTAGCCGCGTGAAGAAAATGCTGTGGGAGTTTAAGGAGTGACAAAATTAGTGAAGGATTCCTCTGGGGATCACAACTGGAAAAGGAAGTATGTGTTATAAGCGAAAAATAACAAGTCGGCTGCAATAAGTACTGAGCAAATACTGTATTTATAGTGACGTTTCCGCTATCAGCATCTCCTTCTGAGTCTCCTAGTTCCCTTCAGTTCGGACTAGAGAAGTCTCACTGAACCGGAGTTCCTGCGTAGCCAGGCTTAGCTTATGGGAAAGGGAGGCCTCGCCGAGACACCGAGAGCTTGCACTTGTGGCTGCGCGCGTACTGGGAGGCTTACGGCAGTGGGCGGGCCCCGAATCCCCATGTGGTCCCGACATCATTGACATGGCGGAATCCCCCATCAAACCCTCCTGGTAGTTATTTGAGCAGCGGCGGCGGCCGGAGGAGGCGGCGGAGAGAGCAGCGGCGGCAGCGGCGGGAGCGGCGCAGGGGGCGGCGGGGATCCCGCGGGCGGCTAGCTGGGACGGCGTGGGCGGCCCGGATCGCGGGCGCCCGGAGCCCCGTTTCAGCCCAAGGGGAGGTAAGGCGTGCGGAGAGCGGCGGGCTGCCGGGGGGACTTGCCACCCGCGGTCGCTCTCGGGTCCCCGCGCTTCGGAGCCCGCGCCGGACACCCGAGTCTGCCCGAGCGCGCTCCCGGCCCCGGAGCGGTCGGGGATGCCCGAGGAAAACTTGGCTGCGGAGTCCCCGGCCGCCCCGAGACCGCTTCGGCTCCCCGGAGCTCCCGGGCGGGTAGGGGGGCGGCCCCGCCTGCCCCGCTCGCCGGGGAAGAAAGCGGAGGATGCGGGGCTCGGGGCTCCCCTCCTCCCCGGCCCGTGGCCCCGAGGAATCCGCTCCCCCGCCCAGATCCCCGCGGCAGGACCGCTGCCCGGGAGGGGGAGGGCGCGCGGCCAGGCCGAGGAATCTTCGACGTGTCACTTTGGGAGGCTGTAGATTTCCATATGGTGGAGGGAGGAGGGCGTGCGTGCGCGCGGAGCTGGGAGTCCGGGCCGCCTCTGCCCGCCCGGGGGCTCCGGGCTGCGACCCGGGACGCGGGATGCTCGCGGGGAGGGTCCCCGAGCGCCCGGGCGCCCCCGCCCCCGCCAGGCCTCTTGGGGACACTCCCCGCCCGCCGCTGGCCACCTCTGCGCGCCACGTCCTCCCTCCCCGTCCTGCCCCCTGGGCTCCCCCCGGGCTGGGGGCGGGAACCGGCGGCCGCGGCTGGACTCGGCGAGCTAGGCGGCTTGCAGGCTCGGGCGGGGGAGCGGGGCGCGGCGGGAAGCCGAGGACGACCCGGTGCGTGTGGGCCAGCGGAGCGCGGGTCAGTCGGTCAGCCTCGAGGGGCGCTCCTGCCGGGGGTGGGGCGGCTGGGAGACCGGAACGGGTGGAATCCGCGCCCCGAGGCGGCGGGCGGCCCGGGCGGGCCGCGGGGACCGTCTGGTTCGGATGGCAGGCAGGAACGAGCCGCCGTGGGAAGGGCCTGTCACCCCTCGCGGAGAGCGGGGCCCCGGGCCGTGCCCGCCTGCTGTCCCCGGCGCCGGGCCGCGGGAGCCCGGCGGACTCTGCGAGCGTCCCCGGAGACCTGGCTGGGCCGCCGGGCGGCGCCGCTGGCCGGGCGCCTTCCCAGAGCGAGCGACTGGGTTTGGAGGTTTTTCGAATCTCGGCTCACGCCAGGCGATCCCAGACGAAGGAAGCACTGGCATTTTTATCCAGACAGTGCGGATTGCAGACTTCCTTCAAAGTTACAACTTTTTATTTTCTTTTCTCTCAGGCCGAGCGTTTTCTTTAAACAAAATGTAGAATTTGGCCGCGCTGAGGCTGACGCTGGGGCCAAAAATGCACACGTTTATCTCCATCCCGGCAAGTCCCCCTCCCCCTCTTCCCTCCCAGGCTTAATCATATTTTGGAACTAGTGAGGGCTTTTGTTGGGTGGGCACCCTTGATTGCTTGTCTGTTTATTTTTTAATGTGCAACTAATTTGATTTGAATTTCCTCCAGTTTCCAGGCCTTACTAGGAAAAGCTAGGAGAGAGGGGATAGGACACTTTTCTTTCTTTTTTTTTCTTTCTTTCTTTCTTTTTTTTTTATAAATGTGGCAAGAGGTGGGGCATTGGGAAAGGGGAGGCACCCTGGTTGTGGCAGGGAATCAGTGGGAGCAAACAGACCCGGAAGAAAAGGAAGCCGTTTTGGAATAACATTCTTTTTTTAAAACAACAACAACTACAACAACACAGTAAAAAAAAAAGTGTCAGGTTTTGGGCAAAACTTCCCTGCTCTGTCGAGATTTGAGTCCTGGCGCTCCCGCACCTCCAGGTTAGGCTGGGACCCTGGGAACTTCAGTTATACCACAGGGCCCATACAGCCCACAGCAACTCTGACTGACCTGGTTTTGTGTCTTGGGGCTGTTGGTTCGCTCCGCATTAGAGGCTGACCCTGGGTGCAGTAAAGACTGGTTTCAGTAAATTTCCTGGCTCCCTGGGAGCAGCTGTTGAAGAGGGTAAAGACTTTGCTGCTCTCAGGGAGGGTGCAGTTCTCAACAGCAGTTCTTGTTGAGACCCTGGAGAAGCACCAGCATCCTGGCTAAACATGAGGCATAGATGAAAGTTATTTTGTAAAAATTTCTGTCCTGATGTGCATTTCAAGCATTTTGTTTTAACTCTTGTGAGAGAAAACATGCACGTGGCAAGCTAGTGTTCCTTTAAGAGCTATTAACATTTTGAGGTTTTGTGGGGTGGGGGTTGCAGTGTCTAATGACGGTATATACAGTTGCAGGAAGACATTCTGGTAATCTTTTAAGGCCCTTTAAAAATAGCTGTTATCAGAGCATGGGCTTGGGGGGGGGGTGTAGTCTTCTGGGGCCTCTAAGGAATGCAGAGGGTGAGAACCAGGAACTCCGCTACTTGTTTATTCCATGGACATTTGTGCCCCTTCTGCTCAACTCTTAAAACTTCCATGATCCAGAGGTTCAGGATTTTACTGTCATAGAACAAAATATAGAATTATACTTATTTATTTATTTATTATTTATTATCAGGGTTACTGCCATAGAACAAAATTTATTTATTTATTTATCTATCTATCTATCTATCTATTTATTTATTTATTGCATGTGATATTTTGAGACAGCTCTTATTCTGTAGTCCAGTCTGGCCATGCAGAGAAGTCCCTCAGCCTAGATGCTAGGTGACAGTTATGAACCACCATGCCTGTTCGAGATTGTACTAGAAGTTTGTTCCTTCTTAGATAAACACTGTTTCTGCCTTGTATACATTATTTGATTACAAACTTTGATTATTTCGATTTAAGTTATATAGTAGATGTACTTTTTACAAACAAGGACATCTAAGTTCATAGAGATCAAGGTAACCAGTAATTCCGAATACTGTCCAATAAAGTTTCTCCCGGGATTCTCCAGGGATCATTAACGGTTCTGTCTAGACTGTCATACTGCAGCCAGGAGGCACATGTAATCGGGTGTCTGAAATGTGGCAGTGTGACTCAGGAACTGTCTTTTGAATTTTATTTTCTCTAAATCATTTTAAATTTAAATGTGCAACATAGACCTTTCAGACTCCCAAGTCTATTGGCACTCAGCTTGAGCTGTATTGCTTTTTGAATCACCAAGTTAAGTGTACTTTCTTTACATCTTAGGTCTTTTTTTTTTTTTTTTTTTTTTTGATACTTGGGATTGAACCCAGGGCCTTGTCTATGCTGGAGCAAATACTCTACCATGGTCTAGATCCTCAGCTGAGCTCTTGAATTCATTTTCTGAATAGAATTTAAAGTCTGGGATAGGCGTACCTAGGTCTACCAGTCCAAAAAGTGGAAAAATAGCTCCTTAGATTTCTAAATGCATATCTATCATCAGTCAAAACTGATGGGCAGGTCTTGAGCTAGTTTATCTATTTAGGTGGAATGATTGTATATAGGAAATGCCAGCAAACTAGCCAGTACTTACAGGCATGTCAGTATAAGCATAGCCAGACCCCGGTGGCACACACCCATAATCCTGGCCTTCAGGAGGCAGAGGCAGAGGCAGGAAGATCAGGTGACCTGGCTTATATATAGTAAATTCCTGGTCAGTTTGTCTACTGAGAGAGAGAGACTCTCTCTCACCCGTTCCCTTCCAAAAAAGAGTGTAAATACTAGGGAGCTGAGATGAAAGCCATTCATAGAGTTGGAAAAAGCAAAACCACGCCTCTTCTATCCAAGTCACCTGCTCATTGAGCCTTTCTTTTAAGGTACTTTCCACGTTAGTGTTGCAGCAATGGCCTCAAGAATTTAAGTCGTCTTACTGTCAAAAGGTAAAATTAAATTATCAAGCAGGATATGGTGGTGCATGCCTTTAGGCCTACACTCAGGAGGCAGAGGCAAGTGGATCTCTGTAAGTTTGAGGCCAGCCTGGGCTACATAGGGAGCTCCAGCCAAGGCACTGCCCTCCCCATCAACTATCAAATGCTAGATTTAGTTACAAATTGCGCTAGACTAAAACAGCAAGAATGAGCAAATGGTTAGAGAATTTTTTTTTTTAAATAAGTGGGTTTAGTTTACATCTGCTCTTTTGGAGTTTTATTTGGTAAAAGAAATTCCAAAAACTTTCTGGACTGAGGAGAGAGAGTGAAAATCCAAGAGTATTCATCTAACTAGATTCTGTCTGCAGCTATCTCAGAACCCAATACCTTTTGTTTTGGTTTTTGTTTTGAGGGGAGGGGTAGGGTGGTGGAGGTGGGGGTGGGTATCCTTATATCACATAACTTCAGGAAGATAAGTTAATGTGTAAGAGTGCTTTGTTTGTAAAAAATACTTTGCCCTCAACATATAATATATATATATATATATATAAAACTTTTAGGAGTTGAGTGTTTCAGTTGTGAATGTGTGCAAGCCAGAATTCTAGTCTGTCACTGCCTGCCCTATTCTCTTGAGACAGGGTCCCTCCCTGACCCCAGAACTAGTTTGGCAGATACCACTCCCCACCGTGCTGTGGTTACAGTAGATGTTGCAGCACCAGGCTTTTTTGTGGGTCTGGGGATTTGAACTCAAGCCCTCATGCTTCTGGGAAAGGACTCTTACCCACTAAGGCTTCTCTCCAGTTCTGTTTGTTTGTATGTTTAATCACTGGGACTTGTTTCTCAAGCACTTCAGAAAAAGACAAATGAGAAATAATGTCTCTTTATTAGGATTTAAAAGAAGATTTATTTTAACTATGTGTTTATATTTGTGGGCATGTGCGTGTGAGTACAGGTGCTCTTGGAGGCCAGACGTGTAAGGTCTCCTGTGGCTGGAGTTGCTGCTGGTTGTGAGCTGTGTCATGTCAGTGCTGGGAACTGAACTCTGTCTTTCTGCAGGAGCGATGCAGGCTCCTAAGTGCTGACATAGCCTTCCCAGACCACACTTTACCAGGATTTTTAAGAAACAACTTCCATGTTCAGTATAAAGATTTCTGAATCTGTATCCTTCAGAGTTACAGGGAAGATCACAGGCCATAATTGATACTCCAGAATGCACTAGAATCCCAAGGACTACTGTCAACGAATCAGTTCTAACTTGCAGTATTATTGTAGTGTGAATATAATTTACATTGCTTCCAGCTTTTGGAAAGTTATAAACTCAACCATAGGCAAGGCATTGGTTAATGAGAACATTTAAACATTTGAATGTCTTGTTCATACCCATTCCTGGCTGTGAGGAGCATTGAACTATTTCCACAGAATCAGGATAGGAACTGTGTTATAAACAGGATTATAGTGTCCTAGGGAGTGTGCCAAATATGAAAACAAGATTTAACCATGATATATTCATGGTTCAATTTGCTAGGACATGAAGATATGAGTGAGAGACTTACTGTAATCTTAACAGATGCTGAGTGACAGGCAGAGATTGAGGGCTAAATCTTAGCATCACTTTGGTGTCAGCAAACGTAGTTTGTCAAGGAATCATTTTCCTTTTCACTTATGTGTCTCTGATAAACTTTTGAACCTCCCTTAACCTGGGTTTCCCCATCTTAATATAAGGAGAGAGCAATTCAGATGTACTATTTAAAATGCTTATGGACATTAGTCTGAGTCTTTAAAAGGGTTTGACAAAGCTTTATATAAATTCAATAGTTTATTATATCAGAGTCTCAATTGGAGCTGGCCTTTTGGAATTTGTGTTTTAGAGACCATAGATTTGTGCAGACAGTTTGAACAATCATTTTGTTTTCCTTTTGTGGTCAGTAAATAAAGCTTTAGGTTGGACTCTTTCTTTATCTACTCCCGATTTTTAATGGAATAGCCAGTAAGTGTGTCCCAAAAGCTGGTCCTGCTCAAGTCTCTCTCCCTGTGCTGTCTGACAAGTTGGGTTTTGGCAGGACCACCATTGTTGAATTCATGGCCAGGTCAGTGTGGCATTCTCGGTTCAGGGTCATGATCCAAATGAAGCCGGAAGTGCAGTTTCTGAGAGGAGAATGATAGCAAGGCTTTAGTCCTTGTGTTATCTGAGCCTTTTATTTGAGCTTTCAACAGTTGCAGCTGGGAAAAGAGTCATGTTTTCAGGGCAGGCCAATCTTTGCAGCCTCTTCACTGTCCGCATTGGAGCCAGGGTTGTCTTTCTTCACACTGATGTCAGTGTACCAGAACTAGAGAGTGTTTCCTGGCAGAAGCCTGTTTCCAGGTAAACCTTGGCTCTTCGCTGTCGGGAACGCAGGTGGGTGGAGCAGCAGCTCTGTTCTGGAGTTTACTTCGATGGTATTTGATTTAGCAAAATGCCCGTGAACATGCGCTTAGTTTAGCCTCAAAGCAGGTGGTGTGCTGTGTTTTAGAGAGGTGGGACACGCTTGGATCCTGTTGGCTAGGCAAGCGTGGGGGCCACTCTGTCAGACTGAGCACAGGTGCACAATGGGTGTGTGTGTGTGTGTGTGCTGGTTTGGGATTACCTGAGCCCTTTTCAAGGTCTAGCCAAGAAGAAAGAAGCCAGTCTGAAGTCCAGGCTCACCGGGGGGACAGTTTGTAGTAGATTTAGTAGCAAGGATCAGTCCTTGGAGAGCAGAGGTATGTAGGGCAGGAGTCGCAGGCGGGAGGGTGGGGAGCTTTAGAAGTATGGCTTGTCATCCTGGGAGGTCCCCTGGGCAGCCATCTGCCAGGGAGGGTGTCTTCTCATAGATCAATCTTTGAATTTCTTTTCTTTGCCCTGGTTTGAGATGTGCTGGTTTTGCATTCATAAGTTCTGGTATTCTTGGCAATGCTGTCAGGTCCAGCACAGTTCCTAATCAGAACTTCTCTCTTTTACCTCATGACTGCAGTGTCATTTAACCTCCCTGTGACTTTTACACAGCTGAGTTTGTGTGTGTGGTGTGTGTGTGTGGGATGTTGGTTGCTGTGAGAGGATGTTGAAGTAAAGGCAAATGTGAGTTGAAGTTTTGGCACCAGTGTTTAAAGTGTCTTGTGTTAAATGACTGTATTTGAGCTGAGAGTGTAATTTTATTTCATACCCTGTTGATGCAGAAGACACTGACATCTAGACTAGGTTCTTTGTTAATGACACGTTCTACTTTCATTGTCTTTTTTTTTTTTTTATAAAGGTGAAGCATTTTTCTTTTCACATGCAGAACTGCTTGGCTCATATTTTTAGAAAGTGTAGAGAACAGTCTCCCTCCAACTCCTGGAGCAAGCTGGTGGTCACTCAGCTCTTCTCTCCCTTTCAAAATCTGAAAAATAGTAAAACCGGAGTCCCTTCATTTTACTAACTTTAGGGATTTGCGAGGTGACACAGTCAGGGGCTCGAGGTGTAAGCTGGGGCACCTGAGTTTAGAAGCCCAGCACCACCTAAAGAGCGACTCCGCTAACTGCAGAGCACAGCTGCTGTCCAGAGCATCCCAGTGCGGCTCAAATCCACAAGCTCCTCCAGTTTCAGTGTGAGCCCCTGTCTCAAAAAATAAAGTGGAGAGTGATTGAAGAAGACACCCCATGTAGACCTCTGCCCCCTCTCCCAACTCTAACACAGTAAAACCCTAGGAAACAAACACATAGTTTATCTGTTAGGAGGTTGGATTCTCCATATTCTGGGAAAGAGATCTTTGTTAGAGGTGCCTTCATTGCGCTTTATCTGGATGTAGCTAATTAAAAATTTTCACTATCCAGGCAAAGCTAGAATGACGGTTGACCTCCTATTTCTGATGAAAAAGTTTTAGGGTCATCAAAAGGGCTCATCAGGTAAAGGCACTTGCTGTCAAGCCTGGTGACCTGAATTTGAACCCCTGCATGGTGGAAGGTGAGAACGGACTCCTGTTATATTGTTCTCTGACCTCCAAAGATGCTGTGACACATGCAAGTTCTCCCCTCACGTAAATAATGTTAAAAAAAAAAGGTTTTAGTGTAAATATCAAAAGTTTAAATACATCACCGGGGAAATATTTATCTGATTAAGAGAACAAACCATTTTAGCATGACGGGAAAACTAGGGTCCTTATGGATAGCTGGAGATCGCAGCATGGACCGAGAATGACTTACTGTTGGGACCCTAGGAAGTCAGTGCTCACTGTGGATGCCACAAAACAGGTGTTTCCTTCTCCATGGTCTTACAGGCGCTTGAACCAGTGCTCTGGCAACAGCTGTAGCTGTATTTGCATGCGGAGCGAACCAGAGCAGTAAGCAGAGCACCTTCCCTGCACCTCCCAAGCAGAGCACATGTCCACGTGTGAGGCCAGGCTACAAATTTGTGGAGTTGGTTCTTCCATCTTTACATGGGTTCTGGGGACTGAACTCAGGTCACCAGACATGCATAGCAAGCACCTTTCCAGGCCTGAGCCATCCTGTTGGCCCCTAAAGAATGGTATTGTTTTTTATTTTATTTTATTTTTTTTGTGAGACAGGGCCTCCTTTAGCCCAGGCTGACCTCCATCACTATGTGCTGCAGATGCCTTGAATGTCTGTTTCTCCTGCCTGTACCTCCCAAGTGCTGAGACTCAGGACTGGGGCACAGTGCTGAATGATAGGTGGGTGCTCAGCACACCATCAACCAACTAAGCTGCATCTCTGACTGTTGCTTTCAGTTGCCCCTCTGCTTCTACCTCTGCCTTTGGGCCTAGTCGTAGGCATTCATGATTTAAATATTTATGTAGGTTAGATACGCACTCCTTTCCTAGCTCTACTAAAGGAAGACCTCTCAGTGACTGGAGGAACTTACCAGAAATAGTCAGTATTTTAAAACACCTCAGTGATGACTACTCTTGGTCATCAACCTGACACACCTGGGAAGAGGAACCTCAGTTGAAGAACTGCTTCCATCTAATGGCTTGTGGGCATGTCTGCAAGACATTTTCTTGATTGGTAATTGATGTAGGAGGGCTCAGCCCACTGTGGGTAGTACCAGTCCCTAGGCTTGTGGTTCTGGCCTGTATAAGAAAGGTAGCTGAGCATAAGCCTGGAAGCAAGCCAGTGAACAGCAGTCATCCGTGTTTCAGCTCCTGCGTCAGCTTCTTCCAGGATAGACTGTAATCTGCAAGCTAAATCATCCCTTTCTTCCATAAGTTGGTTTTAGTCAGTGTTTTATCATAGTAACAAAAAACCGGTTGCTTAAGCATGAAGGTTTTTTTTTTTTTTTTTTAAGAACATGACTACTGTAGAACTAGATTCATCAACTTAATATATTTATTTTCTGGGAATGGTAGTACATGCCTTTAGTCCCAGCACTCAGGAGAATCTCTGAGTTTGAGGCTAGCCTGGTCTACTGAGTTAGATCCAGGACAGCCAGGAACTACACAGAGAAATCTGTCTCAAAAAAAAAAAAAAAAAAAAAAACCAAAAGCAAAAAATCATTTGTTTCTTGTGTATTGAACCTACTGAGCTTATTATTACTGTCCACATGTACAGGGCCATGATGTCATCCCCTGGGGTCTGAGAAACCTACTAGTGGCTACACCCCTACAGAAATCTGACTTCTGGCAGCCACTAGCTGCCAATAGCTCCTTGCTAGAGGGGAAGTCTCATGAGATTTGCCGACTTTTTTGCAGTAGTGTGAAACCTTTAATGTCTTTTTTAGGATCTGTGCTCCATCTTCTCTCATGTTTTAAGAGGTTTTCTGGGGGTTCCTGGAGGGCATGTAAGAGTGTAGAAGGCCCTTGGTTTGAATTCTCTTGCACAGCACTTAATAATAGATAGCAATTAAAGCCAATAGGTATCCTTTATTATTTAAATCAGTTGAGGAAAATAATGAAAATGATAAATTGCTGTCTCTCTCTCTCTCTTTTCCTATTCTATGTTTTCTTATCTCGGGAAAAAGAATTCCGTCTTATAGTAACATTCTGGATTATTGAACTGGAAAATGCTTTAAAGTACATTGAATTGGAACACTTGTGTGTTGCTTATTGGGCACGTAAAATGGTATATTTTCTGTGGAAAAGTTTTGTAGTCTGTGAAAATATTCAACCAGAATTAACCATATTGCCAGCAACTTCATTCTGAAGTTCTGACGCAGAAGAAAGGAGGGACTCAGATATGCTTAAGCCATGGTTTATAATAGCATTATTTGCAGCAGGCCAGAAGTGGAAATAATCCATGTCCATCTACATGAACGAGTAAACCAAATATGTTATTTTCCATGAATATTCAGCTAAGAGAAGGAGTGACCTTCTCTTTGTAACCTTGGAATACAGAAGCATAATGTAGCAGTTGGTGAGATAAAGGGTCTGAGGAAAAGCCACTCAGGGAATAAGGAGTTTATGTTGGCTTCTGAGCCCAGAGGGATGAAAGTCCATCGAGGTGGGGAAGTTGTGGCCACAGGCTGGAGAGAAAAGCTGGCGGATCACATTTTCATCCATACAGAGGAAGCAAAGGAGAGGAGGGAGGAGAGAGAGTGAAGAGTAGGAGAGAGGAGAGAATAGGAAGTGGGCAAGGCCATAAACCTTCAAAGCCTGCTTCTAGTGACATACTTCCTCTAGCAAGGCTCTGCCATTTAAATGCTTCATAACCTTCCCAAACATCATAAAGTATTCAAATATGTGAGTCTGTGGGGGAGGTTTCTCGTTCAAGCTACCATCGATAAATATCAAGTATAAAATAACTTGTATGAGGCGCCAATAATCAGTAGCTTTGTAGAGGCAAAGTAGCAGAGGGTTGGGGGAGATAGTATTAGATGGATACAGAGTCTGTGTTTGGCGTGGTGAAAAACCAAAAATGAGTCTAAATGGTTAGACAGCCATTGTGAATGTATGTAGCCCCATGAAGTTGCGTGCTTAAAAATGATTGACGTGTGACCTAAGTATTGTAGTTTGTGAAGATTTAGAAAATTATGAGAAAAATTGAAGGTGTAATCTAGTATGGGACTCTTCTTTTCATTTACATAGCCCAGGCTGGCCCCTAGGTCGCTGTGTAGCTCAGGCTGGCGCTGACCTTCTGCTCCTCCTGCTTGCAAGCTTTATGGGCATCATGTGTCTTCTGTGGTGCTGGGGATCAAACCCAGAGCTTTCTGCATGCTAGGCAAGCTCTACCAACTGAACATTCCCAGTTCCCTTTCCCCACTTCAAAGGTGTGTTTTCTCACATCTAACTGGTTTCATGTGAAGAGGAGACAGGATAAAAGTTGTAGCTCTCTGAAGGTGATCTTAGTACTTACGTGAACCAGGTAGCCTGTTTGTGTATGTGGCTGCGTAAGACCACAGATGAACTTCCCTGACATGCATGGTGAACCTGGAAAAGTCAGAACTAGATGTACAGTTACGTTCTTGAACGTTTCACACTCTGTTTTAACACGTTGGTGATTCCGTCTGAGAGAAATGGTCTAAGGAACACAGTAGTCATGTTGGAGATAGTCACGTTCGTGATGGGATAAGAAACCTGAACTAAGTTACACGTTTGACACACTGAAACTGACATATAAAATGCCAGTGGAAAGCCTTACACTCACATACAAATATACTGTAGGGAAAACCGGAACCCACTTACTGCCTCACAAGACATTTTCCATCTATTCCTGAGTCTTAGGAAACAGTGAACTCTTAAGGGTATGACAGTAGTCTGCGTGTGTAGTCTGTCAGTGGGTATATTTTGTTTTGACTATAACCATGTGTAGCTATATATTGTATATTCTATGTATACAGTATATAAATATTACCATATATGTAAGTTGCTTGGCAAAACGACACTTATGTGAGTGTTTATACCATGGTTGACCGTCTTTGTGACCTTTATTCTCAAGAGAAAAGCTAATTCCCAAGCAATAGGAAAAGATGCTAGAGTCATGGCTTTCTATCAAGGACGAGTGTAAAGAACAGCCACACCACTGACAGAATTACTAAGGGGAAAATAACGCCCTGTTCATGGCCGGTCACAAGTGTGTTCCGGTGCCTCATTTTAAATACTTCGTCATTGTTGTTGGAGTGTCTCATTGTCTCCCTGGACCGTAGGGATGACTGCTGATCTAAATTAGGTTTCCCCTTTCGTTCCCCTCCTTCCCTTCTTCCCTCCCTTTTCTTGGTGGTTCTGAGATGGTATCCAGGGCTTGTGTGCCGTGAGCAAGCATGTGACCAGTGTGCTGTAGCCTGATTCCAGGGCTGTGTGCTGATAGCTGGGTCCCAGGCTGGGTTTGAGCTGGCTACCGCTCCTCAAGCACTCAGTTGTTATCCTTCTACAGGAGAGTCTTGTTAAAGACATTTTGAGTTCCTATTGTATTGAGGGTTTTTGTTTGTTTGTTTGTTTGTTTCTTCACTCAGGGTAATAAATACCTAAACAAATTAAAGACATAGTTACCTTTTGGGCAAACCTAGATTTTCATCTATTGCTATTTTAGAGAAATCAGTTCTCCTGGAGTTCTGTGGATTTTCCCACCAACTCAAGATTGCTGACTTAGGAAATTTCTGTTTACTAAAAATGTGGCCTTTGATTATTTAGGTTTTGCTTGTTATTGTAGCCAATTCAGAAAATGTAATCATAACTATATATATATATATTATCATTATATGTATTTTAAATCAAGGTTTGTTATATGGCCCAGGATGGCCATAACTTGCTTTATAGCCTGGGGTAATTTCTGACTCTTGATGCCCCTGCCTCAGGCACCTCCTTCAGGTTCTGAGGTTCTGAAGCCACCATCCTGGCCCCACATTTCTTTTTCTTGCATCTTTCTATGGGCTTGGAGCAGTGTGTGTTCATGTTCCCAGGTAGCTGAATATAAAGGCCAAGCAAAATTGAATGCCTCTTATGTGCATAACTTGTCTATTGCTCAGAAACCTGTGATTTATTTATTTTTTGATACAATAATAGTATTTTGGAGCTCTCCAAAGATGAGATTTTTTTTTCCTGGATTGTTTTCTGTAATACTTATTTAAGTTTAGGGTGAGACATCGTGGAGGACAAAAGTAGGCTTTCCAGAAGGCACTCTGTTAGACACTGAGTGTGGGGAATGTGGAAGATGTGAAGCAGTGCCTAAAGATCTGATGGCAGAACGGTACAGCATGCAGATGTGTTACATGCTACCACGGAGAGCTGCTTCTCGCTGGTCAAGTTCATCTCGGTGGCTCTGAGCTAAACTACTTTGTGGGGTGAGATGCCATCCCTCTAATTTGCACCTGGCAAAGCAAACACATTTCGATTACTGACCCGTCTCTGTTTTCACAGTGAACTATGTGTTGGTGTCTGTTGTACCAAAGCAGCCACAGGTCTGGGACATACAGGGATCCCTATTGCTGGAGAGAGGCTCCAGCAGTTAATGAAAGGTGACCTCAAGATTCGGAGGAGCCCGGAGCCTGCGCCTTCCTGGACAGCCAAGGCTAACCCTGGTTAGCTGGCACCCCTAAATGCTTCCTTTGTCAGAAGTCACTTAGCTTCCTGGTCCGTCTTTAGAAAGTGAGTTTC
This sequence comes from Pachyuromys duprasi, assembly GCA_028658305.1. Classification (NCBI taxonomy): domain Eukaryota; kingdom Metazoa; phylum Chordata; class Mammalia; order Rodentia; family Muridae; genus Pachyuromys; species Pachyuromys duprasi. The sequence continues at coordinate 46,816,526 of CM053766.1, forward strand.
TCAGGAGGTGAGTTAAGGGCAAGGATCTGAAGCCTCACTGGTTTCCATCCTTGTGGAATTTGTGTGGACAAGGGGAGCATGTGAAGATGCCCCTAAAGACCACCACCCAAGCACATTTTCGTGCTTTTTGCAGAAAGGTGGTGATGGTGGGCAAGGACTTTGGTGCTGTCCCCTTAGACTGGTGAGCGTGGCTGTGTGTGCTGAAGCAGCCGGCACCCCACGGAAGTGGTCCCTCCTCAGAGGGCCCTCATCCTAGCTGCCAAGGCTGCCTGGTTGGTGGCGCATCCCTCACGACGTCAGGAAGAGAAGTTAATGTGTAAGAGTGGTTAATTTGTAAAAAGGTACTTTCCCCACAGCATATAAAGAAAACAAATATATTTTACCGTTAGGAGGTGAGGGTTTCACTTGTGAATGTGTGTGCACACATGTATATTCAGGTGTGCATGCCAGAACCCTAGTCTGTCACTGCCTGCCTTATTCTCTTAAGACAGGGTCTCTTCCTGACCCAGAACTAGTTTGGCAGCCCCGACAGTCCTCCTGTCCTATTCCCATCGTGCTGTGGGTATAGGAGCATGTGGTGGCAACCAGGCTTTTCAGTGGGTTTGGGGATTTGAATTCAAGCCTTCATGCCCACTGGGAAAGCACTCTTATCGACCGAGGCTTCTCTCCAGTTCTGTTTGTACATTTAATCACTGGGACTTGTTCCTCAAACACTTCACCACCATCACCTACAAGTGGAGATTTGATTAACTAGCTTTGGATAAGGAACACCAAAATTTGCTTGTGTACCTGACCCCGCGCCCCGCTCCCCCTTGTTTTGAACCAGGCAGGCTATGCCCCAGCAGCTCACTGCATAGACCCGGCTGCCTTCCAGTTGTGGTGAACCTCTTGACCCTCCAGTCCTGAGGTTACAGTGTACACCATGACACTCTGCCCTCTACACGCATATTTGAGGATATGAAATCACAGTCTTTTAGGAAGTAAGTTCATTCTTGGAAAATTTTTTTAAGTGACAGGTTTGCGATAATGGTGAAAGAAATATATTAACAAGTTTTGAAGCTTATATTTTATTTTAAATTGCCATAACATTTTATCAGTATTGAAGAGACAGTTCTTTACAGGTTTATTTCATTTTTGGACATAATTTGAACATACTTTGCTACTCAGCTTGTATTCTTAGATAGGGCACCTGTGGATACTTGAGAAATCTTAGAATGCAACTGCCTTAGCTTTTTTTTTTTTTTTCCTCATTTGCTTTTTAGATTCGAGGTCAACATGGAAACTGTGGTGCTTTTTATTTATGTATTACCTTCTAATTCTTTTAAATTACTCCATGCTTCTTAAGAGCTGATTTAAGGGCTGGAGAGATGACTCGGCAGTTAAGAGCACTGGATGCTTTTCCAGAGGACCCAGGTACTAGTCCACATGGTACAACTGTCTGTGTACCTCCAGTTCCAAGGAACCTGATGCTTTCACACAGACTTACATGCAGGCAAAACAACAATGCACATGAAATAAAAATAAATAAGTTAAAAAAAAAGTGTATTTAAATTCCCTAGGACACAGCACGTAGTTAAGAAAGAGCAGAGGACTCTTAGTCAGCATCTCCAATATGGATTCTTCTAGCTTTCCTTCTGTTATAATTTTGGGTCCCAAATGTTTGCTATTCATTTCCGTGTTTTGCGAGTTTGTCTTTGCTAATCTGAGGAGCTGGGCTAATGGGCACAGTCTCGTGGGTAAGTGGGCAGGTGGGCACTGGCAGAAGGATATGGTACCAGCCAAGGTGAGCGAGTTTGTGTCTATTGCACTTTAAATGGGATGACGAAGTTTTGTGTTCACTGAGTCACGGGTCAGTTTGGTAGCGTGATAGTTCTGCCCTCCTGTGAGAGGAGGATTAGTAAAGAACTCTTTCTTTCCTTAAAATAAAACAGTGAAACCAATTGAGGTATTTGTGTATCTTAATAATACTTTCCATTTCTAGCCAAGAAGTGTCTTTTAATACATGTTCAAGAAATCACACCTAATAAATATATATTTTTTTCATGAAGAAAAACATAGGATGAAAGTTAAACTGTAGTATATGTTTAAAGGAAATGTCATTTTAGGGAAATCATTTCTTTGGCATTCCTGAGCTCTAGTACATAAATAATAGATGATTATCACATAGTTTTCATACTTGGGGGCCATGTGAAATTACTCACTTAGCTTGGAATTCATGCTTTGGGAAGAAGAGAAACCCTAACTTCAATGATTTGTAGTTGATGGCTGAGCTTGAGTGCCCTGGAGGGCTTGGGCTTGAGGTCCTGTTTTGTCCAGTCTGTGTCTTGTCTGTCAGGAGGACTCCTTAGGACAGTCACCTGCTCAGAAAGTGATGGCTGCCATCTTATTATTTTTACTGCTGTACTCAGTCGGGGCACCTCTGCGATTGGTGCGGTGCATTTCACAGTGGGATGATGGTTCTTACACAGGTTAGTTGCTTTGAATGCTTGTGCATCAGTCTGCCTCTGAGCTTTGACTCGCCCAGTGTCCCCTGCTGAAGAGTCTGCACTCTCACTCGCTCCTGAGCCGGTTGTGTTAGTGAGGTAATGAGGTTTTGTGAAGCAGAGCACATGGGATGCACTTTTTGCATGGGTGGGATAGATGGGGAGGGCGTTTCTGAAGGCCAAGCATTGCCTAGGGTGGCCAGCTTGATGGCTAGCATTTTTCTTCTCCAGCCTCTGTGGAGAGAGGTTGTTCCTTTTTAAGCAGATATCTGCCTCCTCTTCTCGGTCTCAGACCAAAGGAAGTTTAAGGGAGAAGCCCTCTCTGCTACCCTTTCTCCCTTTTTGTGGATGTCTTTTCATTTTTTAAGTCAGATCTAGCTTCGACGTGAGTGGGTGATACCATGGGGATCCCAGGACCAGCCTTTCGTCTCTGAGTCTGCACCTCATGTACTTTCTCTCTTTCCCTAGGATCAGAATATCTTGGCAAGGAACAGTAAGGACCCAGAAGTAACTTTGCCATCACATTTTTGTTGTTGTTGTTCTATGTATGGTTCTATGTATGGTCATTTTTATTAAAGTGACCCAGAGGGCCTGCAAAAGGGCTCAGCAGGTAAAAGGTACTCTCGGTGCAGGCCTGGCAACCTAAGTTCATCCCCAGATGTACAAGAGAACCGAATCTACCAGGCTGTCATCGGACTGTCACACGTGTACACATGTGCGCACATACATACACACACAAAAATAGTAATAATAAACAACACAGAATGTGCTGATGGCTAGAGTAGCTTCATGCTTCAGGACTGCCTAATCCTCACTGACCTCCTGTGAATGAGAAACTTGGCTTCACAGAAGTAAAAGGAAAACAGCACTAAGTTCCAGCCAGCTATTTACTGGCCGCTTCTTCTGTAGACATAAACAGAGTTGACTGGAGAGCATGATAGGGCTTGGAGCCTGTCTTGCTTCAGGAGGGTGAGTGAGCTAGTGTTAGGCCTTCATGCTGGGGAAAAAAATAACATCCCATTTTTCCTTTTTTAAAGCCAGGCAGTCGTTCAGGCAAACTGATGAAAAAGGAAAGGTCAGTTTCTCCCGAGCCCCACCTTAGTGCAAGCCTGGGGCCATGTTAATAATGGCAATCCCATTATTTTCTTACAGTAGGCAGGAAGTGCTGTCTACACCCATTAGCTCTGTTTGAGTGGCCCCTGGCTGGAAGTGAAGAAAATTTAATTTTCTGACTTGCAAGGAGGAAGGAACCAAAAACAACAACAAAACTCAACAGTGTACCATAGAGACTTAACTGTTAGAGTAAGAAGAGTCATTTTAGAAACTTGAAAGTTTTTCCTTTTAATTATTGGGACATTTGGTCCTTTCCCACATGGAAATCACGAACAGTTTTATGTGCAAGTTAGGTGTGTAGACAGCTTTTCTGATGTACATCAGAAATGACCTGATGATGGCCACTGGCTTCCTCTTCTCTTCTCTTCTCTTCTCTTCTCTTCTCTTCTCTTCTCTTCTCTTCTCTTCTCTTCTCTTCTCTTCTCTTCTCTTCTCTTCTCTTCTCTTCTCTTCTCTTCTCTTCTCTTCTCTTCTCTTCTCTTTTCTTCTCTTCTCTTCCTTTCCTTCTCCTTCCTTCCTTCCTTTTTTTTAAAGCCATGTGTTTGCAAGTTGCCCCATTGCTCTACATTACCCTGGCAGTTGGCACCCTGCTTCCCAGAGATAACTTTGCAGATTCAAAAGCAGCATTTAGGACTTGGGGGAGTGACTCAGCTGCTAGGGTGCTTGCCTAGCAGGTGTGGAACCCTGGGTTGGATCTCAAACTGCTGTGCTAGGGCACATCTGAATCTCAGAACCCAAGAGGCAGAAAGGTCAAGTGTTCAAGTCCATCCTCTGGCTGCAGATTGAGTTTGAGGTCAGCTTGGGTTATGTGAGACCCTTTCACAAGCTCATGTGTGCACATGCACAACATTCATGTTGGAGACAATCTGTATATTCATTAGGGCTGGTAGTTACTTTGTGGTTTCTATAACAAGAGAAAAGATAGTATTGTTACTGAGAAAAAAATCATATTGTCACATATGACAGCCATGCTGCCTTGAGAGTTAGTCTCATGGGTGATTTGGAATCTGTGTTGATTAATTAATAATATGTGCTGTGTTTAAGATTTTTTTTCATTTTAGTTTGATAACTTTTTTTTATCTTTGCTTTTCTTATAAGCCAAGAGATCTTTCTTGCTGTTTTGATAAATTCTTTGCTTTATTGAGATGTTTTATTATGGCTTCTCAGTTGTCTAATTCACTCTGAGGCCCTCAATATCTACAAAATACATCGTGAAAGGAGGACCTTGAGTCACATGGACTTGCTTAAAATCATGAGCTTAGGCCATATATTCATTTACATTGATGATGTGTACATGTAGAACTTCCTGTTGCTTTCTGAAATGGTACAAGGACTTTACAGCATCTTTGCAGGAAGACAGCAGTGAATTGAGGGTGGTTTCTTTCATCAGCAATTTTCTTTCTTTGTCCTAATTAGTAAATTGTTGGGTTCAAGGCTGCCTACAATGTTGGCCTTTTTACCTTTTGACAAGTTATCCACATTAATTAATGTTATTACGGTATCATGGCTGCCAGCATTTTCTATGTTTATTTGCCTTATTCATTATAAGTGCAGAGAAGAAGTCAAATACTTGACCAGTATCATGCCTTTATGCTTTGGGTGATAACACTTGAAGTGCTTCTCTAACTTTTTCCAAATTTTATATTTCATTTATCTTTCTTTGTGACCTTTCCCATATCAGGGGCCATCGGATCCATAGACCGTTGTGTTGGGGTATTTCTGGGATCAGTTCTCAGAACTCTTGACACTAATTATGGCCTGTGGCATGGAGACTTTGAGGTTTATACATGACAAGAGAGTTAAAAAGGCTATAGAATTTTTTTCTTGCTAGCCAAAGATTTGGGGAGAAAATTTTTGATCTGAAAAATTACTTGGTTGGGTATTTATGTTTAAAAATGGTTGTATGGATTATTAACTCTCTAAGCAGGTGTAACATGATGCATATATTTGAAATGTATCTAATGTACTTCAGTCTGGCAAGAAATTAAGTACAGGTACATGTTAGGCGTGATTGTTTATTCTTCTTAGTCAATATCGCAAGTTGTTTTGCCATGGAAAAGCAATCACTGAACACGTTTTACTTGATAACTTGTATAAACTTGCTTAACTTTGTGCTGTCTTAATTTTTTCCAGGATGTGGATCTAATGCTTGCATATTAGGATGTTTATTATTCAGCCAGTCAAAGCTGTTTAGCAAATATTCCTGTCCTTTTGATGTATTTCACTATTAAGAACCTTCATTCAGAAATGTTTCAAACCAGTTAGCCATCCTATGATCTTTAGTGTTAGGGAATTCATATTATGGTTTTCTAGGAATGGTGATTGAGCCCGGAAGTCAGTTGCTATAGACAGTGAGAGATCTTTGTTCTAAATGACCAGTGTTTCCTTCTTACTAAATGTTGGCTTTCTGGAGAATTATTACCATTGTGAAAGATACCCATAGTGGACAGTGAGACCAGCTGATGTTTCTTGAATTTTCTTTTTTGGAATTCTTGATTCTGTTGTATAGTAGGCCCCCAAAAGGTATAAATACTGATGACGGATGGAAACTTTTTTAGTTATGGCATTGCGAGTACCTGTGGCAGTTAGGAGAGGGCAAGAGATCACTTGGAACTGGAGTTACAGGCAGGTCTGAGGAACCTGATACAGGTGCTGGGAACCGAACCTCGGTCTCTGCAGGATCAGTCTGTGTTCTTTACTGCTGAGCCATCTTTCCAGCTCCAGATGGGGTTTTCATTCAGTCTGGGGCTCTGTCATCTAGGAGTCTGTCCCATTGCTTCTCAGGGTCCAGGTCTGTAGTGGTGTGTTCTGAGTTGGTGCTAGTGCTAGGCAATAGTAGTGAAACTTTGTAAGTTAGTCCCACCCCACCTCCTCTCCGGTAATCTGTCCTATATGGGTGCTGGGTACTTCTAAACTCATTTTTAGGATTTCCTTTCTAGCCCTGAGCTTATACAGCAGATTTTTGTTGTTGCTGTTTTTTTTTTTTGTTTGTTTGTTTTTGTTTTCCCACAGTGGGGAGGACACCCTTAACTGTGGTCCGTGCCGTACATTTCATGCTCTTACATACATTGCTCTTCCGTAGAGGAGGAAGACAGCAGGAACAGATGAGTCACGTGGCCTGGTAGTAGCTGATGTTCAGGGTCTATGCTGGCTGCTCAGGGCGGGGCTTGAGTGTGAGAAGGCAGTGGCAGGGGTGGAACAGACTTCCGTTTCCTCTTCTCATTAGTTTCCACATGAATTCATTGAAGGCAGGTTCTGTGTGTTTCTTGTTCTCTTATACATAGTGTCTGGCAAACAATGAATGCTCAGTTAGTGTTTATTGAATAGTGACTTAATGACAGAGTAGGCATATGTTGTTTTGACAACACGGATGCCATGTGTTTGAACCAGTGGGACACTTCTGTTAGATTTTCACTTGAAAGCACTGTTCTAATGCTATTCTCTTGGAACTGTAAGAAAAGTTCAGCTAAAGATGGCAACCATGTTCCCCGAATATGTGTGCAGATAGAAAGAATTGTAGTATTCAGGCAAAGTTTATTGTGTTTGCAGATAGTAAAAACTCACCCCACCTAGCTTGTTCAAAAGTTCTTTACTTATTGAGGGGAAATGTGGGCCGTGGGAGTCCAGGCTGTGTTCCTTCTCCATACCTGCCTTCCTTTTCTTCCCCGACACCTGGCCTGTAAAATTAGATTTATACAATGTGGAGACTGGATGCTTCTGAACTGTAAGTTATATCAGGTGTTTTTAGTGACAGGGTCTTATGTAGCCCAGGCTGGACTTGAATTCACTGTGCCGAAGAGGATGATCTTGGGCTTCTGATCTTCTTGCTTCTACCTTCCAAATGCTAGGTGTCTAGGCATGTGCACCATGCCCTTCTTCTGGGCAGCAGGGTTCAAACCCAGGGCTTCATGCATGCTGGGCAAACACTCTACCAGCTGAGCCATGACCCAAGCCCGTTAGTTACATCAGTTTTTCTTCTTAAAGATTAACATTTATATTATTATTGTGTATGTAGGAGTGTGGGTGCTCATGTGCTGTAATATGTGGGAGCCAGGGGAAACTTTTGGGAGTGGGTTCTGGGAAGTGAACTCGGGTCATCATGTACGTGCAGAAAGTGCCTTTACCTGCTGAGCCAGAGTATTACTTTATCAGTAATGAATAAAGGATGGATGATGCTCATTGCTTCAAAGCTATTTTCAGACAAATTCCTTTGGCTTTGTTATTTGCAGTCTGTGTGGGAAGACAACATAGAGACTGCTGCTCAGCCAGATACTGGTGACCAGCGTTTTCCTTTCCCTTTGTTGCTTTTTTAAAATGGAGTGCAGTAAGACACTGCCAGGCTGAGTTCTTCCATTAAATCATCCCCCGGATTGTACCAGTCCATTAACTGCTTTGTGCAGCGGACAGGAAATGGTTCTATTTGTACAAGTTGCACAATCTTAACGAAGTCAGGGCGGAGAGCCAGGGGGATCTCTGGTTTTTCTGCAGCGTTAACTTTTCAGTTCCACACATGATCGTGATCCAGGTCACTGGGGATGTGTGTTAGAATGGGACGTTGTGTGTTGGTATGGTCACCTGTGTGGGGATCCTGAGAAGTGGTGTGTGACTCCTGTGGGTCCTCAGTCTTCTTAATGGCTAACACAGGCGTGAAGATGGCCTGATGCTGGTGCCTGCCAGCCTGGCCCTGCAGCGGTCAGCTTGCATTCTGTCCTTTCCCAGGTCCTCTTGAAGGCTGTTGACAAATCAACCACTTTCCTTTTCTACGGCTGCCAAATAGCTTCCCTTCCCTTGACCCCACCTGCCTCCTATACCCCAACTGTCAGCTCTTTTTCTCTGTCTTGAAAGTGGCATTTTCTCTTCATCCCTGATGAGTCTAGGCAGAATCTGGTAATTTTACCAGGATCTGGCCATTTTAGCAGAGATGATTTTAATATATTTTAATATATTTCGTGACCCAGCCTGAGTCTTTTTTGTTTATTTATTTGAGACAGAGTCACATGTAGCTCAGGCTGGCCACATCAAACCTGTTTGTGCAGCTGAGGCTGGCCCCGAGCTCCTGATCTTCTTGACACCATCCCTAAATGCTGTGACTATTAGCGTGTGTCACCAGGCCCAGCTTTCTGCGTAAGTCTTAATGTGCTCATCAACCTTCCACTTCCTGTATCCTTCCCCCTTTCTCTCTTTCCCATTTTGATTTTTAATGGTCTTTCCCCAGTCCCATATGCTCTGTTGAGGATGCAATATTAAGTAAGTGATTAAGTGACAAGAGTCAGAATGGAGAATGGCTGTAGAAGGAAGTGAGTGGAGGCAGACTCAGGAACTGCCTTCCTCAGGAGCCTGCTCGTGTCTGTGGTTAAGATTGCCCCATCCATGGAGCCACCAAGATTTCTTGTGTGTTTGTGTTTTAACTATCTTTTTTATTTGCTAATTATTTGTGTATTTATTCTGTACTTTTTGTTTGTTTGCCTTTGAGCCATGGTTTCATGTAGCCCAGGCTAGCTGTTTTCGGGAAGTGGGCCTTGAACTCCCAATTCTCCCCCTTTCAAGTCCTGTGACTGCAGTGCTGAGCTGTAGCACTCTGCTTTGTGATTCATACTTTTGAAGGATATCTTACTTTTTGTGTATTTTCCCCAATTTTTCTTTCATGATTCTCTAGTTCCTTAAAAGAACACTACAATCTTAGTCTTTGCTGTTTTGTCATTTGATATTTATAGCATTTGCTCCTTTCCAGAGCTCCTGCCTTGCTTTGAGGGTTGGTTTGTTTTTTTTTTTACCTATTTATTAGTGTGTATGTGTGTGTATGTGTGTAACATAGTATGCTTGTGAAGGTCAGAGAAGAACTCTCAGAACTCCATTTTCTCCTTTCACTGTGGGTCTGTGGGTCTGGGCATTGAACTCAGGCTGTCAGGCTTGTATGACAAGCACTTTAACTGCTGAGCCATCTTGAGACCATGCTTTTGTTTAGATCCGCCTCCTGTTTGGCTGCCCCCCATGACTTGTGTCTTCTTTGTGATCACTGTTTCTGGGTGAGGTCTCCGTTAGAGGCTTCACTTGAACACATGGCGCCAGATCCTCCTGGGCAGTGTGATTGTGTTGGCATCCCTTCTCCTTTTGTGGTCCTGCAGCCAGCTCTTGTCCTCTCTCACGGTTCCGAGTTCTGTGTGACTTCATGGTAAGTCACTGAGTCACCAGTCCCTTCCCGTTTCCCAGGGTAGATCACGAGGGCTGCGACCGGAACTGGCACAGGACATTGATGGGCCGTAATTTAGTAGTGAACAAGTACGGTTTGAAGGCAAACCAGACAGAAAAGAAAGAGGGCAGAGCCAATACCTCCGTCAGCATACCAGCCGAGCACTCTGCCCACTGATCTGTGAGGCCAGCTCTGTAGGGAACACATTTCTGTTGTTTTATGATATCGGTCAAAGGTATTTTTTTTTTATAGTAGCCTAATTGGGAGAACCATTCTTGCTTAGCTTACATTTTTATTTCAATCTGCCTACCGTTTGCTTAGAGAGCCACAGTTCTTTCACTCATTTGTAGAAGTCATTATGTCTCCTCCTTCCGAAGTTGTCTTTGCTACTACTGTATGCAACTTCAAGTTACTCAGTTTTAAAATATTCTACTTAGAGAATGTCCCCCACAGGGGACACACATTTAAACATTCTCCTGTGCAGTCTCCATAGCAGTGATGTATGCACACAGATGAGTCTAGTCCAGAGGCAGCCTTTTTCAGTACCACTCACAAATGTCCTTCTGTCTGTGCAGCTGTGTAATAAGGTCATAGACACGCACACACAAATGTCTTCTTTGGAAGTGACACTGTTGCTGCAGTGCTCACAGGTTTTGCTGGAAGCACATTGTGTTTTTTACCACATGTATGAAGCTCCAGGGAGCACAGAGGATGTGAGGTGCTCCCGTTGGCTGCTGCGGGAGATGTGGCAGTTACTGCTCTGTCATTTACTTTGCAAAGGAATTATGAGGTCTTGGCCCTGTGCCTGGAGTAGCTCCAGATGGTCAGAAAAGACTCAAGTCAGAAAGTGTATTTCAGTGATAGACCTGGCTGTGTTTATATGAAAACACTGCCTTCCTGCTTTATCCCTCTGCATGCCCCCCTCCCCCTTCTCCCTCAGAGAGGGCAAACTGTGGCTGTGGACATGGAATCTAATATTCCAGATACCCTTGCTCTCGGTGCGTCTGGTACGGTGGTGTGGTATGTGGTTAATATGTTGCTCTGGCTTTGGCTTCGTATTTACAAGGCTGCTCTAGCTGCTCCTTCATAGGCGAGAAGCTTCCTTGAGGTTGCCGGTGCTGCTCTGATGGGCTGGCTCTTAGCGCCCATTGGTCCCTAAGTAGTTTTTCTTACTCCATCCCTCTTGTTTCCCCAGGATTCTGTGGTCGCTATGGCAATGATGAAGTTTTAGTGTAGTCTTGCAAGATGAACAGTGCAAGGAGTCAGAGTACTAAGCAACGGTCACCAGGACTTGCTCTTCTAGGCACCAGAACTTTCTTTAATCACATTTAAGTGTGAAAAATACCATAACGAAACACATTACCCTAGCCAAAAAGGTAAAAGCTGAATCTAACACTTTATATCATTTTAATGTCCTTCCTTCCTTCCTTCCTTCTTTCCTTCCTTCCTTCCTTCCTTCTGTTTGTTTTCTGAGACAGAGTTTCTCTGTGTAGCCTTGGCTGTCTTGGAACTCACTGTAGACCAGGTTGGCCTCAAACTCAGACACACCTGCCTCTGCCTCCTGATTGCTGGGATTAAAGGGGTGTGACACCGCTGCCGAGCTGTATTACTTCTTATTAATCTTAGAAGGGGAATATTTCAATTTTTAGTTTCTAGATGAGATCAGTAATACTTGGGGAGGCAGTATGTACTGAAGCTAACAACTGGGAAACTCCTTGAAGCCTGCCCTCATCCAGCCTTGGTAAGGTTGTGATAAGTTCTCTGCCCATACAGGTGGCTGCCACAGACTTCATGAAACACAGCTTTTTCCCCTGGGAAACTCAAGGCTTGCCTGAGTTGAGCCTTTTAAGTAAAGCTTGGTCACTGGGCTCCGATTAAGTCCCAAACTGACCTGTTGCTCTGACAGTTTTCAGTTACTTTTGTGGTTATTGAGTAACCTGGGAAGTTTGAAAACCATTAACAGCGTTTTGTTGTGTTTTCGAAGAAAATGCTGGCAATGGGGGAAGGGACGTTATATTGCACACTGAGACAGCAGTATTTATCTCCTTTGAGATTTTGGTATATAATTGAGATAATTTTTTTTTAAAAAAACTGTTTGACTATTTCCTTTAAGAGGCTGCAGAGGTGTTGGGTGTGGGGGATGCTTTCGAAGCTCCTTTACTGAAAGTGTACAGAATTATGTGTGGTCACTCACTAGCAGACACAAGATCCTTTATCATGGGCTCTCGGGCTTGAACCAGCTCCCCCTTTCCTCTTCCTTGAGTTCCTGCTCTGGATGGAACGGTTTCTCGGCTGCTCCTCCTGGTGCAGGCTCCTTCTCACGAGTCCTGCCCCATCTATAGCTAGTCTGTACCAACCAGCGGGAGCCTGGAGGCCGGTAGTGTTTTGCTTCATTTGTCAGACCTTGCCCTGTTTGCGGCCTATTCCAGCAACAGTGTGGTTATTGCCTGGGTTCGGTATTAGTTCTTGAGCTCCTCTGGGGCTGAGTCCTAAACTGTAGGGGGAGCTGTCGTGACTGGTGTGCTCTTTGATCCCCCCACCCCCTTTTGGTAAGAAGAAAGAGAGGGCGGTGAGTTTGTCAGTCTGATCAGGGAGGCTTTTCTGTTTCCACAATGGCACCCAGGGCAAGACTGTTTTTCTTTCTTTCTTTCTTTCTTTCTTTCTTTCTTTCTTTCTTTCTTTCTTTCTTTCTTTCTTTCTTTCTTTCTTTCTTTTTTGTTGCTTTATTTCAATTATGAATGAAACATAATAAAAGACTAAAGCAAAAGAAAGTTTTCTTAAAATTTTTTAATGTATTAAAGAAAAGGCAAAATATTGTGAGTCAGAGATACAGTTTCAAGGACAGCGACAGGATATCTTTGGAGACAAAGTCTATAGTGTGACTCTTGGAATACTTTTTGTTCTTTCTTTCATTAATAGAATGTGATGTCAACATCCTTGAAACAAAGTTACTGATGGACCCCTTAAGCTTCTGAAGGTTTGCATCTTCCCAGGAACTTGTGATCTAAGAGCTTGCCCTGCAGGCTAGGGAGAACAGTTGACACACCTGTCTACAGTTTCCCTCTTCTGCCTGTTTTTAATAGGATTCTGGGAATTGGTGGTAGCAGACTGTCCCCAGGAGCTCAGTAATCAGGGCATTGTTTCCTCTGTGGCCTTCCTGATTACGTCGGCTTGTTGCCCAAGACGCCTGCTCTGCTCCTCCCAGGCCTGCTGCCTAAGTTTTTGTGTTCAATTCTTAGCTTTCAGGACCATCATGACGGAAGTCACCCTATAGTCCTCCTTTGAGCTTTCTGTCTCACTGTGACAGCACTCGAGAGAAATGAATTTAAATCAGGAGAGTTATTCTGCTTCTAGATGAGGTTTTACTGCACGTTCAGGGTTCTGCTGTTTTGGGGCCAGTGGCGTGTCAGAGTGGCTTTCTTGTTTCTGGAATGGCAGCAAGTCAGAGAGCAAAGCTGCTCATCTCGTCCTGGGCCAGAAAGGAGAAAAGTATGTATATGGGAGAGCCCAGTGACCCCTTCAAGGGCCCCTGTTGGCCTAAGTGTTCCAACACTTGCCAGTGTTACCATAGGCTAGAGACAAAGCCTTTGAATGGTCAAAGATGTAACAGCCCCCATAGTATTTTCAGGGGTTCCTCTTTTGTCTTTCAGGTGGTTGTCAGTAGTCATAGGGTGTCTTCCCCTACTAGACTCTTGATGCTGGACTCCTTCAGAAAGAGTGTAGGGACCTTTTATGTTCCCAGGACCACAGCCAATTGTTGTGGGATGTACTGGCTAACACAGAGAAGAAAGGCAAAAACCAAACCAAACAAAAAGCAGACACGAAAACCATCTCGTAGACTATCAGCACTCCTTCCCTGCCTTATGTCCTGAGACGTTATCTTGGATTAATGTGTTTCCTTTAGATCTGCTGACCAAGTATTTGAACCGGAACCTATTTTAAAATTTTTGTTCGAGGAATCGTGGTTTATGCAAGAATGAGAATGTTTTGTAGGGAAACTTCATAATAACATGTCTGGACATAGTTCTTACTACCTACCAGGTTCTGAGTGCTTTGTACCTTTGGTCACAGCCTCATGGGAAGCTCGTCATTACCTCTACCTGCTCAGTGGGAGAGACAGAGCTTCTGGGATGCCTTGCCCGAGGTCAACACTAGGAGTTTCAGACCAGAGTTATTCTATTCCTCTGCCGATATGTGAGTTGGGAACGGACATAACGTGATCTCTTCCTCTGTAAATCTGTTCCGTTGCACATTTCCTCATTAAGTATGGTGGCTTGGGTCAGCTCATTGGACTCTTGCTGTAGAACATTACTGTCAGCTTCTTTGACCTGGTAACTGCCCAGTGAGACGTGCCAGGGCTGCCTTGCCTTTAGGGGGCCCAGAGGATGTGGGGGAAGGGAGAGGGGAAGTAAGTGTATTGCACCCCAGGAGATGGTCCTGTTGCTCTCATTATTGCAGGAGACATTTTTGAGTATCCTTTTTTTTTTATTGTTGTTGGGGAATGGAAAGAATGAACCTAAGAGCCTCATGCCTGCTGGGCAAATGTCTGCCACTTAGCTATGTCCCCAGCCTTTTTTGTGTAGTATCTTTTTTTTTAAACCATATTTTTCCTTATTGATTGTGCATGTGTGAGTGTGGGGAGCACACACGGCAAGCCCGTACCGATGGAGGTCAGAGGATAGCTTGAGGGTATCGGTGCTCTCCTCCTACCACAGGGGTCCCTGAGTCGAACTCAGCCCACCAGGCCCTGTTTTATGTGTCTTTATGCAATCCGGTCAGAGTTTCTTGGGTATTTTACTTTGATAGAAAGATATTTTGAAAATATTTGCTGTCTTTCGTGTGGCCGGAATGAGCACCTGGCTCTAGGAAGAGAAACAGTAGATTTTGTACTCACTGTTGCATGTCTTTGCCCCTTGCTTGCGTCCTGATTCCCAGCTCACTGTTCCTCGCTTTTTAAAGCCCAAATTTGCAGTCTGATTTTTCAGAGAACTTTGGTGACATGTTAGCCAAGTGGCTCTTACGTCATCCTCTCCACGAAGGGATCATGGAATCCGGCTGACAATTGATACCCACACAGGTCTTTTCCTTTGTTTTCCTCTCCTTTTGAATAGAAACCATTTCTAGAGAGGCCACTAAAGTTACTTGCACGTTGATGCCTGATGCTTGAGTGACACTATTTACAAAACAGTTTCCTGTATGTTATTTGTTGTGTTCTCATGGCGACTTTTGAAGCAAACAAAGGAGTTATTATTGTCCCCGTTAACAGGTAGGGAAAGCCAGTTTGAGGGAGCTTGCCCTTCCTTTAAAACCAGAAGGGGATGTTAAGCAACAATCCAATTTCAAGTCCCCATTCCTTTTCTTTCTAGGACATAATATCTCAAAATTGCTAATCTGTCACGGAAAATATGTAGGCACATATCTTCTGCATGTTTGACTTCAGGTAGAAATGTTGTCATCCTACTAGCATTTTTTTTTCTGAGTATTAATAGACTATATTGACTTTTTTCTTTTTTTAAATACATGGGGATAGCAGTTAAAAACACAGGAGCCATCATAACTGTAACTTTCAGATGTTCTAGTGTTAAACTGGGTCCATCAGTAGATTGCTACCTCAGCCCGTTTTTTGTTTGTTTGTTTGTTTGAGCAAAAAGGGCACATTCTGAACTCAAGAATTATGATATCAAAGTAAGTCCCTTGACTGTTGCTGTGTGTTAGCTAATTTACCCCGTGGTTTACTTTGGAATGGTTGAAGAGTGAGATGAAAATCCAAAACCAAGTCACATGAAAGAATTAACACTCCTTTGGGCTTTAGGTCTCTTGGGCTAATCGTATTCACTTACTTGCACTGGCTGAAAGATGCTGGCCTGAGTAATACTAAAAGTGAGTACTTTCGAGGCTTGTCTTTCTTTTTCCTAACTGGAAAAAGTATGCTTATAAACTTTCAAACTGTTGTGCCGGGTTACAGTGCTCTTCAGACCCAGACACTTGTGATGATTACGCTTTCCCGCTGTTTACATATCCCGGAGTCTCCTGGCAGCATGCTGTCTTCAGTTTAGGTTCTACTGACATTTAGGTTTTACTAAATTGAACATAAGTCCTACTACTCCTTTCACTGAAGCAGGTGTTTGTAGGTAGTTGTTAAGGAGGATTTAGGATATAAGGAAATGCTTCATGGGCCCACACATATGTGACACACACACATAAAATAGACAAATACTAAGAAAAAATATATTTGAATGCTGTGAATTTAGGTTGCTTGGGAAAATTAATTTCTATAAATAACTTTAAATACATTTAATAAATTAAGTGATTCATTAAAAATAATTACAATTTTTTTTGAGACAAAGTCCCATGTAGTCTAGGCTAGCTTCAAAGTCCTCCTATAGCTTAAGCTGCCTTCCCATAAGCCAAGATTACGGACACCCCCCCCCCCCCAAGACAGGGTTTTCCCTGTGTAGTTCTGGCTGCCCTGGACTCACTTTGTAGACCAGGCTGGCATTGAACTCATGCAGCTCTGCCAGCCTCTGCCTCCAGAGTTCTGGGATTAAAGGTATGCACCATCATGCCTGACAGCAGGTTTATTTTAAATAATAAAGGAAGCAAAATCAGACTTAAGTTTGTCTTTTTTTTTTTTTTAACCTATTCTTGGTGAAAAATTTAATTTGTAAAAAGTCATCAGACTTAGGAGGCCAATGTTGGCTAGTGAGTCATTTCTTCTTTTTATGGTGCTGGGGATCAACCCAAGTTGCTGGCAGGTGCTAGCCAAGTAGTCTACTTAGTGGTAACCCCAGCCTGGGCCACTGGTATTTTTCCCTGAGGCCTGTTGGAACTGAAGGAGACTTGTAGTAGTAGATGCTTGCATAAGAAGGAGCAAACAGTTTTTAAGAAAAGGCTGTGAGCGTGCTTTGAAGGCTTTGGGAACGTGCTGTGGGGCTTCCTAAGAAGAGCAGAGGTGCCTGGTGAGATGCTTTTGTAGGTAGATACTCTTGCCTGGTGGGTTTGAGTCCCAGAGAGGTGAACAGAGAGCACTGACTCAGACCCGCTTTCTGACTTCCACCCCGCCCACAATAATAATAAATGGGTAGACATTAAAATACTAATGTTTATTAATCTGTTCACAGCACCTCGAGGGTCAGTTGTTTAAAATTTGTTATATTGACTATGTGTATTGGTTTTGGTGACGGATGGTAGATGTATAAGCCAGTGTATTCTAATGGAGGCCAGGAGACAAAATAGTAGGAATCCAGTCTCTCTACCCTGTGCTCTTCCCCGCACATTGAATTTATGATGTCAGGCTGGGTGGCAGGCCTCTTTACTGATGAGCTCTCTTGTTGATCCAAATGTAGGTAAGTCTTTTGGTTGTGTTTGTTTCATAGATAGGCAGCTGAGGCGTGAAGGAGCTGGCCCTAATCCCATTGGTAGTAAGTGGTTGAGCAGGGGTGAGGATTTATCCGTAACAGCTCTGCTAGAGTGCCTCATGTGCCTTATAAGGTGAAACACTTGTATTGTATCCCATAGGAAGGCATCCCTGTGCTTTCTTTAGTGAAAACATGGCATTTGGTCTGGGGGTTGTAGCTCAGAGCAATTGCCTAGCACACAGGCACCCTGGTTCTGGCTCTAGCACTTCACAAACCAGGTATGGTAGTCATGCCTGGCATACCAGCATTTAGAAAGCAGAGGAAGGACAGAAGATCAAAATCATCCTTAGTTACATGAGGAGTGTAAACTGATCAGCCTGGGCCACAGAGCATACTCTGTCAAAACAAGAACATCAATGAAAACAGAGATGGTGGCATTCCATAGCATTGGCTGCTGACTTGAACTTTTGAAACCATGGAATACCCAGTTTGTATTCTCTAACAAAACTGGTCACCCACAGCCAATGAGCACTTGAAATGTGGCTACTGAGACCACACAACAGAATCTAAGATTTTATTTAGTCCTAATGAGCTTTTAAACCCAACGGGGGGATTTTAGAGTGGGATCCAGAAGAATATGTAGCGTGTGTCCTTTTTTGAGGTAATGATGTTTTTGTGACTGTCAGTATATTGGCCTTATTAGCGCGTAGTCTGTGATTGTATGATTACATAGTAGTGATGTTAATGAGGGTGAAGATGGGTTTACAAATCAGATAATTGAATGTTTGAAATTATAATGCCTCAGAACAAAAATCTGTTTGATCACTCACACCAGAGATTGCCAGCCTCCCACATCTGGAAGTATCCCCTTTTTAAATCCTTTGTAGCTCGGCGAGAGTTCCTTTGACGTGCCTTTATCCTTTTCAGCCTTGTAGAGGAGTCTTCCCTCTGTAAAGAGTCCAGCATTTTGGCCAAGCTTACCAATAACAAGTGATAATGAGAAGCTACTAAGGTGGACTCTGCGGGCTAATGGCATCCCCGCGTAGCTGCTGTGTGCTGTGTGTCTTCCTCCTGGAGTTAGGCCCTGTACCATCGTGTTGACAGAGCTCCTGCCCGTGGAGGTGCATCAGGTAATTCGGTGGTAATGAAGCCTCGTTTCATCCCGAATGAGATCACATTAAGTCTGGACGAGCTGCTTACAATGCGCTTTCATCTCAGCTTTATGAGGCACTTAAGGCTGATGATTTTAATCTGTTCTTTACGCTGAGGGAAAGGGCCTGGGTGGCCGTGCCACTGGCCGTGGTGGAGCTCTGAGGCAGGCAGAGCCTCCAGATGGTGGCAGGTTTTGGATGCTGGCCCTCAGCTGCCAGACTTAAACATGTCCGCGGCCCTCTCCTTCAGTGGCGCTAGCCCAGGCACTTTTCTGTTTACGGGGTTGAAGCGTGACACCAGCAGCTGGTATTCCCACTTACTGCTTACTTATTAAGTCTTGGGTCTAGAATTCAGCTTTGAAAGCTTCTGTTTCCCCCTTAAACAAAGAGCTTGTTTTTCTGAACATGGGGAGTGAATAGGCAAACACAATTACTTTTCTATTGTGGTTTTTTTTTCTTTCTTTCTTAGACTCTTGACTCTTCCTCCACTCCACTACCTTTTAGAACTCTTCTCGAAAGCCAGACCCGTTGCTGTGAACTGTGGTGATTGCTGAGAATATGTTTAGGCAGTAGGTGAATCCCATGGGCGGCTTGGGTTATGACCTTGGGAACAACAGATTGAAGTGGACTGTGAATAGACCAAGCCTGGTTAGACATCATCTCTGAAGTCAGTTAATGGGAAGGGTACCTCTGTCCTGAGGGAGGTGTTCATGCACGCTCTGGCTTGTGGCCGCCATGATTCCCCAAAGGGGACCTTCTAGCTATGTTACTAGCAGTGTTCCGCCAGGCAGTTACTCAACACTACCTCTCTCTTTGTAGATTCTGTGGCTTCCATAACCAAGGTGCCAGCCAGACTCATGTGCTTGTGACCACATGAGCTCAGCCCTCCCACACATACAGCTGTCAATAATTTGTAATGACATTTGATCCTCGATTTCTTTATTAAATAACATTAATTACTTTTTTTGGCATGTTGTATGTGTTACAAGTTGTGTGTATTCACACGCATACATGTGTTCCACTCTGTGGGGACAGGGGCTCTGGCTGAACTCCTGCTTGCTGATTTGACTACTGTGTGCTGCCAGCTTGCGCGGGGGGCCCTGCCTGTCCTCCGTCTCTCCACTCACTGAATGCTGGGATGACAGGCAGGCCGCCATGCCCACCCAGCTTTGACATGGGTCCTGTGGACCTGAGCTGTGGTCCTTCTGCTTTTGAGGCCAGAGCTCTATCCACTCTGCAGACTCTCCAGCTTGACTCCTTTTTTAAAAGGGGGGAAAATAGCATAAGGTTTCCATCCATACCAAAGACATTAGATGGATCCAGTTCAGAGCAAATTGTTACTCCATGTTTTTGTATGTCATAACTTGTTCTATAGTCAGCCATATCTCTTGGTTGCACTATGGAATCGTCTGGCTGTAGAGGGTGGTTGTGGCTATCTTAGCTTGCTATTTTGTAGCACTGGTCATGCTTTTAAGGCTTAAAAACAAGGTAATTTAAGTCTGTTTTGAGACACATGGAAAGGAAACGATTTCATAACTATCAGTCACGTGAAACTTGGCAGGCCCTAAGCTCATTAGTGGTCACAGTCACAGGATTGATTGCCAGTTGGGGACCCATGGTTAGCTTATTGCAGAACTGCATCTGGCATAATTGATGTTGTCACCCACCCCTTTCTGCCAACTTCCTTCCAGTAACAACAGCTCCTTGCTTTCCTTGTATAGAATTAACTAGTTTAAACGTGATGCAATCAGCACCTCTATGTCCCCAATACCATGCTGGGGTTGAAAGCACCTTGTCTGGTGCTAGGCAAGTACTCGATCAGTGAGTGAGCCTTAGCTCCTGATCTTGAAGATCTCTTCCTTCCCCTCCCATATGTAGGAAATTTGTGGGTTTTTTTTTCCTTACCAAGTGGATTAGGAGGAAGAGGAAAAGATAGTCCTAAATATGGTGGTTATTTTGTACTTTCTTTCTAAAAAGAATTACAGAACTAGGTGGGCCTCTGAAACGTATACAGCAACTTGAGAGTATGGAATAGTATGAAGGTTAAATGCTGGGTGAAGGTTTCATGGAAGTTGGTGGGTTCTTGTGGAGTTTGCTAGAAAGAGGCATTTTTTTTCTTAGAAATGGAATGGGGGCGTAATAGAAGTGGGGAGTCAATGCAAGCCAGTTTTACTAAATACTTCTTTTCTACTTTGTACAGACACTCAAAGCTTAAGGGTTCACTTCTCTTTATGGGGAAAACACAAGTAGCGTTTTGACTTCTAGACTCTCTAAGTTTCCATAACTTACCTAAAGATAAAATATCTTTGTTCTCAGTAGACTACTCTAACCCTTATTTCATTAGACATGTTTTTTTTCTTTAAAGAATAATGTTAACATTATTTTATTAAACGTGAGTAATATTAGCAACCTACAGGAAATTATTTTATCATTTCAACAAAATGTCCATTGTGTAGTCTGAGCATATAAATTAAATTTCAGGTTTATAAAAGATTTGCATAATTGCTTATGAATTTAAAAGAAAAAAAATTGGATTGTATTCCTGATTCCCTGGCCTGCTCAGCTGGTGTGTTCTCTGGGAATGCGTGCTGGTGTTGGAGGCTGGGGTATTGGCGTGAGTTGGGGGAAAAGGTGGGAGGAGGAGATCTTTGTGACCCATTGGGTCAGAGAGGAACGGGAGATGGCAGAGTGTTGGTTGTGCGGAACTGGGTGGCCCGTGGCCTGCTGCCTCACTTCTCCCTTCCTCAGTGCTTTCGCCTTTACTATCTTGAGTTTGTGAGCAAATCAGACCAGGTGACTGTGAAGAAGTATTCTTCCTGATCTCTGGGAATGGCCACCGCATGGAGCTTCAGCTGTAATAAGACATCGGCTAAGCCTTTATCTTTGCTATCTCTCATTGTTCTGAATGGCTCCAGTGTGCGTGTAAACACAGATATTTATATGCATATAACTGAATCAGAAGTTTCACAAATCCACACTTGCCATGTTTCCTTGCCATGTTGCTCTTTTCTATTATTTCTTATTTGAAAGAATGCCCATCAGTGACCCAGTAAATTCATTATATTCCTAGGAGTGGGTTTTGACCTATAGTTCAGAAACAGCTGTGTAACAACAGAGAACACGTTTGTGTCTTAACAGAGGCTGTCACCCATTGCTGAATGTAAGCCCTTCTGTTTTCTGGTTGTATGATTCTATCTCTTCAGATGGCCCTTGTTTGATCTGATATTTTGACTTAATACCATCCTGAGAACTGTCCCTGGATTCGTGGTATAAAAAGTAAATGGGAGAAATGCAATTGCAAGCTAGAATTGGCCTACGACTTCTCTGTCTGTTGTCTTTGTGTTGTTTATTTGTTACACACGTTCTTGCCCTGCCCACGTTTACAAGCTCTCCTGTGTGTGAGGACAGTTCATGGTTCCTGTGGCCCCACAGTGAGCAAAACGAGAGACGCTGCAGAGACTTGTCCTAGCCTCCAGGACTGTGACAGCACAGCTGCTTTCTCAGAGGCCCCCGCTTGGTGCTCGGTCATGTGTGGTCCTCTGGAGCGTGGTGTAATGGCATGCTTGTTAGGCATTTGAAGTTCGGAGTGTGACTCTTCCTGCCTTTTCCACTTGAGCACACATTTTGGCAGAGGTGAAGAGACGGTTTCTAGGGAGAGAGAGCTATGTATTGTTTCCTTTATGATTTTTAACATGTTGAGCACGGGAGTTTGAAGTTAGACCTAGGTTATTTTGAGGTCTGGAATGGTTTAGGAAAGGTATGTACATACTCAGTTCCCGGGTCCCAGGAACATCAGGACAGCCCTTAGAGCTCTTTGGGAACATGACATGTTCTTTGAAAACAGAATTCTAACTCTCCTGGAATTATATTGTCTTGGGTAGATTTGAGGCAATGATAGTCTTAGAGGTTGCAATTACTTTTAAAATATCTGTATACTAGAAAGAAGTTGTAGTGGACAAATAAATGTCGTGGATTTTATCTTCAAAGGTTATATCTGAGTTACAAAACAAAATCTGTACACATAAAGTCATCTAAACCAGTGATCAAACTAAATACATAGCAAATACAACTTTAGTATGACTATAGATAAGTAGAATTAGACATGAAAGAATAACTGTAGACCTAACATTTGATTGGCTAAGACAAAATAATAAAATGAAACAAAATGACTATAGTTGTAAGAATACTTTAGGAAATCTAGTATGCCCTAAGCAGCTGCATGGGAGAAGTTGCAGTTTGTCTTTTAAAAAATAGTCTGAATCTTACATCTTTTGAAAAATTATCATATTAGGGATTTGTCCCAGAAGACAGGAGCAACTGACATTTAGGTGGTGTAGGGGCATGGGAAGCAAGCCTTCTCTGTGTCCATATTCCATAAGGAAGATTGTGGGTTCAGGAATGTGCGAAGAGGGGCGTTTATCACACAAGGCTGTTTCTTTCCCTTATTCCGAAGTCCACAGCTATCAATTAAAGCTTTCTAGTCCACGTTAACAGATGGCAATTTACATCAGGCTTAGAAACAAAGCTGGGAACACTACCGCACTTAACTCATGAACACTCCCTCCCTTCCTGGAACAAAGACTTTGGCCTCCTGCGTGGTTGTCTGGGAGAAAATTAGTGAATTCTTTTCTGTGATTTCATGGAGAAAGAAAAGGGCATCACTGTAGAAATATTTGACTCCCCCTACAAAAGAAGGAAACTTGAATACTTAAAAATAAAAAATATGTGTGTGAACATTTGGTGTCAGAGGATAAGTGGGGTGCATCAGCCTGTCCTGCCATGTTAGTCCCTGGAGGCGTTAAACTCAGGTCATCAGACATGGCAGCAAGTGCCTTTGCCACAGCTCCCCAGGACATATGGCATTCTCCAAACAGTGTCATGGTTTTGGCTTTGAAGCAGAGTGATGCCCCCAAATAGAAACAGTATCTAAAATAAAACACAGAGATGTGGGATAAATACTCAAAGCAGAGGTCATGTTTTAAAGCTTTGTAACATTTTTTTTACATAATTTAAATTTTCTTTGGACTAATTTTCCTGAGGAATGTATTCTTTGGACTGGGGAGATGGCTCAGTGGATAGAGCGCTTATGTCATGGGCCACCTGTAGTCTCAGCACCTAGGAGGTGCAGGTGAGGTCTGTAGAGTGAGCTGCTAGATAGCAGCCAGACAGCTGGCTGAGAGACCATGCCTCAGTGAGTGAGGTGGAGAGTGATGAGGGAGACCTCCAAGGTACATGTACACATACCTGCACCCCACGAACGCACCTTTACCCTCCACCTGAGCACACGTACCACCAACATCTTGCTTTTTTAAAATGCACCTTCTCCTCAGTTCATGGTATACAGAAGTAGCTCTTTTATAGTGTGCCAGTATCTCTGGAGTTTTGGAGTTCAGGAGGCCATTGCAGATGCTCCTGTCAACGGAATGTGCCTTTCTGAACCTATTGGAGGTCGGTGAGCACCTGACTGGTGTACCCATGTGTGTCATGTTCCTTTTTGTTTGTTTGGAAACGTCAGTCTCAGCGTGTGAAAAAGCCAACCTCTGCCTTTCATCCTAGCTCATTTGAAATGAGCCAGCTGCCCACTGAGTAAACGTATGGAAATATTTGGGTTGCTTTAGATGAAAACATTGGCTGTGGCTGAGGGAAGTGTGTTCTCCACACCTATGCCTTTAATGGTAGATGTCCATTAGCTGCCACCCAGGGAGGTTTCCTTATTTTCATTGATTTAAGGGATATTTCTGAAATGGGAGCTGGATGGGGGTTGTCATAAAGTCCTGCCAAAGCAATTATTTAAAGACAAAGGAGCCAGTCCTGATGAGACCTGATAGACTATGGTCAGATGGAAGGGGAGGAAGACTTCTCCTATCATTGGACTGGGGGAGGGACATAGGAGAAGAAGAGGGAGGGGCTGGGAGAGGGGCTATAGGTGGGCTACAAAGTGAATAAACTGTAATTAATAAAATAAAATAATACCAAAAAAAGAAAGTCACGATTGTGATGGGACTGTGCCCGTTTGAACTGTGTTGACACCAATGCAGGTGGTGAGGAACCCTGTTGTCTCTGGTTTTTGTTCTGCTAATGTATGGCATAGGTGGCAGTTCGCTCACACTTATAGAAAAGTCAGCATTTCCTAGGTTTTGGGGGAGAAATTGATCTGTGTGGTTGAGCCAGTTGATGTCCCAGAATTGGGAAGACGGATTCTTACAGTAGGGTCTGGACGGAAGTCATGCAGTCAGCATAGAATCTGCAGTGTCCTCCGACTGAAGAGAAGTAGGAAATAGATGAGAGTTCTAAGGGTCTGCTGTGTCCTCTGGCCTGTCAGCATCCTGAACAGGATGTACCTTTTTCCAAAGCTACAGAGCTTGTGGGGGATCTAGAAGTCTCCCTGGCTTTTGCTAACTTAAGAGGAGGAAAGGGCAGGAGAAGCCAGCCAATGGGAAGTGACTTGGTAAAAGTCTTTAGACAACTGGAAAGGGCCTCTTCAGGAGGGCTCTTTGTTTTTTAACCAGCAAGGCAGAAGTATCTCGGCTTACTCTTGTGTTGCTAGCTTTTGGGAGGTTTCACTTGGTGCCTAGTTTCTCCACACGGGTATCTGTGGAGGAGATAAGTAATTCCTAGATGCCCATGACCTGGGAAGTTGCCAGTACCCTTTCAGGAAGGTGCTGGGTGTCGGAAGAAGCCAGGCTGGTTTCTAGGTGCTCCTTTCTCATTTGGCAAGTGTCTGCTTGTCAGGATGGGACTGTTCCTGGAAGCGAAGGGCAATGGGAGCAGAAAAACCATTCCTAAGAAACCAGAACAATGTGCGAACTCAAAGAGAAAACTAAGACTTACTTGACAAGCCATTCCAACTTCACACTCAGGTCCCTAGTGAACTGTCTGAGGAGGGGGGTCCCCTCGGCTTTTCAGTCACCTGGAGCTTTAGGGAGGAGTTGGAGGAGAGGCCTGGGGTGACTCCCAGTTAACAACTCCACTGCTTAAGTTGTTTCCCAGGGCTTGGGAATAATTAATGTTCCTTTGGAAACTGATGACCTGATCATCAGAGGGTCATTTGAGTCAAAGATCTGTTTGCTTAAAACGTGATATGTAAAGACGGGAATCCTTGGTTCATTTGCTCTGTTTCTCAAAGAGTTGTCTGGCCTGTTTACTCCTGTGTCCTTTTAGGATTGGTTAAGACCTTGGTCCTTGCTAGTGCTTGTAGTTTTCATCTTGGTCCTCGCTAGTAATTGTAGTTTTAATTACCCTTTTGGTTCTCCTTTGTAGCAACCATAGAAATTTGCCTTTGTTTTACTTTTCTGTCTCTGGTAAGAGTAGCTATTTTTTTTTTTTTACCTCAATCAGAAATTGAACCCCAGAAGCCTTCCCCCTCCTCTTTTTCAGTGCTGAGGGTTGAACTTAGGCCATAGTCATGCTAGGCAAGCACTCTGCCACGGAGCCATAGCCTACGCTCCCCCTTTCTTCTTCTCTTGGCACTGTACAAAAATTACTGATCCAGATCTAGCATTCTGAGGGTTGGGTCTTTGTGCTTATAGAGGTTTCCCCCAATGGAACTGTATATACAGATACTCTTGAGGTACCCTCCCCTAGGATTGAGCCAAAGGTCTTGCATATGCTAACCATTTGCTCTCTACCAAGATTACTGTCCCCCAACAGCTCCTCTATTTTGAGTTTTGCATTTTATAAGTTAAAAATCCTAAGGTCTAGGGCTGGAGAGAAGGCACAGTGGTTAAGAACATCTGCTGCTTTCTCAAGGTTCTGTGTTCAGCAGCCACATGGTGTTCCACAATCTCCTGTAACTTCAGTTTCAGGGGATCTGACGCCCTCTTCTGGTTTCTGAGGGAGGAAACAATCATGTGGTGCACATGCATATATGAAGGCACTTCATACATACACATACATTGATAATAAAACTTTTACCACCTTATTCTACACATAGATTTTACAATGCAGTGTTGACTTGGTATAAGTTTCTTTCACCTTAAAAGAATAGAGGGTCCTGGTGAGATGACTCAGCAGTTAAGAGCACTGGATCCTCTTCCAGGGGGTCAGGGTTCAATTCCCAGTTCCCACAGAGCAGCACACAGATGTCATGAGCTCACATATGTCAAATGAAAAAAATACTGAGTACATTTAGGGTGCCAAAAAGAAAATGCACAGTACTGTAAATTAGAAGACCCAGTGACTGTGTTGGTGAGGGTACTAATAGGTGACAACTTCCCCATTTATGCCTTCTTTGTCATTATTCCTCAGAGCAATTAGGTTAGGGCATTAAGCTTCTGGGCTTCAGAGCCGTGGGTGGCTAAGGCTGACCACTTGATTGGCTGGGAAGAGCTTTTGTTCTGATTAGTGCAACAGTTTTCTCATTCATCATGGCTTAGCAAAGTTAACTGTTAACTTGCAACACACAGTGTATGGGTGTGAATAATTCTTGAATGTATGTGACACTTTGATCCTACTTCATCTTAGAACAGTTCATGGTTGCACGTAAGTCAGGGTTACCTATGACCTATTTAATAGTTCAATAACAGGAGACTCACCATCCGCTAAGATTGCAAGAAATAGTAAGTAGTATTTTGGTTTTGGGGGCCTGTCTGCATGGGAATTCTTTCCTGTGTCAGTTATATGAACTAATATGAAAATTGGTCCAATACATCTTTTTTCTTTTATAAACATTTTTCTTGCACAAACCCTATCTTGCATAAACTAAGCTTTATTCCTGCCTGTCCTAATCATTTCCTTTCCATGGATAAGTAGTATTCCTTGTTATTTGTGAGGCTGATGTAACAGCACAGCTGTTGAATGCTTGGCATTTCTACTTCTGGTGAAATGCTATTTGTGCAGGTTTATCTGATCCAGATGTGTGACTAGCAAGCTCCATTTCTAATTATAAGAGCGGCCAAATTCCATTATGAGCACATCATGGGATTGTCGGGCCGAGAGGCATCCTGAGAGGACATCTAGTTCATTCTCTAGCCTTTTAGCAGGGACACACTTCATAAACCACTCTAGCACCGAACAAAGCGGTAGGAATGTTCCCCTCATGTATAGATGAACTCAGGTTATTGGCATTACAACTGGAAAGAGACACAAAGGTCCCCACTGCTCTGGCTTTCTTGTGACATGGGAATGCAGATTCAGGCCCAGAAAAGTTTGACTTCATCTGGCTGCACTTTTAGCTTTCTTGCCTAGAACTTCCAGTGCTTTCTGCTGAAGTGTTCTGTGCTGAGGGAGAAAGGGTAGACGACTGGGTTGGCAATGCCAGTTCAACAAGCAGGATGTAGCTCTCTAGCTCCTTCTTTAGAAGAGAGGTGATGAGCTTGTGACAGCTGGATTCCATTGGAGTGTCATAATTCTTTCTGAAACCTAATATGGTATGAGACATTTCATTATATGTGTATTTATGGTGATGTGCTTAAATGACAAAATACATAAGAAATTAGGCATGCCGGTATGGCTGAGGAATTGACAAATGTGCATGAGCTTGCAAAGATAGATGGATATTTCTGAATAAGTGTGTGATCCTTTAACTCAGCCTTCAGTCTCTGGTTTTATTTTGTCTCATACGAGTGCTGTGTGGCTTCTGGCTCTTTCTCAGATCCTTTAGATGAAGAAGATCTACTGCATCATGGAGAAAGGACCTTACTGTTTGGGTTATAAAATGAGATACACACCAGCATATTGGTTAGTCCCTGTTCTGGTTTCCATGGAGTAATAGCTATCCACATGGCTTCATCCCACCCAGCACTAAGTTTGTGTTGATGCCCAG
Organism: Pachyuromys duprasi; assembly: GCA_028658305.1. NCBI lineage: Eukaryota > Metazoa > Chordata > Mammalia > Rodentia > Muridae > Pachyuromys > Pachyuromys duprasi. The sequence continues at coordinate 46,844,584 of CM053766.1, forward strand.
CAATGGTGAGCTTGGGAACTTCTCTCCTTTTATTGTATGCAGCTAGTAGGTAAAGTGCTTCTTGCTATAGGGGCATACATATACACAAAATGTAATAAAAACACTTAAAAGAGAAAGAGATGAGCAAGTAAAATAGTACTAGAAACTTCATAGTGAGAAGAGATCAGGAGAGTATTGAGGAGAACATTCCTACAGAGAATGTTAAATTACTGGGCAGTCTGGAGACTGGCAATGGAAGGGACATGCAAAGAATGTTAGTTTGATTTCTTCCATAAATCAATATTACCATGACTTCAGAGGTGATCATATTACAGTAAAAATTAACATGTACTCAAAACAAGCAAACAAAAAACCAGGGTTACAAATCATGTTTTGAGTACTATAAAACCCGTGTATCTTTTTGTGAAGTCAAAGCAGAGTTAGCCCTTTGGATGCACACATTTGGTTGGCTGTTTCTCAAGCATTATAACCTTTTTCTTAAAGTACAAAGGTTCTTCATACTCTTTATAAAAACTTTTCAGAATAGAGGTAAGAAAAGCAGTCCCTGTCCTTGGCACCACAGCTGCTGTGTGTGTGTGAGTATGGAGCACACAGTGGAGGGGAAGGGGGGTCCTGATTCCTGTGGCTGCTGGTTGCTCAGGAAGAGTGAGAATCTGCTAAGGCCTCAGAAAAGTTAAGATGAATGGCGAATGTCTGCTGAGATTTATGAGGTGGAGTCTAATTTCACCACAAAAAGTTATTCCAATATTCTGCTCATCGAGGTGGAGGGTAGGAAGGGTTAAGCAGGTCAGGCAACAGTGCACCTTGTGTATAGGAGAGCTAAGTAAGGAGTGCACAAGTTAATTTCTTACCTATACAGTTATCTAGCTAAGTTAGCCTTGTCCCTTTTTTTTCTTTAAATTACTTATTTTATATGTTGAAGAGTTTTACCTGCATGCTTGTGTACCACATATGCATAGTGCCTGCAGAAGCCAGAAGAGGGTGTCAGAGCTTCTGGAGCTGGAGTTCCAGATGGTTCTGACCTACCATGTGGGTGTTGGGAATTGAACCCGGGTCCGTCTGGAAGAATAGCCAGTACTCCGACCTGCTGAACCATCTCGCCAGTCCCAGCATCTTATCTTTTAAAAAAACCTTTTGCTCAGATAAAATTTTATTTTTGTCATTTCTTTGTAGTTTGCATGTGCGTGTGTCTGCACTTGTGCACAAGTGTGTGGTGGCCAGAGGTTGAAATCTGGTGTCTTTGGTCTCTCCCCACTTGATTTTTTGAGGCAGAGGCTCTTGCTGCATGGGCGCTTGGAGCTCGCTGAGCCAGCTTATCCATCTAGCCAGTGTGCCCTGGGGATTTCTCGTCTGCATCCCCAGAGCTCTTGGATTAAGGTTGTGACAATGCTTGTGCCAGGCTTTTGATGCGGGCACTGGCAATCTTCATGCTTGTAAAGCAAGAGCTTGGTGCACTGAGCCATTTCCTCAGATGACACTTGTCTGTTGTATGGGACTGAGTGGTTCCCTGCACCCTTACCAGGTCACAAGCACCTGTTACTCGGGCTCCAGGACAGCTGATGCCTTCTCTGGCCTCTGTGGGCATCTGCACTCATGTGCTTCTTCTCCCACCCTGTTGTCGTACGTTTATTTACATTTTTATATCTCTTTCTCCCTACTCCACCCCAATCCCTCCCAACACCAGGTAGGAGAGAGAAAGGGTTAGTGGGAGAGGGGGTGCAGTTCTCTTAGCTGCTTCCTGTTGGTTAGGGTCATCAGGTTCCTTGGAGCCAGTCCAATCCTCAGTTCAGGAGAACTTCAACTTTTTGTCTCACTGTATCAACAGGAACCAGGAGCAGCAAGAGGGAAGCAGCAGCAGCCTTGTTCTTTCTCAGAGTGCCCCAACACTCTCTGGGCTCTGGCATTTATTCTCTCTCCAGAATCCTGAGATTTAAACCCTCTGCAGCTGGCAAAGAGCTCCTCTCGGAGCCCACACGGTGCAAATAGTTTGCAGTTGTGGACCATCTAAAGCAGTCTCATATCCCACACCTGGGATTAGAACAAAAAAATGTTTATATCTACACCACCACCCCTCTCTCATATAGGCACCCTCACTCCCCAAATCATTCTTAGAAAAGTGGGAGGCTATGTATGGAGAATTCGTAATTCCAGTTACCTTTATTGGTTTTGAATCTTATGTGTTCTGTTCTTGCATACTACTCATTCAGTTATTCATACTAGACTCTGAGCCCCATGAGGATGGGGGTTTGGTCTGTTCTTCATTGTCTATACCAGCACTGCTTCACAATAGGTGTCCTGCTGCTTGTGCAGTGAATCAGCAAGGCAGAGTGTTCTACCTCAGGGCGATGAGACCAGTCTTAGGGCATGTCCTCAGCCTTGAGCTGAGGTGTCTTTGGATACTCTGGATTACCTCACCTAAATCTGTAAGGTGGAATTTATAATCTGGGATAACAAGATGGAACCTACAGATTTGGTTTGAGTTTCGGAAAATTGGAAGTGACGTCTAAGTACGTAAAGAAGTCATAGAGAACATTTCTAGTTTCTTTTTGAGAAACTGAGACTGACCCTGCCACCTGCCTTCATATTAGTGAAGGTGTAGAGCTGGAATTCAGAAGGGCAGTTGCTCAGTGTGTCACACTCCCCATCTCTCTCTGTTTACTCGGGAATACTGAAGTAAGTGTATTTTTGCTATCCTGTAGTGGTTTGATTGAACTAGGGAGAGCTTCCTCTCTAGCCGTCTGTTGGGAAAGGTGGGAAGTGAAGGCAGACTTGTTGATGGATGGCACCGTCTTCTTGGTTCTGGCAGGCATGTGATGTAAACATGTCTTAGATAACTGAGCCCTCCATCCTTCTGCAGTTTGTGGTTTTGATTGCTGACAGTATGCAAAAGGCAAGAGACAGTCACCCAAAGGAAACAACCTCAGTGCTCTGTCTGTGGACTGAATGGGAAATACCTTCCTTGTGAACTGCTAATGAACGGTGAATTTAGGTGTTAAAAGGGTGTGGCCACATTGGTTGGCAGCCAGATATAACACTGCAGATGCCCTAAAGATGCAACCTATATCTCTTGTTGAACACACAGTGTTTCTATTTGTAATGGTATAAAATGCAAAAGATTAAAAAATAATTGCTTAGTGAAAGTTTATCAGGATGAATATTTAGATTTGTCATTGCTTTGAACACTTAAAGTTTGGGTTCAGTTTCCCTGTCAACATAAATTGCAGGAATTCCTAAGGTGTGTTAGGTTGGGGAGTTTCAAACTATGCTGAAGTAGAAAAATAGTTTATATGTTGCTAATAAATGGGTGAATATGATTATGTAACAATTTTTTTAGACTCATGAACTGCATATTTAATTATGGGCTTATCTAGTGGAGTCAATTTTATTTCACTCTTTACCCGAAAACTGAGCAAAGTTCTTACCTGAAGGGATTATGTAAGTGACATGCTAATGACACTTTATATATTCTTATAATCTCTATAAAATTCAGATTTCATTAGAAGAATTGAGATTTACACTGTTAATAGATTACCATTACCCACAGCATTCTGTGAACACAGGGCCTTGAGGCAAGTTTATATTCAGCAGTGTTTAGTCCTGAGGTAATTCTCTGTGTAGGCCGCTAGAGTGTTCAAGAACCATCCACTTTTTAACTCTGATGACTTGCTAATGGGGTTCCTTTTCATAGCACATGTCAATTCTTATCTAGACGGATTCAGGAGAAAAAAGACCCATAATACGTTCTTGATCTGTGTACCATCTTCTTATAAAAAAAAAAAAAACAACAACCTTTTTTTTTCATGACAGTGTTTCTCTATGTAGGCCTGGGACTTGTTCTGAAGACCAGGCTGGCCTCAAACTAAGAGAGATCCACCTGCCCCTGCCTCTCAAGAGCTAGGATTAAAGGCACGCACTGTTACCACCACCGCCCAGCTGTTTTTCTCTTACTTTTAACCTAGGTTTATAGTGTCATTTCTTCTGGGACACTCTCAGGGATATAATTTTGGTGACATGATTAAGTTAGCGTAGAATCCAGACAGGATGGAGACAGTAACTGTGGAGCCTTTATTTGGGGTCCAGAAGATAAACGGTGAAGGAAATTGTCATCCTCCAGCTGGTAGGCAGGGTACCTAGCTTACTGCGGCTGTGTTGTGAACTGCCAGCCCAGCTGTGGCTGCTTCTGCTGCTCCTGGGGAGCTGCTGTCACTCAGGTAGAACTGATTTGAGTCTTAGCACTGGCCATGTTGGGACTCGGCCTGCAGAAGCTGGTGTGGTGGGCAGAGACAATGGAGTATCATTTGGGAAGCTTGGAAAATAAGAGTAAGTCTGTTTTGGAGTGGGTGTGGTAAAGAGATTATTACTTCGTTCTGTGGAAAATATAACTTTTATGGACTTAGATGGAGTCTATTTATAAATGCAAAATGATCTGAGAAGCAGGAGGCCTTTCCTTGTCATTTGGACCCTGAAAAATAAGAAACAGAATACAGATGATCCCAAAGGGGCTGCTGATTAAGGAATAGTTTTACAATTTCCATTGCAAAATTTAAGGAATAGCTTTACAATTTCCATTGCAAAATTTTAATTCTGAAGTTACGTTTTTCAAGTTAGTACTGATAGCAGCGTGCCAAAAGGGAGCTCCCATCCTGTGGTACAGCAGTAATGCTCATGTGGAAATATGATAGGGAATCTTGGTGTTTGCCAGGGGCTGTAAGAATTGCAGGGTTCCATGTTCCTTGTCAGCCTCTTGTGTCACATGAAGGAAATCCAGGAGGCCCCACCCACAAAATAATTAGACACGGGTAGCAGGGGCAGTCTCGTTAGTAAGAGAGGAGAAAGCAGACTGTGGCCCTCTGCCCGGATCTCTAGCTCCACCCACCCCTCCCTGAAGTTAATTTTCCTCTGAGTAAAGAAAGACCTAGAACCAGGAAATGGCTTGCCATGTCTTGTTCTGGGAACAGCTGGCAGTTGAGAAATGCTTATCTTCTAAGGTGTGACCGAGCAGTGGTTTGTACAGCAATCGTGTTCTCTTTAGAGCTATGTGGCTAACTGAGGTACTTTCTAGGGAGAGTTTCTCCTTTATTGGTGATCCCAATCCCAGGTAAACAAAGACCCAAACCACAATCACAGACCCTCACAGTAGGAGGGACTTTGTCCATTAAGGATTAAATACTTGGTACTCTAAGTAAACGGAGGGCTAAGAAATAGAGAGCAGCTGGGATCTCTAAGCTGGTCTTTCTCAGTGTCACATGGACTGAATCAAGCTGCATGAGCTGTGGTTGGCATGTCTTTTCAGTTTAAGTATAGTTCCTTTTTGGTAGATTACTGAAGCCGGTTTCTTCATGATTATGTTGTGAAGAGTAATTGATTGCTAAGACGCATTTTAAAAATAACCCTTGGAAAGTAGCGGCTGTGAATGTGTGACCTTGTTTGTGCTAGCCACGTTCTATGGAGTGAGTGATAACTGAGGGTGATAAGCTTATGCTGAAGATAGGAAAATAACGATGCTATTCATTTATTCATCAAAACCTGAAGATGTGTAGGCTGGGAAGATGGTATTCAGCTTTCTTATGGGATAGAGTAGGCACTGGCAGAGAACTGTGTTTGGGGGATTGCATCAGACAGAATTAGCCTTGAGTAAATAGGATTTTCAATTTCTTGAGTTTTTAAACTCAGCTAATATCCATAAAGTAATGATTAGATTATGGGAAAGTATTACTAATATTCACTGATTTTTGTCTTCTGAAGTAGATAAAAGAATCAAGAACATACAACAGGCATCTTATACAGGATATGAGATTAGAGGCAAGAAGTTTTACCAGAGAGTTTTTCTTTAACCCTGGAGAAAAACCAGTAGAAATTCACTAGGGATGAGTGGATTTCCTGAAGAATGTTGAAGGCAGGATGCAGTGTGGCACATCCGTGCATGGAGGTTTGGAGAGTTTCCCTGGATGGACAGTCTTGAGCCACTGGCTGATTGAAGATGCCAGTGTTTTATCAAGCCCTCCAGAGTGTAGACATATTAAGTAGTAATTGCAGGCATAGCACAGACTTAATCTAGGATAGAGGGTCTTAGAACATTGAAAACAAAGATCCCAATAAGGCTGTTCTGTGAAAAATCAAGGGTATGAGACTTTCAAGAATTGTAATTTGGATTAGCTAGTTCAGGGTCTCTTGAAGTCCTAGGTTGAAAGCACAGTGACTCAAAATGCAAAACTGGATATCCAGGATCTGCAACAGTGGGTGTTTGAACAACAGAGGGATAAATTTGCAGGTCATCCATCTCATCACTTAGAATTCAGTTACAAGTGTGATTTCAGCATCTATTATTCATTTGTATTAATATTTTCAGTGTGAAGATGTGGTGTCTGTTAGATGAGGTATCTGTCTATCTCTGGCTGTTTGTATCTGTCATCTATCTATCATCTCTCTATCTATCTGTTATCTAATTTTCTGGATGCAGGGTGTCATGTAGCCCAGGCTGGGCTTTAAACTCCCTATGTAGCCAAGGATGACCCTGAATTCCTGATCATCTTGCCTCCATTTTCCTAGTGCTAGGACGGCAGACATGTACTACTGTACCCTGTTTTATTCTGGGAATCAATCTTAGGGCTTTGTGCAAGCTAGGCCAGCACTCTAGCAACTGAACAACACGTCTCAGAGCTGCAGTTCTAGTACTTCAATTATCAGATGCTTCCTTTAAAATTTTTGAGGCACATTTGGATTCAGTGTCAAATAATCTGAAGTGGAGGCTGACACTTTGTGAGTGTGACTTTCACAGCGTTGTGCGCCTGTGTCAGCTCCAGGAAGGGTTGACTACAAGGATGTTGTTTTCACACCAGTGGATAAGGTGACATGGATCTCGTTGCTCTTTAATCTCATGACCTTGGGCAGTCATCGCTGATGACCACTGAGCTGGGGCAGTTAATCTTTCCCAACATTGCACTGCAGGCAAGCGCTGGATCAGTAGGTCTGCACATGTAAGGGAAAACCGAGGGAGTCACCAACAGTGCATGCTAGGAAGCACGCACTCACCCGTGCTGGGAACCCGGAAGGAGTTCCTGGTGGGATCACAAAGACGAAGCTGTCCTTATTTCCCCAGCCAGCCCCAGCCTGTGTATCAATTTGCTTGGTCGTGTAGCAGGATGAGGTTGTAAAATGAACTGAATTGGGCTCCAGCTTACATGATGAAGGTATTCTTTGTAGGCTCTGGTAGTGAAGGTACAAGCCTAGTTAAGTTTTCATGTCAGAACTCTTTCTTGCCATCGAGAAGCAGGGGAGATCCTTAGCAGGATAAGGCTGCCCTTGGGACTAGGCAGAGGCAGTTGCATATGACAGCGTCCTTCTGAAGTGCTTTGGAAGGATTTCTTTTCAAATAACCCTGTGTAAGCCCTGCTCTGTCTTCTCTGTTACACCACACAGGAGTTTATTTGGCTGTTTAAAGCTTCAGCTGTGTTTAAGTCTGTTGTTTTGGTTGCTGCTTCCTTTAAATCACTTGAATTCCCAAAAGGAGTTTAAGAATGGTAAGCTGTGAGAAGAGCTGGTGTGCTCTGATAGGTCGAATTTCCCCATAATTCACAGGTGAGTGCCCCAACCAGGAAATCTAAGTTATTGAACCTGTTACTTTCTGACTGCTAGCCTCATATTCCAAGATTATGATTTTGGAACATTTTGGGTTACCTATTTTCAAGTTAGGTATGCTCAACTGGCAGACTGCATGGAAATATTCTAAACACTAGGAAAACTCTAAAATCAAACCACTCTAGAGGTTTTCATTTGTGATAAGGGATTCTCAACCCGAGTTAGAAATTATAAAAGTCAGATGTGTAGAGCCAATATAGAAATGGGTATTTTAGTGCATAGTATACCATGCATATACTTCTGTACATACATATGTACATATGTGCACTCTATGTCACTAATGCATATTTGTTTTGTGGCTGTGATGCTAGGAAAGCACATTTATATCTGAAATTTAATATATTACCATCGGTTTCTTAAAAAAATTTACTTTCAGTAGTAGGAAGTATATTTAAATATTCATTCCATGACAACATACATATACATGTATGTGTATACAATTGTAGCCATATTTTGTGTGTATGTGCAAGAAGTGGCTTTTTTAATGTAGTTCTGGCTGACTTGAAGCTCACTGTGTAGACCAGGCTGGCTGTAAAATGTATAAAATTACAGCTCTCCGCCCCCTCAGTGCTGGAACTATATATCTTATTATGTATTTTGACAAGAGCAGCCACACAATGCTGCACAGTGCATTCACCTTTCCAGGAATGGCTTGTCTTACTAACCCTGTGCTGTTTGTGGAGGGATAGGGACATTGAGTGACTTAGGATGCCTCGCAGAAAAAGCAGCCTGCATTTCAGACCACAGCTCCTGTTGATAATAGGCCTAGTACCATACCTGGAGAGACCCCAATCAAAATAGTTGCTTTGGGGAACTATCCCCTCAACAGCTTCATCTCCCGGGATGTCCTCCTGACCTCCCGCTGCTCAGTGAGCGAGTGTGTAGAGCTCAGTGGAAGGAATGTTCTGGAAGCAAATTATATGAGCTGCATTCTGCAAAGGGAAAGGATGGAGAGACAGTATGTAGGATAAAGTGGTCCTGTGTTTTCTCAGAAGATAGATTCAGAGTTTGATTCAGAGCTAGAGTGCTGCTGTGGCTAGTGGTGTCACTGGGAAGGAAGGAGCTGAGTAGCTAGGCCTCTGCAAAGCAAGAAACTGTTCAACAAGCATGACTTAAAAATACTGAGAAATCCGTGCTTTTCGTTGACTCACGCGCAGTTCTAATTCCGACCACAACTCTCCTCATCTTCCTGTTATTCTGTATAAAGTACATTTTACTATTTGAGAAAGGAAGTCCTGGGATAACTAACTGGAGGATATGCTAGAGTAAAACTAAATTCTGGGGGAAGGTAGGCTGTGTTTCAAGGTAGGCTCTGGGATGTTAGAGGAGGTGGTCTGTGGGGAGGTAGTTTGTGAGGAGGTGATCTATGGGGAGGTGGGTAGTGAGGAGGTGGGCTGTGGGGAGATGGGCTGTGTGTGGAGGTAGACTGTTATAGCCAGTGGTTCAGTACCAGGAGCTGTTGGATGGGTTTTGTGATAGGTTTGTCTTTCCCTGGATGTTCATTCTTCACTTCTCATCTTTTCACTTGGACACTTGACAGGATGATTTTACCTGAAGTTGTTCTCGTAATTATGTGCGTAGGTCCGGTTCGATTCAAGGGAACTGAACAATTCCTATTGCCTAGAGATCCCTTAGCCACCGGAATGTCCTAGCACATTCCATGATGATGAGATGTAAACAGACCCATATGGTCATTCTGGAGTCGTTCCAGAAGGCTGTTTGTTACTGGAGAAGGGACCGTCCAGAGTGTGTTGCCGCCACCAAGGCTCCCTGCCCCGGTGGAAAGATGTAGTAGTAGATGTTGGTGATGTTGTTGATCCAGGTCTTGTGTGGGCCTAGGGGTGGGTGTGCTTGGGACATAACTTTTAACAGAAACTTGAAGATGAGACGTGCTGTCCCAGCGGTGGCGAGTAAGTACCTTTGTGCCTGGTGCCATGAACAGAAGGTATGTTCAATCAATTTTAAAATAGAACAGAGCTTACAGAATAAGGACGTGAAGAAAGAAAACCTTGTTTTGTTTTGTGGCAGAACTAGGGATTGAACCCAGGGCTGGACAGTTGTTAGTGAGGAGCTCTTCTGTTGAGCTGTGGTCCCAGCATGGTTTTTGTACAACTGCTAATATGCTTGTGTTTTAAGCTGATAATGACAAAAGAGTTGAAATTTGAAGACATCCTAAATAAAAGTTTGTAGTAAGCTCAGGTTAATTTACTGAAGAAAGGGTGAAAAAAAAGGTAAGTGGACTATCCGCACGGGCCTGCTTGCTGCAGCTTTACGTGCGTGCTGTCGTTCATGGCCCCTGCTGTTAATGCACCACAGTGGACACATGTGCTGGGCCTTCACTTTTGTCTACAGCTCATCCACTCTCAGCAGCGTCGAGGCTTGAAGCTTGACGCAGGGCCAGTGTCCCATGCAAGTATATAGAGTTTAATCTTTCCATACTGTATTTTCTTTCTTTCTTTTTTTTTTTTTTTAAGATAGGGTCCCTCTGTGTAGCCTCGGCTGTCCTGGACTCACTTTGTAGACCAGGTTGGTCTTGAGCTCATGGAAATCCACCTTCTTCAGCCTCCCAGAGTGCTGGGATCACAGGTGTACACCACCGTGCCTGGTTTGTACTGTATTTTCATTATCTTTTTTTAAAACTATTTTTTAATGATTTTTTTTCAGTTTATGTTATGTAGATGAGTGCTCTATCTACATGTACACCTGAATGCCAGAAGAGGGCTTCAGATCCCAGTATAGATGGTTGTGAGCCACCATGTGGTTGCTGGGAATTGAATTCGGGACCTCTGGAAGAGTAGACAGTGCTCTTAACTGCTGAGCCATCCCTGCAGCCCTCCCCCCTTTTTGTGTGTGTGGCTTGACATGCTTAGGCTAGATATGTTCTAAGCAGTGCTTGGTTGGGGAGATGGCTCGGTAGGTAAGGTGCTTGTTGGGAAAACACGAGGCCCTGAGTTTGAATCCCTAGGGCCCATGTCTAGATAGATGTGCTAGCACGCAGCTGTCATCTCAGAGTTCCTGTGTTGAGATGGGAGGTAGAGATAGAGCTCTCCAGAAGCCAGCCAGCCAGTTAGACTTGCATATGCCAACAGGGAACAGGAGACCCTGTCTCAAACCAGGTGGACAGTGAGGACAGATACCGACCTGCACATGCATACCAGGATATATGTGCTCCCTCTCAGATTACAGGAAAAATAACAGAACAACAGTTACTTACCATGGTGTGTCTATATGCAAAGCGTGACACTTCACTTCCTTAGTGTGAAGACTGTTACCTATTCTTGTTTTCTTTCTTTCCTCTTCCTTTTTATTCCTTTCCCTTCCCCCTCTTCCATTTATTCTTTCCTCTCTTTTAACATCCTTGCTTTCTTGAGCAGGTGTCCTTGAGTGTGTTCAGGCTCATCGTGACCTTGTGACCCTCTGTTTGTACCTTTGATATGATGGGACCATAAGTGTGTCCTTACCTTCCCTACTGCCCATTTGATGAGAAAGCCAACACATTCTCATGCTGTTTTACACAAATAGGACAACAGTTTGAGCCTTGTTTCTGTTAATCCGTCTAATACCGAATGGCTGTGTCAAGATGGCAGACGCCTCTGGCCATTCAAGTTACCAGTGTTTCACGGCATGGATGACACACTACAACTACCTCCCAGCTTCCAGTTGTTCATGCCTCAGTGTTTACCTTTACACACACACAAGGTATTTGGAATCATGGCATGCATTTTGCCAGCCTATTAATAATTTTACTGGCAGGAATGTACCTGGTTGCTCAAGGTTAAGTGTTTTGGGGCCAAGTATCTTGTGTTTCATGGCTGGTGTGTGCTAGGTGTGAACAGCCAGTGAGAAGTGTCCTTTTTTTTTTTTGTTCTAGGGAGATTGCGAATAAACTTTCTGGCTTTTCAGAAACTTGCATACATGCTAAACATAGTTGTATAATTGTGTTCTGATTAATTCATTGAGTTCATTCATAATTCTCCTCAGGAGATGCACACATCCGAGTGGTATGTCATTCCAGTGCAGTATCGTCTCCAAAGAAAACAAGCACGCCTTTGCGTGCATGCGGGGCTAACCAGAGTATCATATGTTTCTCCTAGTTTCTTCTTCCATCTCTCTGCCAAGATTACGAACCAGCACTTGCTTAGCTCTTTATTTTACTTTATTTTTTTTAAAGACAGGGTCCCTTGTAATCTAGACTGTTCACAGACTCAGTATGTAGGAAAGGGTGCCCTTGAATTGATCTCCCGAGAGCTGGGACTGCAGGCATGGCCCACCTGGCTTGGTTTATGTTGTAGTAAGGGTGGGCCCGGGCTTTGTTCCTGCCGGGCAGACATTCCACCAACTGAGCTCCTCATCCAGTCTTAGTTTTCAAGAGTTGTCCCTGTTATTATCATAACCATCAAAAATAAAAGATTGGAGAGGCCAGGGCTTTGTGGGAAAAAACATTCACTAGGCAAGTATACGAACCAGAGTTCTGGTCCCCAGCACCCATGTAAAAGCCAGGCATGGATACTTGTGCCTGTCACCCCAGGATTGGGGACTGGAGACAGGCCAATCCAGAGAGCTTGCTGGCCAGCCAGTGTAGTCAAAAAAAGGCAAGGTTTAGGTTCAGTGAGAGGCCCTGCATCTGGGTGGTTAAGGTAGAGAGTCATAGAGGAAGGCCCAGACAGCTGGCGTTTGTCTTTGCATGCTTGTATTCTCTGTGTGTGCATGTCCATGTACCTACACACAAATAAAACAAGGTTGACTTGCTCCCACGATCACTTTAGTCGGGGCTGTTTCTGAGTGTGTGATTATGAACAGTTATAACTTGTTTCATTCTTTCCTGTATCTTAAGATTGACTGTTCTGTGGAACATGGGACTAAAATGCGGGACAAATATTTTGACAAAGTTTGGAAGAGGGCTGGTGGAGGGGGTAAGTGAGCTCAGATAGGGTGGGAAGTGGCTTCTTCAGCGTTGGAAGACTAGGCTGGCTCACTCTCAGAGACCCCTGTGTCTCTCAGCCAGAGCTTTGGAACTCTTTTGTGCCAGTTAGGGACTAGCATAGTTGCTGTAGCTAAAGTATGTAGCAGATTCTATTCTTAGGTTTATCCTAGCTGGTTCTCACATGATTGACAGAATGCACTCCACCCAGAACGTCTGATTTATTTTGGCAAAAAGAGGAGGCTTTTATGGAGCAGGTTATCTAAAAAAAGTAAGCCTGGGGAACAGGCCCCACCCAGCCCCCTCCCCCTTCTTTTAGATGTTTGGGTTGGTCCCAGTGAGTATGCCTAATCCAGGGATTACTCAGCAAGATGACCCAAGGGCTGGTTTTGTGAATGTTACCAAACTGTTACTGAACCACGGATGTTCTGCCATTGTTGGGTCCCACAGTCAGAGTTGAATGGTGGCAATTAGTTCTGTGAGGTTTGGACAAACCCAGCTTAGCTCCTTCAGGCCTTTTTGTTCTATTGTAGTTTCAGAGCATTCCATTATTAAAGTTCCAACAGTCACGTGGTAGAAAGTACTTGAGGCACATGGGTATTTAAAAGTTAATTTTTAATCATTGTACAAATTACAGATGCTTGTTATAGGATATTTTAAAAGTAAAGTAGAAAAGCAAAATCATAACTCATTTACTGCTGCATTAGGCAATGGGTTAGCTTGTCGACCTTTTGGTTGTATTTCAGTCCAGTGTTTTAAATAATTTATGTAATTCGGTGCATGCAGTTCCCTGGGCATTATACTCTGAGTACCTCCTCATGACGTTTCTGGTTTGCTTTCCTCCCATTGCACAGTGGCTCCTTGAAGACAGCAGGATGTAGGACTTTTGGGCCGGGGAGATGGCCCTGTTGGTCAAATGGCAAGCAGAAGAACTAAAGTCTGAGCTCTGGAACCCACACCAGAGGAGCAGGACGTGGTGGGCCTGCCTGTGATCCCAATCCCGGCGAGGCAGAAGTAGGTGGAGCCTTGGGAGGGCTAGGTCAGCCGGTCAAGGCCAGTCAGCCCTAAGAGGGACATCTTAGGCTGTCTTCTGGATACACACACACACACACACACACACACACACACACGCACGCACGCACGCACGGAGAGAGACATGATTTCTGATTGATGTCGATAGAGCAGCGGCCTAAAACAGTTTTTCTATAAAACATGACAACTGTGTGTATGCTAATTGTGATCTCATCACTCTCCTGGGATCTGTTGTTTATTGAGGTTGGCAAGAAATCCAGTACTTTAATTTGAGAAATGAGAAAAGTAAGCCAGATGAACTGCCCTTTGCCCATTTGCATTATTTAATGGCCTCAAAATATTACTCTTAGGGAGTGGCCATCACTTCTCTTTTCGAAGTTGAGAAACCGAGGTATTGAGAGTTTCTTCCAGAAACAGGCTGCTTCCATGCCTTTGTAGAGGGAAAAAAGGTCATAACAGTGTAGAGAAAGTGTGGAGGGAAAAGTTGTAAAGTGGGCTAGTAATTTGATACAAAATTGACCAGATTTATTAGTTGTGTTTTCACCTACTGGTATATCCATTTGATGGTTATGCTTATGTGGTCACTGTTAGCTTTAGTTCCTGTTGATGTTGCTGAAAAATGTGTGCCTTCCCAATCCTCATAAAAATTTATCTATTTACTCATTTATTTATTTTGTGCCTTCCTAACTGAAGTAACATGATGATTATGATTTTTGCTTCGCTGTCAGATACAAGTGGTCAGGGCCTAAGAAGCCACACTTTCAGGCACCCCAGTTCTGATTGCCTATTACATACCTTAACAGAATAGCTCCTTGAGAATATTCTATTTTATTGTGTTTCAGAAGATAATTTCATGGCTTAGGGCTTTAAATTTCTAAATTAAATTTTATTTTATTTGTTTATTTATTTTGGTGTGTGTGTCTGTGCGCATATGCATGTGGAAGCCAGAGATGACTTTGGGTGTTGCTCCTCAAGGCTGTCCACCTTTGAGATGAGGTCTCTGGCTTACAACTCACTAACTAGGCTGGGTGTTGGGGATCAAGTCTACATCCTCAAACATTTTACTGACTGAGTTAGCTTCCTAGATCTGGTGTGTGGGGGTGTGCATGTGTGTGTGTGTGTGTGTGTTTTAATTAAGCAAAATGATGCCTTGAGAGATTTATCTAGAAAATGAAGTGGAACCTTCCACAGTTTTGCTTTTACCTTGGGAGGGATTCTGCAGAATGGTGGTAAACAACACCTGCTTTGTCGGCCCAGAAGTGTAGGCAGCCGGGGCCTGTGAACAGGGCATTTAGAGTGGCTCACCGTCCTGGTGACCTTGGGGAGTTCTGTGGAACTGTGGAGGTGCTGGGTGCCGCTGAGGCCTGCTTCCTGTGTGAGCACCTATTGTGCAGGCTGCCTTTGAATGGGAGGCCTGTGAGAAGTGGTTCCCACAGCGCACAGTGCAGCCTCTGGGCAACGTAAATGCGCATTCCACTTGGGGTCAGGCGAACAGTGCCTGGCGAGAAGCCCCTTGCAAAGAAAGATATTTTGGAGTTCCACTTATTTATAGTGGCCAGTGGAAAATTAATATGCCTGTTAAATCTATTTTTAAAAATGAAAGGGAAGTCTCTCGTCCACAGCGCATTTGCTGAATGCATGTCTGTTTGCTGTGTTACATTTTGACTTTTGCTAGTTCACTACTTTAGGAAGTGAATTTCAATGTCTTCCTCCTCACTCTGTGTTTGAACTTGAGGTTCTTGTCTGAAGAGTTCTTTTTATGCCTCAGGAAGGTTTTTTTTTTTTCTTTGAAAGATATAAATAGAGGAGTGACCCTATATAATACTTAATGAAATCGTTGCCGAATTTCAAATGGGCTCAAGTGAGTAGCCGGCGGGGGTTCGGAGACCTGACAGGTAAAGCTCTTACCTAGGCGTGAGCACACAGTGTTGGTTGTTCTGACATCTGTGATGCTGATCTCTGATTTTAATGGTGCATGTGAGTCTGGTGGCAGGGGGAAGAGGGATGCGATTTTAGACTGCAGATGTACCAGTTGAGCTTGCGCAAGCACAGGCACTCTCCGTTTTGACAAGTTGTGGATCTCTACGGTATTCCCGTTGGTTGCACAAGGAAGCCTCTTTGATGCCGGATGAGAGCTACAATAGCCAAGCCAGCGGGTGCAAAGGCTGTGGGACTGGAGAGTCTTTCATGTGGCGTGGGGAGATGCCTCACTGCTCCTGCCGAGGACCTCAGCTCAGTTCCTAGTGCCCGTGTAGAGTGGCTTACAACTTCCTTTAACTCTGCAAGATCCGAAAATCCGTGGGCACCAGCATTCATGTGCACACACCTGCATGCAGACATGCACACATACACATAATTACAAATAATAAATATTATTTTAAAACGAAGATTAAGGCAGGGCCGTGTTCTGAGGACATTTACCTTTTCAATGCCTGTCAGATTTCAAAGATAGTAAAGAGGCCACAGCTGGGAAGTCAAATTTAGACAATGGGCTTACAGATGAAAGGCCGCAGACAGAATGGAGGTCGGCAGACATGCGTGGAGTTTTGCCAGAAGTGCCTGGTGTGGATTTGTTCCTACCTAATCCGGGATAGTGTTTCACCACAGTGCTGTTTAACCTCTTGCCTTTATTCTAGACTCCTACACCAGGGCCTGGCAGTCGGTGGTATTTGTTAGGCAGTGGCTGTCTTTGGTCAGGTTCATTGGTGGTGTTTTAGAGTGTGCCTTTTGGCTAAGTCCTGTTGGTAATACGGTTAGCGTTTTGTTTCTTACAGAGAAAAGCATCCAAGGTTTTTTTCTACATACTGGATAAAAGGCCTTAAAAGCAACAGAGTCTCAAAAACTGCTGTGGCAAAGCCCCGACCACCCCCTGCGGCAGCCAGTCACTCACCAAGCCGCCCCTCCTGCTCTTAGCTTGTTGTTGTTCTTTTAAGTATTATTATATTTTATTGTGTGTATGAGTGTGTGTGTGTGGATGTGTATGAATAGGTGTGAGAGAGTGTGTGTGTGCCCGAGTGTGAGAGTGTATATGAATGTGTGTGTGAGAGTGTATATGAATGTGTGTGTATGTGTGTATGGGCTTGAGAGTGTGGGTGTATGAGTGTGTGAAAGTATGTATATGAGTGTATGTCTGTGAGTGTGTGTGTATATGGGTTTGAGAGTGTGGGTATGTGTGAGTGTATACATGTATGTGTATGAGCATGTATGTAAGTTTGTATGTATATGTAAGTGTGTGTGTGTGTGTGTGTGTGTGTGTATGGTTGTGTGTTAGTATGAGTGTATGTCAATGTGTAAATGTTTGTGTGAGTGTATGGTTATGTGTGTTTGTGTGTGACTATGTGTGGTGTGGTGTGAACATGTGTATGTGAGGGAGTGTGTGCGTTACAGAGGTTAGATTTGGTCCTTTTCTTCCTCCATGTTGGTTGCAGGGATTGACTTCAGGTAAAAACCGGTACCTTCACCATTGAGTTCTCCATCCTCTGCCCTCCATCCCAGCTGTCTGAGCTAAGTGACTGTATAGTGGAGTTGCTTAACTCTCCTCAGGGTGTCTTAAAGTGTGACCTGCTGTCTTGGAAGTGGTTCACCGAGCCTGAGCTATTTGCTGTTGCAGAAGGGCCCGGGTGCACCTAGGTGGAGAGGTTTGGCTCTCCTTGGCTTCTTTGGAACTTACCTTTGACACTCTCTAGTTTTGTCATTGGGTGCATTTCATCTGATCGTCAAAACTCGCCAGCTTTTTACTGTCTGCTCATCCAGCTTCGCTCTGTCATGAGTGTCTGTGTCCCTAGAGCTCTCTAAGAGCCCGTACCTCTGTCTGCTTCTCCTGGGCAGGGACTTAGTTGTCATGTAAACAGTGCTGACCATTCATACCAGTGTTGTGAGGTCTTATGGAACTAGTGTGATGGGTGCTCAGACAGCCTCCAGTCCCTTCCCGAAAGCAAGCCACTGCCTCTGCTCAAAAGACCCCTCTCCTTCCCTGTGAAAGGATGCAATGCTTGGCTAGTGCCCAGGGAGATACTGAGATGCTCATATGAATCAGTTCGGGAGTCATGTGTCTAAGAACCAACTACTTATTCTATACATAGAGAGACCGAGCGTCAGGGAGCCTGCGCAGAATGCTCAGAGACCTGAAGTACAGTGGGGCCTACCTAAGCACTTTCAGGGTGCCAGGAATGTTGTGTCTGCCTGAGGCATGTGCTGGGGCTGGGAGGGAATGCAGAGTTTCTGACCCCTCCTCACCCCACCTCCCCACTCCCGCTCCGCATTTATCAGGCTTTCAAGGTGGCTCTCAGACTGCCCTTATCTGACTTTCCTTATACTGCTCCCTGGAGAAGAGTGTAAGGAAATATACATGAAATTTCACATTTCACTGAAAATTCGTGTTTTCAGTTACTGTCACCCCTTGAAAAAATATGCAACCAAGTTGGCTTGAGAACTTGCGAGAAGGGCTCATAGTTCTGGAATGTTTTCTTGTGATGCTAAGCTGTCATCCTTGGGCTGTCAGGGAGCGGTGTGAGAGTTATTGTGGTATGAGGAGACCTGGAATTTAGGTGTTCCATTGAAAATGTCTGACTATGCCAGCAACCTTGCTTAAACACCATTGGAAAACAACAAAGAAAGCAAACAGACCTTTGGTAAACTTTTTCTGTAGATAAGCCCCTTTCCCCTTTCGGCTAATATTTGCAGAACTGAGTTGCTACTTATGTGAGATATGGGTTTGAGGTCCTCAGATTGTGTGTATGTAGTGATGTAATTTTTTCCTTTTTTCTGTAAAGGTTTAGTGTGTGCATGGTGCTATGAAAGTAACTTCTGTATATTAATGGAGACTTCTATTTGGACTTTTTTTTTCCTCCTGAAAATAGTATTTTTCCCAAGTAACTCTGTGGGTTCTGCCATGACTACACTGTGCATTTTTTAAGCAAAGCCATGTAAAAGTATTAAAGCCAAGTTATAAGAAGCAGCATCTGTGGGCACTGTCCTAACCCCTCTAGTGCCCAGGCTGGGACTTAGGACATTGAGCCTGCTAGATTGTGTTGGAAGCCCACACCTATGGATCTCTGGATTACTGAAGACAGGGTGTGCACAGTCAGCCAGTTAGCTTCCTTCCCTCTCTTTATCTCAGCATTCGTACGGGAAGCTCTCTGGGGCTTGTCATTCATTTTGATGTGCTATAGTGCTATGTTAATGTAAAGAACTCCATTTCACAGGATTTCTGTCAAAGCTCCTGTGCTTCTAATTGGATGCAAAAAGCCAGAGTGTTTTTAAGGTTAAGATTTTTTTTTTTCCAGACAGCTGTGATTTGACTTCACTAATGAACGCATATCAGACAAGAAGGCAAATTCCAGACTATTCGTGCCTCAACCAACCAGCTGGGCACATACCTCTAGGTACTGCTCATGTCTCAAGAGGTTTTTCTGCATGAACAATTATCACCTCCCCTTCCTTCATTCAAGTGGCAAGCCATGGCAAGTGTCTTTCTTGCACAGTGTAGAGCCCAGCTGTAAAATTAGATTTCATTGGCATAAAAGCACAGCAACTGCCGGCACAGTGTGCGCTTTGCTTTTTCATCATTCTACTCAAGTTCTTCCTCCCCTTTAATAAGGAGGCCGAAGCCACTCCCAAACGAGTAAGAAAGACAGTACCTTTTAAGATTCTTCTTTTGATTCTAGCTTTACTTTAATCTGTATTAAGTAAGCATGGTAGGGAATTGGTGCTAAAAAATACAATCTCTTAAGACCAGAAAGGAACTTAAAGGCTCATCTCTAATTCTGTTACTTTATAAAAGACAAAATTAATTACTCACCTATAGAGTCCATTACTGCTAAGCCCCAGATTAGAAGTCAGGTTTTCTAGTAGGCAGTGTTGGGGCAGCCTCCTCATCAGGCCTCTCTTCCTGCCTCTCTCCCTCCTAACTTTTCTCCCTTCCTGTCTTCCCTTTCCTCCCAAACTGGTGCTTTGAGCTGCTTTCAACAGTGGAGCATGAGGAAATTTCAGTTAGCATTCCCTCCTCCTCTGTTCTTTCCATTTCTTTTTCCTCTTCCTTCCAACTATTTAGTTTGGTTTCTGAAGCAGCAAAAGGGAGAGCATTTACCTGTACCAAATACCTTTCCTCATGGTGTCAGGAAGTATACAGGAGAGATTTAATGCAAGGACATTCACCGAACCATTCCTGGGCTTTTGTGTCCAGTGGCTGTGTCTGTACATTGGGCTCATGGTGGCCACTGCGCTGATAAGTGTAGCGCTCCTGGGAAAGGAAAGAAAAGCCCTAAATTTTTCAGATGCAGGGTAGTGGTCAAAACAGCTACGTGCTCTTAGGATTTTGGTATGTTTCGATGCTGCTTTGAGCCCCATTCCCCTCTATCAGTTTGTTGCTGTTTTCATAGTTGTCAGCTTAAAACAACAACAACAAACTCTGGTTAGGGGATTAGAGAGATGGCTGGGTGAGTAAGAGCACCCGTGCTTGCAGAAGACTGGGTTCCTAGTCCCAGCAACCACATTTTGGCACACAACCATTCAAAACCCCAATGCTGGGAACCTGATGTCCTCCTCCGACCTCCTCAGGCACCAGGCACACATGTGGTGCACAAACATACATGCAAGCCAAACACTCATACATAAAACTACATTAAAAAAAAAAACACATCCTGGTTAGCTTTGCTGGAAAGGCTTGATAGGAATGATAGCATCTTCAGGGTTTCCAGGTCTGGAATCAGCATTCAAGGGGTTACTCTTCAAAACCAGTATGAGGTAGAGAAGGGAAGAGGGAAGTGGAGTAGAAGACTGTGCTTGATATCATCTATTGCAGGACTGCTTAGAGAAGGCTGTCTTGCTGGTTCACTGGCCTTCTTTCTTTTGAAGCTGGCTAAGAAAGAGAAGGAAGGAAGAGTGCTGTTAGGAAGTTGTCAATCCACATGACTGACAGTAGCGACCATCTGAATGGGGGAGACTTTCCAGTGCAGCCTGTTTTTTTGTTTGTTTAAGATTTATATTTATTTATTTATTTATACAGTATTCTGCCTGCATGTGTGCTTGCAAGCTAGAAGCGGACACCAGATCTCATCATAGACAGTTGTGAGCCACCATGTGGTTGCTGGGAATTGAAATCAGGACCTTTGCAAGAATAGCCCAGTCTTCTTAACCCCTGAGCCATCTCTCCAGCCCCAAGTGCAGCCTTTTCTTTACTCTCTGCCATGTGATTCTGTGTCAGTTTTTTTCTGTTTTTCACTGTGACTACAACATAAACACACAAATCAGCTACACAAATGTCTGTCATAACTTAAGTTTTATTAGGTTTAGTTTTTCTGTTGGAAGTGATTTAGAAGCCAGTCTTGCAATCCCTTGTAAAACCCCAGTCATCTCATGGTTAAATTAGTTTAAAGGATAATACACGACACAGTAATTCCTTAATAGGCTCCCTGATTTCCCCACAGTAACAGCACAGCCTTCCCTCACCCAGCAGCACAGTCCCTCTCCCAGCCTCCGACAATTTCACAGTTTCCAAACATCATTTGACCCTACGTATACTTCTTCACATTTCCTAGAACCGTTAGAAAAGCCCCTTTTCGTGTTAGATAGCGAGAGCATTTTTCTGGTATAGCATTAATAGTTTTCAGAAATTTGATCTGTGCTAGTTTCACTATTAAGACTGATTTGTTTGCTTGTTTTTTAAATGCTGTCCCACTGTGTTGGCTGATCACCTACTGGCCAGGACTGCAGGCCCGTCCTGCCTCACTTGGCTTCGATTGGTATTTTCAGTAGAGAAGGAGCCTTTCGTGAAATCTGAATCAAGCTGTGATGAATGTTCCGAGCGAGCCCACAGCAATATCCTCTTTAGACTACAGAGCAAGCATGTAGAATTCAAATATTTCCTTGGTATTATGTAGTCTGATAGTGTCTAAAAACAGTCTATTAATCTGTTTTTATTGTAAAAGACACTAGCTGTATGGAATATGCGGACTCAAAGTTAACATTACTGACTTTTGAAGGACCAACTTTGAGATTATTTGTAAGTTCCTCTTAGGTCCGTATGCTTGATGGGTTTAGAAAGTGCATTTGTGGGATGGGGAGACCGAGGCAGGATGCATGGGGGAAGTAATTTTCAAGCTACAAGTTCAGTGAAAAACCCTGACTCAATAACTAGCCTCTACACACACCTACACATGTGTACATAGTTGTACATGTGTGCCTGCATACATTTGAACAGGTATCCACACATGTGCATACACCATACATGCATATAGAATGCAAAAAATGCATTTGAAATTAGGCTGTGAAAGCAAAAGTTTAAACTGACACCGTTGTCCCTAGAGTAGAAGTCAGTGTGTTGTGCCTGCTCAGGTGAGGTGAGCAGGTGGCCTGAGCCTGTGCGTGGCTGTGCTAGCTCCAGAGACATTCATCTCCCGTAAAGCACCCTGGCCCTGCTCCTGGCGTTCTCATGGGCTTGCTTTGTTCCTTTTGGTGCGGTTCTGTTGCTCTATCTCTTCTCATCTGTAACTAATTTGTGTACTGTACTGCTAAGTCACATCTTGAATTAATGTAAGGAAATTTGGGTCATTGGCCCACTTGAGTGAGGATCAGGACATTTTGTTACGAAATTGAAGGCCAGGTTCACAGACGTTAAGAACTCCCAGCAGCAATTAGAGCGTTGGCTTCTAAGAAGGACATTCTTTCTAGTGTGTAGTTGCTCCTCTGGCCTCCGGAGACGGACCAGCAGTTCTCTCCTGCAAATCAGGTTTTTCATGAATTTGGCTTTTATGTTTCATAGACTAGGGCCAAAATATCTTTTTAGACTTGAAGGAAGGCAATCAAAGGAAGAAGAAAAAGTACCAAACCAAATGCCTAGAGAGATAGAGAGACTGGCACCCCTTTTTGAGATTATTTTAGAATAAGTTTTTTTTTAAAGGAATTAATTATAACAGTGAAGAGCTGTTTCTTTCATTTCTAGAATGCTCCCCCACCCCCTGCCCTGTAGCTCAGGAGCTAATGGTGGGGGGTAGCTTGGCCAGCAGTGAACCAGGGATTTGCTCTCCATGGAGAATGGCTGTGAGCCACAAGGGATCACGTGGCGTCTGCCCCGTTCATTCAGAACAGAACTGGTTGGGCACAAAGTGCTTGTGGCTTTAGTGTTTTGCTGTGTGGTTACGGGGGAGAGGTTGTGAGGGCCTGTGGTTGTCACCAAATTCTTAGAGCTGGAAGTCTAGGTAAAGAGTGAAATAGAAGAGGGAGCCTTGGTGGACTGTGTGTGCATGACGGGCGACTTCAGCAGATTAGGAGAGTCTACTGTAGATGCAATCCTTTTTCTGTTTATCTTTTCTGCCTGGTTTCATAGCATGCAAAGGATAATGGTCTAAAGGATTGTGAGTTATCCTGTGGACAGAGCCTGTGCAGGTGGTGCCTCTTTGACTCAAATATCTAAGTCCTAAGGTAGATTTGTTCAGCTCAGATCCATATCTCTTGGGCAGAAGGCCAAGGAACTAACTGACTGTTTCCCTAGTGTGGCTATTCCTGAGACTCTCCAGCTGAGGTACACATCAATTCTAGCTTCCTTTCCTAAAGAGTACACATTAGCTCTCCTTGAGGTGGATAAGGGAACCGTGGGCAAGGAAGGTGGTGTTTTAAGGTATATAGTGGGGTTTCTGAGGCCTCCCCTAGAAAAGACCATGCCTCTTTTGTATATGGAAGTGACAGTAGCGTTTGCAGACACCAAGGAAGTTCTAGACACCAAACTTATAGTTCTGAGAATACAGAGAAAGTTGTCAGTGATTTCGTGTGTGTCTGTGTAGCATGGGCCTGCGATATAGGACACGGAGAGACTGGGTGTAATAACTCAAAGGAGCTAGTGTGGTGGCAGGATGTTTGTGATTCAGAATTCGAGGCCCGCTTGTGCCACATAGCCAGAACTTGTCTTTATAAGACAGGCAGACAGACCAAGAAACCAACAAAAGCACTTTAAAGCAGAGATGAGTTTCTTGGGGTACGTTAGGCCAGAATGCTACAGAAACTTGCAGGCAGGCCACCTTCTTATGATTGGTCTTACCGTTGTCCATCATGGCCGCAGATGCATTATGTACGGCTTGCTTGCTGTGTGCTAAGGAAGATCTGTAATTCCCACCACAGATCATTACAAATGAGTCCTGCTGGGTAGCAAGTCTCCTACCGGAAAGACACCACTGCATATCCACCCACGCGCTTTCTTTTTCTACCTTTTGCGTTCGTTCTTTGACAATCCCTACTTGCCTGTCCTGTTCTCTCTGCAGTTTATGGTGCTGGGCTGTTTCTGCTCTAGAGTAATTGGGGGGAGGCAGCTTGCTAGGTGGCTGCCTTGTTAAGTGTCTGGAGATAACTGATTGCAGCTTCCACGTTTCCCTTGCATTCTTATAGGATGATAAATGTCCTGTGTGTGCTCTCAGAGCAGAAATGGTTGTTTAAATGTTGGCTGCCTGGCTGTCTCCTCTACCTCAGTCTGTTACCTTATACGCTGTTGGAGATAGTCTGATATTTTTTTTTGTGTAAAATTTTATGTATTATATATGAGATCTCTCTCATGTGCCTGTGTGTGTTTGTGTGTTTGGGTGTGTATGTGCATGTGCACACGAGCTGTGAGACATGTGAAAGTCAGAGGGTGTCCTGCAGGACTTGCCTCTGTGGTCTCCACCTTATCCCATTCTTGTAGAACTTGGAATCTAACACTACTTTGGGTGTGAGAGTACTGTAACTTAATGGCATTGGATAGGTTGTGTCATGCTGAAAGCAGGTCCTATTATTCAACAGGAAGAGAACCAGAAAGATTTTAAAACTGGAATTGTCAGTGTTAGATTTGTTGGTGTCCCATTATTCTTTGTTCCTAGGGGACCTGGAATACTTGAATTTTGTATCTAGTTAAAACTTGGTATCCAGCCTCCTGACCTATTGCTACCACCACCAGAACCTATAGAAGAAATAATGACGCATTGTAGCAAGATAATACTTTGAATTGCATTTGAGACCCAACTCCAGTTTAGACATTGTTGGACCAGTGAGCATAAGTAACTGTCATCAGAGCCTGATTAAGGAGCTGTTCCCTCAGCATGCCCTTTTCTTTCCTGGAAAACCTCTATCCTTCTTTCTATACCCTAACATAATGATAGAATTCCAGGACCTACAAGGTCCAGGTAGGTTGGGGGTGGGGGGAGCGGTCAGGTCCTGGTTTACTCCGGCCTTCTTGGGTGACCAGAGAGAGAGTTCGGGTTGCATTCAGTCTAGGAGATGGCCTAGGAGATGTGCTGTCAGTGGGAGAGGACCTTGGTGCTCATTGCTGTGGAGGGGAAGAGCGAGAAGGCAGGGTATCAGCATCTACATCACTTACTCCAGAGACTGCCCCAAGTGCCTATGTGGGAAGAGTGAGGGAAGCATGCAAAAGAGCAGAGTACTTCTTTTTCTTTTTTTTTAATTTTCTTTTTCTTTATTAATTACACTTTATTCACTTAGTATCTCCCCTGTAGCTTCTTCCCCCTCCCCTCCCAATTCTACTGTCCCTCCCCCTTCTCCACACATGCCCCTCCTCAAGTCCACTGACAGGGGAGGCCTTCCTCTCCTTCCTTCTGATCCTAGACTATCAGCTCTCATCAGGAGTGTTTGCATTGTCTTCCTCTGTGGCCTGGTAAGGCTGCTCCCGCCTCAGGGGCATGTGATCAAAGAGCAGGCCAATCAGTCCATGTCAGAGACAGTCCCTGTTCCCATTACTATGGAACCCACTTGGACACTGAACTGCCATGGGCTACATCTGAGCAGGGGTTCTAGGTTATCTCCATGCATGGTCCTTGGTTGGAGTTTCAGTCTCAGAAAAGACCCCTGTGCCCAGATTTTTTGCTTTGTTGCTCTCCTTGTGGAGCTCCTGTCCTCTCCAGGTCTTACTACAGGGAGTACTTCTTATACCAAGCAAGACTCCAACAGACATTACTTGCCAACTTGCATTTTGAGCCTCTGTGTGTGTATGTTTCTGTGTGCATATATGTATGTATGTGTTTGTATATATGTATGTGTTTGTGTATGTATGTGTTTCTGTGTGCATGTATGTATATGTGTGACCATGTATGTATGCATGTGTTTATGTATGTGTGTGTGCGCACATGTATTCCTGCAGATGAGGCATTAGTGAATTTTGGTGTTTGTCCTCCGATGCCTCCACCTTGTTCGTTTCTGTGTTTTGAGAGGGGGTCTCACAGTTGCCAGAGCTCGCTGATTGGGCTCAGTGGGTTGGCTGGTGGGCCCTTGGCGTCTTCCTGTCTCCACTTCCCGAGTACTGGGATTACAGTGCGCGCCACTCTGTGCAGCGTCCTGTGTGTGTGTGTGTGTGGGGGGGGGTCCTCGTACTGGCGCAGCATCATTTTGCTGATGGAGCTGGGTCCCCAGCCAAGCATACACTTCTTAAGAAATATCAAATGAAATATTGCACTGAAGAAACAGGTGCATTTGAGGGAGGAGTAGCATCTTGTCCCTCCAAAGTTGGTAAAGTTAAATGTATTAGAATAAAACAGACATGGGTAGGAGTGCTCCTTATTTGGTAGGCAGTTGAAACCACACAGTTAAGTGGTGACAGTGTCTGAGGCTTATCTTGGTTTTAGTGTAGGAGACTCAAACTAGACCACCTTGGCTTTGGGCTGTATTTTCATTTGCTTAGGAGCTGAGAAACCATTCCATAAAAATAGCAGAACGGTACCATTAACACTGGATTATAAGACCTGTTATTACGGAATGTATTTCCCCTATTGGGACAGCACTTCCTTGTCAGGTTCTCAAATAAGGAGTTTCTCCGTATGGACTCATAATGGATAGTATAAAAATTTGCTATTTAAAATAAAAACATTATCTCTTGGGTGGCCTTTGAGTATTATTAGGTGCTTCCGGGAGGGAGCTTTTTGTAGATGAGGGGGAAGCTGAGTGTAATGTTCAGAATGGAGGTGCTCAGTAATGAAAATAAATACTTTGTTTCTATCTTACCTATCCTGTGTAAATCCAAGGCAGCTACTCAAGAATTTTAGAATGGAGGTATTCAGTAATGAAAATAAATACTTGTTTCTATCTTGCCTATCTAGTACAAATCCAAGACAGCTACTCAGGAATTTCTGTTGCACTTGGACTGACTGGAACATTAACAGTAAAATATTCATTAGTCAAAATTGCTATGAATATAAAAATTTGAAGGAATTTTTATGAATGATAAAACTTTGACCTTTAAATGTGTTTCTGAAATCATTTGAAATTGGGCATGTGTGATATACACACACATTTTTCATGCTGGTAGCCTTTTTATGCCACAGTGGATGAATACACGAATACTTTTTATGGAGAAGACTACAATCCTCTAGGAATTTACTGTTCTTTTCTTCCTGTTGTGCTGTCAAGCTGACTACACAGGAAGATGCAGTTATGGTTGGAAAGAAAAAAAGCTTTGTGCTATTTTGAATATAAGTGTGAATTTCATTTATTGTGTGGAAACAAGGAAATCTGCTTTTGAGCCCAACTGGCTGGTGTGTGACAGATACAGAAGAGCCTAACATGTTCCTGAGAAAGAAGATCCTGTATGTTCAATCCAAAGAAATGATCTAGAAAAGACAGAACATGGTTGATTGTCTAGTCAAGGTTTCTGTTATTTCTGTCTTAGTCAGTGTTTCTATTGCTGTAAAGAGACACCATGACCACAGCAACTCTTATAAAGGAAGACATTTAATTTAGGCTGGCTTATAGGTTCAGAGGGTTAGTCCATTATCATCATGACAGGAAGCATGGCAGCTTGTAGGCAGACATGGTACTGGAGAGGGGTTGAGAGTTTTACATCCTTATCCAGAGACAGCAGGAAGAGATGCTAGGCCTAGTGTGACCATATGAGACCTCAAAGCCCACCTCCACAGTGACTCACTTCCTCCATACCTCCTCCACCAAGGCCACATCTCCTAATAGTGCCACTGCCTATGAGCCAAGCATTCAAACAGGAGTCTATGGGGGCCATTCCTATTCAAACCACCACACTGATTATCAAGCTAATGGCTAAGTCGGAAACTTCGGTGTATGTATTCATCCCTGTTTGCTTGTTGTATTAAAAGCTTCTGAATGTTATTTTGATTTTAATGAGAGGGACAGCTTTTCATGAATGGCAAGTGCAGTTCTTCTGAGATGTATTTTTGGCCTTGGTCTTTACCACCCTAGTTTCTGTTTGTCATTTTGCCATCTCGAAATGTGATGTTCAGGTACCTGAGAGATGGCTCAGCAGTTAAAGGTACTTGCTGCTGTTGCAGAGTACAGTTCCTAGCACCCATCTTGGGTGGCTCACAACTGCCTGTGAACTCCAGTTTCATTGGCTCTGAGGCTCTTTTGGCCTCCGTAGGTACCCACACACATGTGACCTGCTCATAAATACTTACTTTAGAAAATGTGATCTCATTTCCCCCTCAGATTTCTTGGGTAGGGTTGTTACCATCTTTCATATGCTGTAAAGCTTTTAACTAAGTGCTTGGAGCCTAGTTTTGGTCAGCGAGTTCTGCTTGCTTCCTGGTCCTTTCTGCTCCACTCCGAGGGCTGGCACGGTACTCAGCGCCAGTTCTCTGTGGTGAGAGTCATACGGGCTTCAACAGAGATGGGGTCCTTCCATTGCCCACTGTAGGTAACTTTTGTTATAGGTTATTTTATTTCTGTAAACACGGGTGTTTCTCTTGCAGGTAGCCGGTTGAGGGCAATTCTCCATGAATGTACGTCACCATGATGATGGCCGACCAGATCCCCCTGGAACTGCCCCCCCTGCTCAATGGGGAGGTGGCCATGATGCCCCACTTGGTGAATGGAGAAGCGGCTCAGCAGGTCGGTGAACCTTGTCCAAGCGGGGAGCAGCTGAATATGTAGTTTATTTGGGGATTCAGAGGCCTTTGTTTTCTGAACTTTGTGGTTCTAGAGGTTATTTTGTATTTTGTTGTTATGTAATTACGGTATTATTTTTAAAATACCTGAAAAAAATTTTGAGATCAGAAACGTGTTTTTACCCCACTCAGCTTGTATTCTCAAAAAGTCAAGAAATGTTTTTTTTTTTTTTTTTTTTTTTTTTTAATGGTTCTGTGTGGGATGGTATATTTGCCGATTTCTTGTGCTGACAAGTCTGTGTGACTCACGCCAAAGTGAGCTGCCCTGGGACTCCAAGGTTCCATGTGAGGGCGCTGTCAGAGGCCACCCCTGTGCCTCTCACAACTTAACATTATGGCACTCAACAGCTACTTAGAGAGTCAGCCATGCAGCGCTTAGGGAAAGATGAAACCGCAAGGGACAACTGTGTTATGTCATGGAACTCAATTGTCCCTAATAACATTGTTTACCAAAAAAAGGGATTGCAAAATTGTGTTTGTCCTGCTTTGTAATTATATAAATACCATTGTGAAAAAAGGAAGTTGTACATAAGCACACATATTTTTAAAATAGTAGAGCTCTGAGTAATTACTTGAAAAATGGTTTTGCAGAATATATTAGTAGTTGAAGTAGGTTGTATAGTCTTCTGATCTGAGTATACCCTCCTTCCATCCAGCGCGTTCTGTCAGTTGACGCTTGTCTCAGGGACGTGACAGAGGGACTTTGTGTGTGCTGCCGGTGGCTCTGCTGTTCCTGCTCCATCATTTATTACCTTCCTGTGTGTTAGAGTGTGACTCTCTGAGGAACAAAATCTGACTAGAGTTGGAGAGATGGCCCAGCTAGTAAAAGCATTTGCTGCCCATGTACTAGTCGCTTCTTAACACCTGTATCGGTTGAGCTACCTGTGACTTCAGCTTTGGGGAGTCTGCCATCCGTTCTGGTCTTCATGGGTACTGCACATGAGTACATATGCACACACCTACTAATATCAAATAAAAATAAAACGAATCTTAAACAAACCTACATGCACCTAACAGGTGCCTAGTATGGTTGTTTGGTAAAGGTCATCTCTTCTCACCTCTGTTGCAATGGCTGTCTGTCTGGATCAGACGCTATCATAATGTGTAGCATCTTCTTTTTTATACACATTAAACAGTCACACGCCACACAGCCATACAAGCCCTACTCACTGCTGCCCTGTTCTCCATCCACCTCATCTCTTACCTCTGCAGCTGACATCTGTCAGTGAGCCCCCTTTTCCCCACCACACTCCCTCCTGGTCTTCAGCTCTGCAGTCCGAGTTGTCTTCTCACAGTCCTCTTCTGATATTTCATTCTGTCTGGTGGGCTTTCCGTTGGCCATGCCTGCTGAGTTTATACCTTGCCAAGACTGTCTGTGACTACCTATGCCCTGTGCCTATGCCTTGTCAGTTCCTGGCAGTTGTTTTCCCTGGTCTGTCTGCTTCTGCTTTTTTGCCTGATTCTCATACAGAAGCTGGAACTATGTTCTTCAAATATAAAACATTTCATGGTCATCTCTTACTCAAAGCCACCCTATCATTCCCTGGAGCAGGGCCCGTCTCATAGCCTGTTACCTCACCTGGCCAGCCTGGCCTTTTTCTCCAGCTCTGACGGTTCTCTCCCTGATGCTAGTATGCTAGCTGTTTGTGGAAGCTCTGGAAATGCTGTGAGTGGTTTCAGGATACAAAATGCTGTCTTCTTCATTTTTTCACTAATTAAAAGAATTTAAAAAAAACCCTACGTATTCGGATGCGATTAGTTTGGAAAGTAACTCAGGATGTACATAGCCAATCTTCCTGAAGCCACTTTCCTCATGGCTGCATCCCAGTTTTGTGTTCTGGTGATGTTGTCCTCACTTTCATGATTCGGTTGGCCCAGAGCAGCCTTTTGTAGCTTGTTAGCCGCATAAAGAGCCCTCAGTTTCAGAATTTTCCAGTCTTCCCTTCAGAAGTAAACTCCTTTGCACAGAGACATGACTAAAGAGTGAAAGACTGGGTGTTTCCCAGAAGATGACATGGCCTTTCCTTACCCTGCGCCCCTGGCTAGTGTCTGAGTAAAAGCTGCCTCCGTAAGTTTGGTCCGTTGGGAAGAGTTCTATAAAGCTAACAGTGGAAAATTTACTAATTCGATTATTTTAAGTAGATAGCCAGCTTTCTCCAAAAAAAGGAGGGTACACTTGAAAAATAGCACAGGGGTCTGAGGAGCTTGAGTTCGATCCCCAGAACCCTTGTGTAAACAGGAACAGGGATGAAGTGGGCTTGTGATCCCGGCACTGGCTGCTGCAGACAGGACGGCCTAGTAGGCTTCCTGGCCAGCCAGTTTAGACTACTTGGCAAGTTCCAGGCCAGGGAAAGACTGTCTGAAAGGAAAGTTGCCCATGTCTGAGTAACAGCACTGGAGGGTGGCCTGACTTCCATGTGCACCCCAACACATGTATACACATGAACATGCTCACAAACACGCTTTCATAAGCATCTGCATGGGTATACACACAGTATGATGGGAATTGTTTCAGTCTTTTTAATCTAACTGCTAGATTGTTCTGGAAGCATTAACATTTACATGTAACTATTTGGTGTTAATGTAAAACCCTCTTAAAGGGGAACACTCTTCAGTGTGCAAACTGTTAGGAATAGTTTGAAATAGTTTCCTCACCAGGTCCAGACTTCTCGCGCCTGTGTGTTGTGTCTTCATCTGCCACTGTGGCTCAGTGCAGGCAGTGGTCTGCATTGGCCACTTTGCTTCTTCCTTTTTGTGTCCTGAACATCTCCGGCCTGTGCCTCCTTCATTCCTTAAGCTTCCCCTCCTTCCTTTTGACCCTAACTTCTGTGTCAGGCTGGGTAAGAAGAGCAGAATCCTGCATCCTGGTTGTTAAACTTGAGCTAAGGAACAAATGAAAAAGACAGGCTGAAGGAGCCAGGAAAACCAAAAGTGACGGAGAAACACCAGTTAGGACTGGGGAGTACAGTGAAGTCGCTTAAATAACAGGTAACAAGGTGTCTCATAAGAAAGGACTTGAGACTCTTGCATACTTACTCTCGGCTCCTGTTGGCATTCGTGGCTTACTCTTAAGGGCCCGCATAGCCTGGTGCTCAGGTGAGCAAGCTGTGTGGCAGGAGCCTCAGCTCTGAGGCTTTGGCTGTATCCTCCTCTCAGGCATTGCTTCCTTAACTAGAACCTTTTGGAGGCACAGGATTGACCTCTGTGGCGAACCTTGCAAGCATGTGTGGCAGACTTGAGGTGACGTTTTAATGGCAGGCAGTGCTATAGCAACTTAAATACTACTTACCACAAGGAGCTAGCCCTGGCCACAGGGTTCTCTTGAAACACTTGGGAGGAACATGGATCTTAGCATACCTTGCATGTATCTACACTGCTGTTAGTACTTGGCAGCTGTGCGGAGGCCAGTCTATAAACGTTTCTGTAAGCGCAAAGGACTTCTGCACCCCACCGTCTCCTTCCACCACCCCAGTCCTTCTCCTCCTCCTCTTCCTCCTTCTCTTTCTCCTTCTCCTCTTTCTCCTCCTATTTGTCCTCGTTCTCCTCCTCCTCCTCTTGCTCCCTCTCCTCATCTTCCTTCTCCTCCTCCCTGTCTGAAGCTCCCTGGGTTTAAGTCAGGAGTCTCAGCTGTGTTCTGACTCTTCTAAATAGGAGAAACGTTTTCTTATTTGAAGTCATGCTGGATTTCAAAACTTGGATTTGTCATTTTATGTAGGTAAGAGAAAAAGGAAATGAGTGGAATGTGGAAAACAGTATATATTTTTAAAGCAAGTTATCCTCATCTTAAATGGAATTTTACTGAATACATTATCATTTGGAAAATGGACATTGGAACTTCATGAGCAGGAGCAACTTACCCATCAGCTTGGCTCCCCACACCATATACTTCACAGTTTACACTGAGGTTCCTGGAACTTGGTGTGTAGGTCAGTTTTACCACACTGGAAAAAGATAACTGAGAAAAGCACCCTGAGGCAAGAAAAGTTAATTTTGGCTCAGTGTTTCAGACACTGCTTGTCTTTGGGGACAAGCTGAGGCCGGACATCATGGTGGACAAGGCAGACCGAGCAAGGGCTGCTCATACCAGTAAGAGGGAGAGTGGGAGAGAGGGAGGGAGGGAGAGAGGAGGCGGCTGTTCATTATGTAATGTTTATAAACACTTTACTCCTTCATTGCCAAATATTCTATATTATGAAATCCCACATTTGATTGAGTCTGTCATGTGAATTTGTTGCTTTTTCTTTGCTGTGATAAATACTTGACAGGAACAACTCGAGGAAGAAAGGGTTTGTTATGATTCATTTTAAGAGTACAGTCCGCAGAGGTGAGAAGTCTAGGCAGTACGAATGTGAGGCAGCGGTTCGCTTTGGGTCTGTGAGAGAGCAGTGGGAATTGGTTCCAGGGTCACAACTCAGATCTTCAGGCAGTTCCAGTCCCCTATTCTGCTCTCTACCCCCCCAGTATTTTGGTCAATCTCTGGATAAGTATCGACCCCTAAATCTAAACAGACTTTGCTTTTCTTAATATGCCTAGTTCTGTTCCTGAGAAATAAAACTCAGATTTTATAAGTTTTGAGCCTAGAAGAGTCAGCAACTCCTCAGTTTCTGATAGTGCTACCGGGAACATGGTTCCTGTGAAGGAGATGTTCACAGAAGGGGACAAGAATGAGGTCATTTGCTATTGTGCCTCCAGAACTTGTAAGTTACATCTAGAGAAGGTGATAGCTGTTGAGAGATGAATTTACTGAGGGTCAGTGCCCAGTGGTCAGGGACCTGGACTGCATGGTCCTTTACACTGTGTGGCCCTAGGCACAGACATTAAGTGAATGTTCTATTTATTGTGTTTTAGTTTTCTTTTTAAACTTTCAGAATATTCCTTGTTTTTAGGGAGGTTTTTTGTTTGTTTTAACTTTAACTTTTAAAAAACATTTCATGAAGTTAATCTTCTTAAATATAAAAAGAACTTCATCGGGCTAGCCATCCCAGGGTAACATGCCTTCTTGTGACTTGCTCTGGGCTGAGCTGTTAAAGAGACCTCATTTCTTTTTCTCCTGACTTGGTTCGTTCCCCACGGCTGGCCTATAACTCTCCATTTTATCGAGAATGAACTTTTTTCTCATTTTTTTTTCCTGTTTGGTTTTTGACATCTCGTTTCCCCCGGAAAGAATCCGTAGCCAGAGTTTTCCTGACATTCTTTTGAATACACGCTTCTAGACAGTATATCAGGCCGAGAACTTTCCGTGTCCCAGACAGTGCTCTTCACCGGTGCGTCTTTGACATCAAATGTTCTCTCCTAGTCCTGTGACCTTTTCCATTTGGTCTGAGATCTTAATTACATCTTCCCTGACAGCTTCCTCCTCAATTTTCAGTACTTACAACCTCATATAGCACAGGTTTGGTCACATGTAGAGTTGTACGTAAACAGTAGGTCTTTTCTACTTAAAATCCAGTGGAAAGGAAGTCTGATAATTAATGTGGTAGATAAAAACGGATAAACAACTCTTGCCTATTTAAATTAAATCAGCCATCAGAGTAGAGGCCACTGCTTTATCAGTGAATAGCACCACGTCTACCTTTCCTCTTCTGACAGAATCTCATTTTGGACCTGGGTCTTGAGCTGGAACACCTAGTGAGGCAAGGCTTGGTCTTTGGCTACTCCCTTCATCACCCTGATGCCTAAGAAACATCTGCACAACTCGTGCAGATGTTTAATGTTCTTTTACACTGTGACCCAGCTTCTGTACCACTCAAATCCAGAGAGACCTCTCTTCTGAGATTGGGAGTGGCAAGGAGTTAGAGGGTAGAATTCATGGGATGGATTACGGATCGACTAATAGACACATTCATTTTAATAGGTATTTACAAACATCTGCTGTGCCAGCACCATCTTAGGGAATAGAGACACGAGATGAACAGTTTAGTTAAATATAACCCCAGATGCTGTACTTACACACACGTCATGCCTCATGAGACTGGGATGCAGAGCAACCCGGAGCATAGAAGATATGCCTGAACATAGAGGAGGGACTGAGGGATGGACTAGGTAGGTGGGAAAACAGTAAGCCGGGCAGTGGGAGGCCTAGGGGAAGCTTCCTGGAGCCTGTAGCTCTTAGACTTTTTGAACCAGATAACCTACTTCAGTTTTATTGAACGAGATTTTCTGTTCAATGGAGAGCTAATATTTTAAGTTCACCATGAGCAACTCTCTCCTAAATAGATTTTGATTTCCCTTTCGTGAATGCTCCCATATGCATGTTTTTGTGTAGGTACACATGTGTGCATGTGGAGGGTGAAGAACATTTTACATGCTACCCAAGAAAATGTTCTAGTTCCTGAAAGTAGCCTCTCATTGGCTTGGAGCTTACAGTTAGGCTAGGCCAGCTCCTTGGTGAGCTCCAGGGCTCTTCTTTTTTCTGTTTCTCCAGGGCATTTTTAATGTTGATCATCAGGACTGAACTCAGGTCTTTGCGATTTCAAGGGCAAGTGCGTTACCCACTGAGCAGCACCCGGCCCCACACCCAAAAAGATCTGTTATCCTTTCTTAAGCCTTTGCTTTCAGGCTTTTGTTACTGTTGCTATGACTTCTTCTCAATCCTCAGTGTTCCAGTCTGGTAGTTAGTCTCCTTTGGCCCTGTGCTGTCTGTTTCCCGGCATCGTTGACTCCATGGGACTACAGATAGTCAGCGCAGTTCCCCAGCTGCAGAGACGGCCACCTCTGTTCCCAGGAACCCCTTGCAACTTTTAAAAAGTTGTGAGTTTATTTAGCCTGTGGTCCGATATCCTCAGCCGTTTTGCACCACCTTTGCCAATTCTTCTCACTGCAAAAGCTGCAGCGAGAAGTGCAGAAACTCAGCCTTCGGAAGGTAAAATGTTGGTCTCTGTTATTGGAGGGCGTTGTTATATGCAGCGCCCACAATAATTAGGACACACAGCATGTAATTATGACAGTCCCGAGCTGTCTGGCTCGAGAGACACTTCAGAATTGAATTAGCCAAAAGCAACCATAGTCTGCAGTAGCCTGCAAATGAAGCAGTGGGGCTGCCCCCGGAGAGGGGGAGATGAAGGAAACCCCTGGTGGGGCAGAGGTGCACAGCGCAGCAGAGGCAGGTTGGCGTCCTCTGATAGTCCCACTGTTACCGTTGTCGGCAACTTGCTGTGTCTTTGTCTGATTTCCCTTCATTAGGGAGAAAGGACTTGTGTCTCTCTTTTTCATGCTGCGGCCCACATCTGTGGTTGCATACATGAAATGTTCTTGAATGGATGAAGGATGAGAGAAATGAACACATTTTATTCATTTAGTTATTCATTTAGTTTGAAAAGCTGGCCACTTTTAAAGTTTGCTGTAAGTCTTTAAAAATCAGATCCTTTACTTTGTCATTTTTTGTGCATGCTTGCATATGTGTGGTGCATGTGTGCATGTGTTTGCATGTGTGTGTATGGAGGTCGGAGAGCAACTTCTGTGGAGCCAGCTCCTCCTTCCATGTTTATGTAGTTACACGAACTGAACTCAGGTTGTTAGGTTTGGGCAGCAGTCACCTTTAGGTTCTGCACCATCTCACTGGCCTTTTCCTTTAATAAAAAGAAAAGCTTCGCTTAACTAAGTAATGTCACTTTTATGTCAGCGAGCCTCTTTTAAGAAAGAAAAGGAGATTTATTTGCCAAATGGTTGGTCTTCTATATTCCTGGGTGTCTTACTCTCAGATTCACCCAACTGCTGTGGATTGAAAATATTTGCAGAAATGAAGGCAAATGGTGTCTGCAACTGAACACTCCCAAGAAACATGTTTTCTTTGTCATTGTGCCCTAAATAATAACACAGTGTAACATATTTACATAGAATTTGCATCTAAAGAGGCTATGAAGTCTGCAGGAATAGGTCCAAAGGTTATATGCAGATATTTTGCCTTTTGTTGTTTGTTTTGGATTTTTCAGGGCAAGGCCTCACTATTCCCCCTACCTGGTACCTGAAAATGACCGTGAACACCACACTCTCCTGCCTCCATCTTGCCAGTGTTGCAGCCATCTTCCCATCTGGTTATGCCCTTTTCATGAGGGACCTGAGTCTCTTTAAGTTTTGGTGGCAACTGGTGGAAGAATGGGACAGCTTGCCCCTACGCAGTTTCCTTTAAGTTCTGAGGAACAACTATTGATAAACTTGGAAGATATAGACAAAGCCTTGGGCTTTTCCTGTTTATTTAGGACAGAGGACCTGACAACACTGGCTTGGGTTCTAAGTCAGTTGATGGACAGGAATAACCTCTGCTTCTGTTGGGGACATGGCCTTCATTCTATTCTCTCATCACCTCACTTGGCCTCTGAGCTTGACTCTGTTTCAGGTGATCATCTTAAACCTTTTCACCCATGACAGCACGTCTCATGTTCACGTGTACCATATTTTAGTTTTAAATATTTTATCCTTTGGCAATTTTCTGTGTGTGCACTGTACTTTTATTTTGATGGAAATCATTCCCATTCCCACATAACTGTGCACTCATGGACGCAGCCTGTCTCTGTCGGACTTGGCCTGGTGATGGACTGTGGACAGGAGTCTTGGCATGACTGTCTCCTTAGGAAGGGTATGTAACTCCTCCCACAAGCTAGGACCCACGCATTGCTTCCATCCCCTGCCAACGAATAATGTTTGAGCTGAGCACTTACCAGATCTGATGCTGAGGTTCTTTTGTTACTGTCCCGTTGGAGAACAGCAAACAGTCTGAAGGGTCAACCCTTCCACAGGTAAAGCTGTGGATTCCTTAAATGAGGTCTTTATTGAGAGTTTTTAGAAAAGTAAACTTGCTGTTACTGCCCAGATGAAGCTTTGTTCTGTAGATCATATGCCTTAGTTTTCCTGTTGCAGGAGTGAAATACTCTGACAGAAGCACCTTAAGGGAGGAAGGCTTTGTCTTAGCTCACAGTTCGGGGTACAGCACACCATGGCAGGGAAGTCGAGACAGTAGGAACATGAAGCAGCTGTCACACTGCATCCCTCGCCAGAAAGCAGTGGGGTGAACACATACATGGGCTCAGCTTGTTGGCGCCATTTGTGCATGACAGGGTCCCAGGCTAGGGATGGCCCCAGACATAGTTAGGATGGGTTTTCTCGGGACAGTTAGTGTAAGCAGCATAATCCCCCACAGGCCCAGCCCCCAGACAGTCAAGAGCCTGCCAGGTTAAGAACACTAATCACAACACACATGCAGGTGTTTCTTTGAACAGGATGATAAGTAATAGATTTCCAACCTCTAATCTTTCTGTTTTGAAAATATCTATTTGTCACATTGGATGTGATATGATAGCCTTTGATGTATCATCATATAGTAAAAATAATTTATATGTGCTAGAAAATGTGATTTTGTATATCCAGACTATATTAAGAAATGTTAGTACATAATTGTTTCTGGTAGGCATTTGTGGTCAAATGATAGGTATAAAAAAATAAATCTGTCATACTGCAAACCAGACCATAGCAAGCAAGCCGCAGGCAACATGAATCTCCATGTTCTGAATGTAGATAGTCATCTTCGTTTTCCCTTCTCTTTACTCCTTCCCACCTTCCATTTATATAACCTGGGTTCAGCCCCCTTCAAGTCATACTACCTCCCCTGTTTAAACAGCCATTGCTCTCAGTCACTTCCCTCTAAGCTATAATATCATAACTTGAAGGCCCCTAAAGCAGCAGAATTCCATGTTGTTTAGCCCTCTGGTAATTGCTTCTCAGCCTCCAGGTTTTTTTTTTTTTTTTCATTTTTCATTTCACAGACAGTTGCCAGATCAGTTCATCTGAACAAGGGGACATAGTTTAAGTTTACCTGAGCAATCTCCTCTCTCCCTACCCCTGCTCTGTACTTTCTGTTTCTTGTTCCTTGCAGGGATTAGGGAGGCCTTTGGATATGATGGACAGACATTAGCAAGTCTTCTGCTTTGCAAATAATTGGGCAAATGCAGACCACAAAGGACCGGAATCAATTACACACTCAGAAAGCATCCCCTACCGCCCCCCACCAAATGGCACGAGTCACATAGCATAACTGGATAATGGCGCTAGTCCTATTCTTCAAGTCTGATGTTTGGCACAGCTCATTGATTAACTGCTTGAAAATGTTAGCATGGGGCTCTCATGACAGTCTGTGTCATAGACACAGGTCAACCTCTACCTAAAACTAGACTACAGTTATGGCTTGTTTTTTTTTCTGCCTCTGTTCACTGCCCAGTTATTGTAGCCTTGCCGTCCTCTGCTTGAGAAGGAAAGGAACCAGACAGAAATTTTTTTGTAGAGCCTGTCTGTAAATTGTGTTTGTTATGTAGGTATAATTACATTTTTATAAACTTTATGTAAGCTATGGCATTTTTGAAGGACCCTGGGAGTTGGTGGAGTATAGACTGGATGGTAGAAGTCACTTTCCACCATAGTGGACACTTTCCACCATAGATAGTGGCTCCTCCTATCTATGCTACTTCTTAGAGGCTCCTGTATTTGTGACTCACTTTGTGGTGGTTGGGTGCTTCGAACCCTCCTGCCTTACAGTAATTGCGCTTCTACCCCATGTTCCTTGAAGGTGTCTTGAAAACAGTATCCCCCCCCCTCCCCAGGTGTGAGCACGTTCTGGAGAGAGGGCAGGTGGCTGGTTCTGGATTGGTTACTCTGTAACCTCAGGGGGCACTTGGGACAAACAGTCTGTGAGTTTGACTCTCCCACATGTTTCTTTGCTTTAACAATGCATCAGATAAGGTAAAAGTCAGATGTGTTTGACTAGACTTTTTGT
The DNA here is from genome assembly GCA_028658305.1 of Pachyuromys duprasi. Classification (NCBI taxonomy): domain Eukaryota; kingdom Metazoa; phylum Chordata; class Mammalia; order Rodentia; family Muridae; genus Pachyuromys; species Pachyuromys duprasi. Next base: position 46,883,822 of record CM053766.1, read on the forward strand.
TTTCCTCCAAGTGAAAGTATGATTTGTAAGATGGCTGGTCACTGGACAACTTTTAGTCTAAACAACTTTTAGTTGAGTGGTTGGTTACTTGTGGACAGTGAGTTGAACTGTTAGAAAGAGTGAATTTTAGTTCAAAATTTGATTTCTCTGCTTCTTTTGAGGAGGTAGATTCTCCTGGCTTCGGCCTTTCTTCATTTGTAGCGGGCAGGTAGGCAATTCCATAAGTTTTACATCATACAGTGTACAAACAGGGTTGTTCCTACCTGGGGTTATGGCTCAGTGGGTGAAGCACCTGCCGTGTCCACAGGCTGAAGACCCAAGTTTGTATCTCCACTACCCTCATAAAAGCTAGGAGTGGTCACATCTGTAATTCTAGTATTCGGGAGTCAGGGAGTTGAAGACAGGGGTTGCTATGGACCTTGTTGACTTGCTGTTCTAAGCAGTTGGTGAGCTCTAGGTTCAGGGAGAGATGCTAGCTCAAAAATAAGATAGAGAACAATAGAGGGAGGTACTCTTCACAAGTGTGTGTGTGAAAAGTATTTTCTCTCCTCCTCTCTCAAACACACACACACACAAATACACACACACACACAAATACACACACACACACACACACACACACACACACACACACACACACACCTTTACTAGTTCCTGTGATTATGAAGACCTGGCAAGTGACAGGCTAAGGGATGTGAGAACCAAGTGCTGAGGGTGTCTGGAGGTCTGATTTTCCTTTGGAGAAGAAGTTTGGAGTCAAGTTTTTTTCAGGTCCCAGCCTAGGTCTCTGTAGTTCCCAGGGGTTTTTTGGGAATGATTCTTTCCCTGAGATTGTCGGCAGTTCCCTTCTGGGGTCAGTGCCGGTGAGAGTTGTGGTGAACATGGAGGAGTGGCTGTGATTCATCCTTGTGGAGGTGGGGCAATGGGGGAGGGCCTCTTGACTCTCCTTTTCTCCAAATCCCACCCTTCGTTTCTATTCAAAAGGCAAATCACTGTAACACCCTTCGTTTCTATTCAAAAGGCAAATCACTGTAAAGGCATGTTTTTAGATTCGAGAAGCCTTATTGTAAGACATGAAACTAATGAGGTTTGTGGTGGATTGTCGGAGTTCAAGGCCAGCCTGGACTGCAGAGTTCCAGGACAGCCAGGGTTATATGGAGAAACCCTGTCTTCTGTTCCTCACCCCCAGAAGAAAAGACTTGAAACTATTAGACGGTTTGTTTTTCTTTCTGAATTTGTAATTATTCTCTTATGTAATGCCAGAGTAAAAACACCAACTGGGTTTTACTCTTCAGAAGGAAGGGAAATAAATGACCCTTCAGCCGCTCAGTCATATCTTGAAGCCTTCACTGGTCTTGAAGGAGGGTTGCAGGTCTTCCAGGGAGATAGGGCTCAGTGTCTTGTTGGGTGGGATTGCACTGTGTTCCCCGCACCACACCCACTTGCCAGGGAGCTCCTCCTTTTCTTTGTTTCAGATTGAGAAAGGGATGCTTGGACTTTGACTCCCCTCAAGATGTTAATTACATGTTCCAAAATCATGTGTTCTGTTAAAAATCACTTACGCATAGCCTTGGAAAGAACTCTAAGCAAGGAGTTGCTTCAGGGTGCAAAATATTGTTCTGGAGGCCTTGGGAAATAAATCTCAAGAGTTAGTTCATTTACCACCAAGACATATTTAGTCAGTGTATATAAACAAAAGAAGTCACAGTGTGCCTGGACATTATTTGTCCCAGATGGAGTTTAAACTTGGCTCACTATGCTGCACTGATGTCATGGTGCATCAGCTGGCCCCAAATTAGCTGTGCAGAGAATCAGCTATGTGCTTGTGTACACCGGGGCTCATGGGGAGGAGAGGCAGGGCAGGCTGGAAAATCTTTGTCACATTTTTTCCTTTGCACTGTGCAGAGACTAGTGTCTGTCCTGAATTTGGACTTAGTGCAGAAAGAGGGAAGAACTGAAAGGATCAGTGATGTACAAGTTGGCATTTGCATGTACTTAAGGTCCTTGTTCTTCTGAGACTAGGAGTGTGCTCTGTCTGCCTCTCCAACAGCTCCTTAGTGAAGAGACTCCTGCCCTCGGATACAAGCAGGAAAACTGGAAAGCATCATTTCTAACCCCACCCCTACCATGACAGGCTTGAACCTGTTAGATGAACTTCTACTGCTAAGGCATATCTTTATTCCCAAAGTGTTACCTTGCTTTTGTTTTGTAAGACAAAGTTTTTCTCCAGCTCCCGGCCCCCAGGTTTTCATGTAGCTCAGCCTAGCCTTGAACTCACTTTGTAACCAAGACTGGCTTTTACCTCTTGATTCTACGTCTACCTTCCAAGCACTGGACTTGACAGAACACATGGCTGTTTCCCCAAAGCTTTACAGTTTTGAAGATAGGTTTTAGGCTTTTTGCTTTGAGACTATTAAGGAAGACAATTGCCTTAAACTTTGTAATGATCCTAAGTATCCATTTGTATATAACTGTTTTGCGTTGGTGTATTCATCTGGGTAACTGGTTAGCTCTTTCATCCCTGTGTCGTGGGTAACCTGTCAGTGAGTTGTGTAGGTATCTAGAAAGCCAAATGCTTGAAGCATCCTGAGGGATCTGTCCTGAGTTTGCATCTTCAGTGTGCTTTGAGAGGCTGGCTTTTGGGTGAGAAAACACCCAGAATGCCAGGTAGTTCTGCCTGTATGAGCTCTTCCAAAAAATTTACTGTAGAGTTATCATGTTATCTAGAAGTTTTAGTCCTGGGTGTGTATTGTGGATATATAGTGTGTGTGTGTGTGTATACTCAAGAGTAACAGGAGTTAGTTTCCTTCAGAAACTCAGTTTAATATTCAGAGCATGATTATGCAAATCAACCAAGAGTTCTAGAAACAAATTAATTGTGAATTAACTGATAAATAGATGAACCACATGTATATTCAAAAATGGAATATTACTTAGGAGAGAAAAAAAGAATGAAGTAGTGACAAGAAATGATACAGACAGCCTGGACAATTTTGTTAAGTGAACAGATTCGTTCTTATTGTTTTAATTTTGCCTTTATATAAGGTCCACCATGAGCCAATATAAAGACCAGAACCATATTAGAGGGTTGGAAGAATTGAGGGAATAGAGATGGGGTGTTGAAAATTTCCTATGATGTTTTATGTTATGGGTACCGACTATGTGGATGTACCAAAAATACTTCATGGACTGTGTGGCATGCTGAATCTCAATAAAGACACTAATAAAAAATGTTTGAAATTAAGAACTCTGAAACAGAACAGCCAGATAGGGTTCTGTCCTGTTTTCATAAACGAGCAACCTTTTTTTTTTTTTTTTTTATCGCTGGCTTGCATTATGACAATCTTAATTAGAAGTGTTTCCGGGCAGGTGACATTGTTTCAAAGCTGCAAGGAGCTTAGATTTCAGAACCTCCTCAAGTGGATTCCAGATCACCCCTGTTGCCAGGATCTTAGGAGGCTGAACAAAGCCTGGGATGCCCGTGCTTGGGAGGGGTACCCCAAGGAGCCAGAGAGATTTAGCAGCTACTGGGGTCAGAGTGAGCATCCGCTGGAGTTTAAATTTTTATGGAGACCATGAAACATGGCAAATTTGATACATTGTTTTTCTTTCATCTCCCTCACTTAATGCAGACTTGCCAGTGGTAAAAAGTATTAGTAATAGCTACTAACTGGGTAAGGCCTGGTCCTGTGTGAAGTGGGTTAATATTCTGTGCTTTTTATAAGTGAGGAAATGCAGGCTTTGAAGATCACGTGGGCTACCTGGAAGGTCAAGTGGGCTACCTGGGACCAAGCCTCCATCTTTTAGACTGACTCTTTTCACTGTACCCTGGTATCCTTAGACACATGCTTATACCTAAGTTTTTAAACAGTGCAGAGAAAAACCTAATTAGGTTAGCAAAGACTGGCCTAATGACTCATTTATTTACATCTTTAAAATGTTCCTTGGATGGCAGCTCTGGCCTGAACCCCACCTACAGGTGATAAACCTTATGTGCACAGGGAGCTTGTTCTTAGTTTATTTATGATGATGATGATGATTTTCAGTTGGAAGATTGAATTTTAAGCGATTCTTTCCCTCCCTCTTCCCTACCTCTCCCCCCACCCCATGTTTGTATAAGTGTGTTTGTGTGTTTGTTTTCACAGCAAACATTTTATAGCTTAGGAGATGCTTTTTCTTATCTGCAATTAGGATTCCTTTTTAGGCCATTTTGAGCATGATAAAGGCTAAATTTCAATGTCAAGAAACGAGGAAGCAAAATCATTCAGCTAGTTTAAACTGGAATTACTTTGGAATCAAAGTATTCTTGTAGAGACATGATTAACTTTGGACTAAAGAAGTAGTGTGGGGATTCTCCGTAGATTCATAATTAGGTTTGTTTCCCAATAAATCTTTTCTTTTGGGTCTGCACAGGAGCAGTAGGTACAGGGAGTATCCACAGTGACTGCCGCGGGCTGGCCAGAGGAAAAGGGTTAGGTCGATTGTTGAGAGCTCTTCTGGCTAGTTGTTGAGAGCATAAGCTAGGAAACCAAAAGAGAAAGGAAAGGTTTAGAAGGAAGGAGCATTAGGTGCAAGTAGTTAGGAAGCATTAGGAAGCAGAAGGAGGAGGCGCCCAGAGATGCAGGCCAGCGGGAGCAGAGGGAAGGCAGGTGCTTTACTGGACGGCAGAATTAGTGTGACAGCAAGCAGGGAGGTACAGAGAATCTGTGAAGTTCATGTTTCTACAGCTGAGTGCAAGGCATACACTTTGTCCAGCCCGAGCCGAATTCCAGCTCAGCTCAGCCACTTTGTAGTCAAGCAACTTTGGACTAATTTCTTTTTTGTTCTTTAAGCTTCAGTTTTTCATCTGTAAAACTGGGTTAATAATTCCTACTTGGGATACCACATAGGTTTGATAGTTAACTTTTCAGAGTCACCATGAGAAAAAACCAACCTGGGAAAATGTGTTGCTAAAGTAGCCAGCATCACACTGAATTAACTTTACAGATGCTAAGTAGACTGTTGAGAGGACATTCCATCTCTTGTTTGGTTAAGGACTTGTTTTTAGTTTCTGTCTGTGTGTGTGTCGGTATGCTCATGTATGTGAGTGCCAGCAGTGGCCAGAGGAGCACATGTGGTCCCCTAGTGCTGGAGCTGCAGGCTGTTGTGAGCCACCCGCCCTGGGTGCTGGGAGCTGAAGCCCAACCCTTCCTTTGCAAGATCAGCAAGTGCTCTAACTGCCAAACTACTTCACCAGTGCTTTGAACCTCCGATCTTTTGAGAAAATCAGGTATTAAAACACCTGGGCCCTGATGGTGCAGCGGTGTGAGCCATGGTCCGCAGAGCCCACCTGCTGGCTTCTTTGCTCCTACACCTCCGCCAGCTTTGGAATCTGGGTGCAGGATGACGGGTGAGCAGGGCAAGATCACGGGCACTCTCTTCTTCCCTGCTGCATCTTTGTGGTCTACCTGCTCGCTTCTTTAACAGTTTTTTCGAGTGAATTCTTATTCTAAAGGTGAGTTTTGGTTGTTGCGAACTATCACATTCCTTTTGGAGAAAACAGATTGGACTCAGAAAACAGATGCATGCATTTCAGTTATGCATTTCAGCATGCATGCTCTTGTGCTCTGTGCCAGAGAGATGAGTCTGTCAGAGGTGCGTATGGATAGGTATGGCTTTGAGAATCAGAAGGGCTTGTTGTGTGTGTACAGATATGTGGTGTGTGTATGTACCTGTATGCATGTGAAGGTGTATGTGTATTACATGTGTACAACTGTGTGTATGTACAGGTGTGGGGGGCATTTGTGTATGTGTATAGCTGTGAGGGCTATATGTGTGTGCAAGTGTGGGGACTGTGTGTGTACAGGTGTGTGTATGTTTTTGTATGTACAGGTATATGCATACAGTTGTGTATGGGGTATGTATATATGTACATATATGTACAGGTGTGAGTGTGCTTGCATGTAAGCGCATGTGTGTGATCATATAAAATTGCAGGACTAGAGGCTGCTGCTCCCTTCATGCAGTCAGGGGTTAGTTTTCAAGAACTTTCATGGTGTGGTGGTAGTGTGTTTGTCTAGTGTATGTGAGGCCCTGGGTTCTATCCTTAGCACCATTAAACAGTCAGATGAAATGGGAAAAATGTTCTTAGACAGGCTACAGATAACCCTTATTCACAGGGAACCCTTCTGTAGCTCTCAGGCCCTCTAGATCTCCCCTAAGGTAACTCTTAGGTAATTAGGAATGTTGGCTCTGCCGGAGAATTATCTCCAGCTGAGACAGCTCAGAGCCAAGCAGGTCACAGTTTGCTAAGTAGTGGCAGAGCATCTTCTCTCCTCCTGGAGCTCTTGGTCTTGTGGGTACCACCTAGAGCTTGCAGGGACCTGCAGAGGTCATGTTAATCTCTGACCAGTCAATACTGCCCTCCCACAGAAGCATCTCTGATGGACTGCTTCTCTGCCAGAATTTACTCAGGTGATGGTGGTATGTTGGGAGAAAACCTTGGGTGTTATACCCTCAGCATTGTCCACCTCTCCCTGACCCGACCCTTCCCTTCCCTTCCCTTCCCTTTTCCTTTTCCTTTCCCCTTCCCTTTTCTCTTCTCACCCCCTCCCTCCCTCCTTCCTAACCCTAATCCATCCATCCTTCCTTCCTTGTTCTTGAGACAGTGTCGCTCATTGGCCTGGCATTTGTGAGGTCTGCTTGGCGGGCTGGCTAACCAGCAGGTATGAGGCGTGCACTTGACTCCACCTCACTGGAGCAGGGCTCACAATTCCTTGCTCCAAGCCTGATCCTTGGGTGGAGCATTTATTTCTAGAGTGTTGCTACATTTAGCTTTTTGCTCAGTTGTATTCTAAATCTTGTTTTACTTCCTTCACGTTAGGAAGAGTGGTCAATTCTGTTCCCATGCCTTGCTCACCTGCCTCACGCTTATTTCAGACTTCATGGCTTGGGTGGCATTTGCAGTTGGAACAGATCTGATGAAGCAATCTAGCCTGAGGTTGGAAGCAGGCATGCTTCCTGCTTTGACAGCTTGGTTCTGTGTCAGTCACTTGGAAAGAAAAAATCTGTGATTAAGATCCTTTTTTTTCCAGTTTGATAAGAGACAGCACAGTGTGAATTTGTTTAATGCTGACTTTGAAAAGCAGAAAATGGCCAGTGAATGTACAGAAAATGATGAAGCTGAGAAGCTCACCAGGAGTGGTCTACTACTGTATTTTGCTAAATGGAACACAGTATCCTAAAGGGAACTCATAGCAGCTATGTCGTGGGGGGAGGACAGCGATGGGAAGAGAGAGAGAGCGGGTGAAGCAGAAGAGAACTGACTCGCCTGGCACAGAAGGTTCAGTACCCTTGTCTGCCAGGATGTGACTCACGCTCCTCTAGGCTGTGTGATGCAAGGCCTGGTGCTCGTGGCTCATTCATGCCTGTTGTCAGGACAGGCCATTGGGCTGCTGTGTGGAAGCTTTATTTTTCTCTCTGTCATTGACAGTGTCAGGGGCGCAGTGGTCAGTCTCTGCCAGTAAAATAGAATGCTTTCTCCTAAAAATACCCAGCGCTAAGTTCAATACAGCTCGTTCCAGCTGTGACTTTCGCTCTTGTGAGAAGAGAGATTGGTATTGGGAGGCACAAACTTTGCCTTATTTCTAAGGTAGCTGGCTAGATTACAATCTGGTTGTCATAGCAACCTAGCATTAGTGAAAATTACATGAACGAAACATTTGATGAGAGGTAAGACGCCTAAAAGCCATTTATCAGTCATCTTTCTCCTTGAAGAAGTTAGGTGGCAGGGATTAGGAACTGAATTCTATAAGCTGCTGTGTATGTGTTTGTGTGTGTGTGTATGTGTGTGTGTGGAGGTTAGAGAGGGAAGGAAGGGAGAGAGAGAGTGTGTGCAGCAGACATGCACTTTACACATATACTTCGGAGGAAGTGGATGCTTTTAACCATGCTTTGAATTGTGGCCTGGTGTCAATGATCACAGAAGACTGTCACAGTGTGTTAGGCAGAGTATGTGACATCAATTCAGAAATCCTTTTTCTTGTCTGAGACTTTCCATAATATTGCTGTGTGGTATTTTCAGGGCCATTGCTGACAGCTGTGTGGGAGAAACACAGTATATGAATTTGGAGTTGTCAAAGAGGAGTAAGGCTTACTCCATGAGAAGAAACACATGCCTGATACTATAAATCTGACCAAGTGTCCTTAGCCGAGAGGCTTCCCAGGGGAGAGTCTGCTAATATATTTTGCTAAATGGACATAGTATTAAAATTCCTTCTAAAATTTTATCGTTATTGTTTAATGTGCAGACCTCATCAGAGAAGTTTTTATGTGCAGCGGATGTTGGTAAACAAACTCACAACTGTTCAAGATGTAGAAGTCTCTGTGGAGTGCTCAACCATAAATGGGACATGCATCACACTCCCTTTTCCCCAAGGTTTGGGGACCATCATAGAAGATGGTACAGAAAGATTCTCAGAGCCAGATGTCAGGGAGGGCTGGACTGAAACAGTATGTTCTGGTCATGATGGAACTACGCTCATGTAGTCAGAGTAGCTGTGGATGTCTGCACACAGTCAAGCCAGTGAGTATCCTAGTCTAGAAACAGGAGAGGCTCACCTTGCCCCTCTGCTTGAGGAACTAGTGAGAGCTGATGGCAGCGAGATGGAGGATGGAGAGTGTCAGTTTTCTTTAATCGTGTGGCCTCTGAATGATGACCATGCTCCAGTGGATGGATCTCATACCCATGAGTTTATGAACGCTCTTCGCTACATAATTTTCAGCAATGGTCCTGAGAATACAACTCAGCAGTATTATAGGAAGTCCCAGGCAAAAAAGAAATAACAAATTAGAAAGTGGTTAGTTATCCTAAGGACATTTGTACAACTCTTGCGTATCTGTCTTGTCATGCTGGTCATTATTGTAATTCACAGAGCTCATGCCTGAGTAAGACTGGTGATGCCCTTTCTCCTCCGGGCAGCTTATATTGATTGCATCTTGTGGCACTATGAAAGTTCGCCGTAGGGAAGAAGCTTTTGAGTTAGTACCAGCTTGATTTCTCTGTGCCTGTGACCAAAGTTTGCAGTGTCTTCAGCAATAGGGTCTTATTCATCTAGTTGGCAACCAAGAGCAATGGCAATAGTTCATATTATTCTGGGAGGGAGGGAGTCTAACCAACAGCTCCAGGGGTGATATCCCACACCTGACTCTGAGTCTTTTTTTTTTTTTTTTTGGTCAACCTATGCTTCTGGGCAAACATTATCCCCTGTGTAGGGGAACTCCAGTTAAACTCTTTTATATGAAAAAAAAATAGGAAGCTAATGAAAGTACTAGATTTCTTTAAAATCCTTACTGTGTGTATCCTTTCATCCCTCTATTGTTCTACTTTCCCATTCCTCTCTCCACTTAAACCTCACCTCTACTATTCCTCCTTTCACCTTCATGTCGCTTGTATTTTGTTACCCTCCTCCCTTTGCTTCATTTTCCTCCCTCTATTAAAGCGTTGTTTTCCTGGGTGTAGTGTAATAGAGCTGTGATGTATGTTTATGTAAAAACAAAGCTGACTCAGACAGTTTCCGTGTTATGAAAGGATGACTAAAACCTCCGGCTGGCAGAAGCCATGGAGATGCTTTAATCCCCTTGGAGATCTAAAGGATTTCCTTTTGAGTTCTTAAAGTGGCAAACCGTCTTCACATTGGTGAGGACTGGAATGGGGAAGCCTGGAAGATTATGAATGCAGTTATTATGGGGGAAGAGCAAATTGTCTTGAAACAGTTTATCCTTCATAATAATATGAAGCATCTGGGATGAGGCTTAGGATGCTTTTCCCTGAGTGATCCTGATGATTTTACAGTTAATATATTTCCTAATTAAAAGAAATTCATGCCTCTGCAGTATCTCCTGCTGTGAATTACTCATTGGACAAAATATGTGGATGTCAAAGTTTTATACTATAAATGTATGACTTTGATCTGAATAGTGTTACAAAGCAGATAAGTTGTGGTACATAAGAGAAGTTGATATTTAAATTACATCTCAGGGGATCCTTTATTTTTTTATTTTTTTAACTTATGTATATGTGTGCAATTTTATGTGAGTATATTGTGCCACATATGTCTGCAGTGGCTACAAAAGGGCGTTAGGTCCCCTGGAACTGTAGCTGCCGGGGCTTATGAACCACCATGTGGGTGCTGGGAACCGAACTCAGGTCTCAGCAAGAGCAGTAAGGTGCCTTAAACACTGAGCTGGCTCTCTAGTCTCTAATCTTATGAAATCTTAATTCTTATGTTTAAATAATCTTGTGAGTCAGTTTTCCTGCCATCAGGAAAAGTATGGGACTAGATAGTCAGATCTTATCCTAATGGCACCTCAGTTAAAGAAGGAAACAACCACTAAAAACAATTATTGATATGATTAATTAATTGCAGTTGTAAGTTCTACAAATAGGAGTAGATGCAAGCTATTAAGAGAAGCAGTATTGTGGGAATGTGGGGACAGATCTCAAGGAAGAAGGTCTAGTCTGCTTGAAGGTTTCTGTATGAGGTCCACTGAGTAGGTCCACTGCAGGAACTGGGGAAGCATGAGAGCAGCATCTTGTCTATGTCTACAGACAGGATAGCTGCAGGTATCCCCCAGCGCTGATCTTATCCCTGCTGACACTCAGCTGCACTTGCGTATTCAGTTTTAAATCAGTGATTTTTCCTTTTGTTACCCTTTGAGTACAAGTAAATCTCCGAATCTGTTGAAGTGAGCATGCTTCACTCTAGCTACCTGCCATCTTGTGTTTTGAAAGTTATCTTAATATGGAATATCTGTGTCTACGTGAAAAAAAACCCACTAATTCGAGGCTGTATACTAAAACGTTTGAGAGTTTGCTGAGGTTCGTTTATTTTATGCTCTTTATTATTACTTTAAGGGTTTGCCTGCAGTGTTCTTCTCTAACCTGTTTAATTGTATAAATTGCCTTCTATTGTTATTTAATACAGTCGAATCTCCCAGTAGTGGTAGATCAAATATTTATTTATTGTGCAGTTTTGCTTTGTAAAGTTCTTTGTGTGTATTGTTTCTCTAATTTAAGTTTGTGTCTAAACTCATGAGAGAGAAAAGGAAATTGTGTTTTCCAAAAAAAAAAGAGTGTAGTATAATTTTTAAGTTATATAAAATAAACAATATGGGGCAATATACTTGGCATATTCCTGTAGTTCCTAAAATTTGGGGAGGGTTAAGATTTATACCCTAAACTTTATGCTAACACAAGATTCGGTGTCCTGTGCTTCCCGCCCAGTACAGAACCTTGGATCTGAAAGGAGGCAGGGTGCCTGGTGCACTGGTTTAACTGCAAGTCTCTGTTGTTCTCACAGGTTATTCTTGTCCAAGTGAACCCAGGTGAGACCTTTACCATAAGAGCCGAGGATGGGACACTGCAGTGCATCCAAGGTAAGGAAGTGTCTTGATAAAGATTCTAATTAAAGGATTTCCTCTTTATCAAAAAGGAAGTAAGGTTTTCCCCCTGCATGATCTTCTAGAAGCAAATATCCTCTTTATTTTCCTGTCATATGGTCTCAAATATGTACGGTGGTTCTCTCCACATGATAATTTCAGTAGTGGATACCTGCTAATTCTTTATTGCTGAGTGGCGTATCCCAGCACATTCGTTACCTCTGTTTCTGTGGACCAGGGAGTGGCTTAGCTGTGTCCCAGTCCTCTAACAGAGTTGTACATCCAGGCACACTCAGATGGCTGTTGGTGACATTCAGTTTTGGAAGGCTACTAGAACGTTTCCCACTTCCTTGTTAAGTGGGTATCTCTGTGCAGAGATGCAGTAGTGAACCCTGGTGGCAGCCGGCTTCATGAGGGCGACTGCCTTTAAGGTAAGAGGGAGTCAAAGGTATGTGCCTTCCAGCCACTGCAGAAGGAGACTCAAGGTCATGAATACAGGAGGCAGCTGCCAAGCAGTGCTTACCCCTGATGTTTCATGCCCTTTCCACATGCTCCTCCCAGGATCTTCAAAAGGCTTACCCTAGTACACCCTCCTCAGAATCCAGACTCTTGTCCCTTAATAAGCTCCAAGTGTGAGTGAGACACTGTGGATGCAGGTTATAAATCACCATGGCTAGGACCTCCCCTGGTTCGTACTTAGCATAGTAAGGTGGTCCTCCATGGTGTTCCTCCAGAGAGATCTCAGGCGCATGTGCCCATGTGGAGGTCCGTGTGCAATAATGACGTCAGACTTGTACCAGTTCTGTAAACATTGCCATTTGGAAGGGATAGATCTTCTTGTTAGTGATTAGGATTGTGGGGCAGAGTAAACTGCGATATAATCAGGGTCAGTGTTAGGCTATCGATTAGACTGGAATCTAATCAGAAGACTTATTTATAACACCTGGACGTGTTCACCAGTCCATATCTGGTGAGGAAATGCATGTTCTTTTTGCTTTACTGTAGTGGGCTTCCAAGAAACTGTTGCCTTTTTTATTTCATTGTTGAGAAAACAGCAGACTGCTTCATCATTCAAGACTTCCTTGGATCTGTAAGGACAATAATTTACCAACTTAAAAATGAGCATATGTTAGAGATTTAAACCTAATGAATTTTAATTGGAGTTAAACTAGAATAATTTAATGATTTTATAAATTATAATTTTTTTTTGCTGACTGTGTTTTTCTGGCTACTGCCTTTGGAATTATTTTTAGTATTATAGACTTAGTCTTCATTGACAAAAAGCAGGATGAAACTTGAGATCAAGGAGGAGAGAGATAAACATTCTGAAACAGTGTGGGGTATAGGATCTTCTCTCTGCCTAGAGTTCCATCATAAATGGACCTTGTCTGTGGTTATAAACCTTGAAGCCTATTTTTTTCGGACATCACACTAGAAGATCTATGAAAACTTGCTTCTGTAGATTGAAGCTCGGGGTTTCAGTTCAGGAAGGAAGCAGTTTAGAATTCCTGCTGTTGGGACGTGAGGGCCAGGACAGTCTGGAGTTACACGGTCATCCCCAGTTACATAGTGAGAACTGGAGGCTAGCCTGGGCTGCAGTGACATGCTGTCTCAAGTGAACAGCACAGCAGTTAAGTGTCGGGCCATGGTGACAGTGGAGCCCCATGAAGCTTCAGGTCATCTGCATCCACCCCACCACTGAGAACGTAAGATAGGATCTCTGACAGCAAATTGCTGTATAGACGAACATAGATCCTTGCAGTTTATTTCAGAGGAAGGTGTGTATGAATATGAATGTGCCTGTGCAGTGTTTGTGCACAGACATGTACATACATATTCATGGAGTTGATCTTTTCCTGAAAGAGTTTGAGTCCATATCCGTAACTGGTGTACTCCAAGGGCCATGCTGCAAGCATGTCACTCCATTCACAAAAGGACCTTTGTGTTTAACCATGATGATTCCATGCGATGAGTGATACTAACACCCTCCCCGTGATTTAAAGATGCCTCTGACTAAAGCAGAAGGATGGGGTCTGTTTATCCTTGGCTGCCTCAGCCTTCCTAGTCTTTGTTCTTTTCTGCAGCCCTAGACTCTACTGTTATCTGCATTTGGGGCATGGTGGTCCCTGGCCCAGTTAATTGAAATGCCACCATACAAAATGAGAGAGACAGGAACCCATGCTGTGCCAGGGTTTCGGGGAGGGCAGAGCAGCTGGGTGACTGTAGAAACATGGAAGGGAAGTTGCTGGCAGGTGAACCTGCTCCCATGTCTAGAGTGAAGGCACGCTCAGGCATGCACCCAGGCATCAAATTCCACAACTTCCACCTAAGTGCCATCCAGCTGTGTGGAGTAGTCCTCTGGGCTGTGGGGACTGGCTGTCCATCGCAGCTTCTGGCACAGGGCGTGATGGCTTTGATTTCATCTCTGTCACTGTAATAATTTATTCTATTCTTGGGCTGTACTGTGTACATTCTCCATTCCTGAGTGTGACAAACCCATGAGGAAGCTGAGGCCTATGGCAAGGGCTTCATATTCTGAAAGCTCACACCCTCAGAGACGAAGACCACTTTTCATCCCTGGCAAGGCTGACTCCATTGCCTGACTTCACTGCCATGCCCTGTGGTTTTCTGTCAGGCATGTTACAAGAGTTATCCAGGAGTATACTTGGGGCAGGTTGGCAACAGGAGGACTTACAGACCGTGAGTCTCTGCAGAGCTGAAGACTGTCACCTTGCTAGTGAAACTGTGTCACGCCTATTGGTTCAGGAGAAGCAGATGATATAAAGCAAAAATTGGTTTAGAGCTTAAGCTCTTTTTCCCCTCATTGGCACGATTAGACTTAGCCTCCAAGTTGAGTCTTGTGTCTCTCATTTCTGAGAAAGGAGGGATACAGTTGCGGAGTACTGGGGTCAAGGAGGGACAGTTTTCCCTTCACCTGTGAGTGAGTGTGTGTGTGTCTTCGTGCTTGAACGTTTGCATGTTTGTGTGGTGATGCCTGTGGGTACTTGTGGCCGTGTCTGTATGGTGATGTGTGTAGCTGTATGTGTGACCGTGTGTGTACACTGAGGTGATGGGACAAGCTCAGGTGCCATTCTGCAAGCGCTCTTCCTCTTGTTATCCTGGGGCTTGCCTCGTGGGCGAGGCCTTGTTTCCAGCGAGCCCCAGGCATTAACAGTTTCTCCTCCCAGGATTGCAAGCACGTACTACCATGCTTGGCCCCCCAGTGTGGATTCCCGGAGGGAACGCAGACCTCTGTGCTTGCTAGTGATAAAAGATTAGAGTTGTGTGCTGCCCCTTTCTGGAAACTTTGAAATCATACTGAGGTCAGCCCTTTTGTTTACATTTTAATTGATTTGCTGCTTGACTTTCTCTGTATATCATCACAGCGTCACTGAAAAAGACCCCAGAAACTCAGTATGATGTCATTAGACAGTACCTTGGAAGTTGAGAGCAGATTAATGTTGAAGAATATGGTTGCTTTGGGGAAAAAAGAATGTTTTTATGAGAATGTCCTTGGTGATAACGAAAGAAGAAAAACACAGGAAGCATTCAATATGCTGTGAAAGCAGGTTCACTTCTGATGGAATATTTCTCAATATTTTCCGTGAAATATGAATCATAAGTGTTGGAGGGAGCCCCCAAGGGATGGACACAGCATTCAGTCCCGTGGAGACTGTGCCATACCTGTAACAGCAAAGACTAAAGAATTTTCCTTCTTTGGCCAGACAAAATTATATAAAGAACTGTCAAGAGAAAGGGTCTTAGTCATCAATACGAATTCTGACAGTATGGGTCTCATTATTTTTGTGTCCCTTTCTGAGCTGGGCAGCTGGCAGAGTAGCCTTCCTTCCTGTCCACACATGCCATCTCTTTATCTGGGCCATTTTTCTGCTCTCTGCAGAATCCTCCGGCCAAAACAAACACTCCACTTCCTGGAAAGCCTTAGGTCTGTCTGTTCCTAGAGCCGTCCTGGAACGTTGCCCGTCTACCTTGACTTTGCTCTGGGCTAGGGAGGAGCAGGTAGAGGGAGCACCGCACAGGCTGGTTATGGAAGTCAACCTTTTCCTAGCCCTTGGGTTAGAGTAGGAAGTCAGCAGAGACGGGAAACCGCCCTCTTCCACCCTGTCCCCCAGCGGTGCGTCTTGATTGCTGAGTGGAATCATAGCTAGTCTGTGTGATGCCAAGTGCGATTCCTCCAAGTTTTACTATTTTAGTGAGAAGTTGGTTGTGTTGTTAGCATGCACTCCATGCTCTCAGAAATCTCCCCAGAACTTAAAAATGTAAACCTCAGTGATACTTGAAGCTAATCGCTTGCTTTAGAGAAGCGGTTCAGTCACTTCTTCCTCTTCCTTCATTGGTCCTGTGCATGTTCCATCTAGTCCTCTCTCCTGCACCTTCCCTCCTTTTCCTCTCCCCTCCTCCGCCCTCTCACCTCCAGGGCTGGGGGATTGGGGCTTGAAGCTAGAGTTTCGCACACACTCTGCCGTTGACCAACATCCCAATGAAATATCTTTAAATTTTGAACAATTATCATAATGACTCTCTGTTATGTTTTTAGACCTGAAAAAAAAACAGGCAAATATCATGACAGCTTGAGCCAAACCAGATTGAATTGCTTATTAGAAAGCATCATTATTTTAATAAATACACGATCTAAAGATACTCCATTGCTAATGATTTGGTCCAGAATAATTTCAGTCTCTTTTAACAGAGGCATTGTTCAGCCAACCTGTGTTAAGTGCGTCAAGACCTTGAAATGACAGCAGCATGTAGAAGGGACCATAGAGTAACTATAGAGCTACACTGAGATTGAAGCTTTGAATCCCTTACAGTGTGTAACTTTTATCCTCTCTTGTTCTCTCTTCTCAGCCCTCCCTAGCTCTGTGTCATTCTCTTCCTACAGCAGAGAGTGTGGGAACTGTGTTGCCGATGGACAGTGTGCTCTGCTCCGTGGCTCTGTGAATGACACCATTGAGAGGGATTCATGTTGAATTTCCTCATTTGTCCCCTTCCCCCAACATGTGATTCAGCATGCAGAATGGCAGTGGCTACCTAATGTTTCTTCAAAAACATTTTGTCCTTTGAGTGCATTTGTTAATTTGAATGGATGAAACAGTGGCTGGCACTCTTTCCAAAAACTTTATGGCAGCAACTTAGGTTGCCTCTTGCTGGGAACAGTGTCATAGCTGGGTGTCACAAGCAGAGGCAGACTACAATTTCAACTTCTTAAATGTAAACTGCCCTTAACAAGGAATTGTTCTCTAACTTCAAACACAGAAAAGAGAACTTCTCTTTCGTGCTTTAGAAGCAAACTTTGCCTAAATGAAACCAAATATAGGTGGGGGAAAATCGTTAGATGGTTTCAGAATGAAGCCTGAGTGAATCTAGTGCTTTCACCTATTTCATTATATTGAGTATAGAATTGGCGATTTTGTGGTATATGATTAGGTGTAAACTATCCATATTAGAAATGATTCTATCTAGGATTAGGATGTGGGGCCTATCTTTCTACACGAGAAGCTGCTTTGAGACTTTGTAAGGGATTTCTACTCAGCTGAAGTGATTCTGTGACTTGAAAATCTTCACATTGAAATGTGTAGGACTTTTGCCCAGGCTAGCCACAGTGCCTTGCCATCTTTCTGAATGACCTGGAGCTCTTGTGCCTGAGAATGAGGAGAATGAGTTCCTTCCTCCAGGGAGACTCCAGGCCAAGTGGAACCGAGCTATTGGGAGAATAAATCATATTGGGTATCGGACATACACCTCGTGTGTGCCATGTGAACACTCTACCACTCCACATATCTTCACAACTCACATGACTTAAATATTTGCTTCACAACAAAGTATTCTTTCACTTGTTTGTGGGTTTTTCCCCCCCATTCTTAGATGTGTATGTTCTCACGTAGTAGGGGAAAATGGCTTCAGTGCTGAAGTACACCGCACCCCAGAGATGCTTCACAGCTTCATTTTGCAAACACGGACTGAATGATGCATAGCTCTTCATGCCACACACGCCTCCCATGTGCTGACCCGGTATAGCCCTGCAGAGCAAGCAGTGTACTGCTTTGCAGCTGAAAATCCTCTAACAGGGTCTCCTCATGTGGCTGGGAGATGCCGAGCAGCTAGTCTAGTTTGTGGGCTAGAAGATAGGAGAGCGATGACTGAGCACGGGTCTTCTCCACATGGAGACTGAGTGAAGTCCCTGGGGGGTGTTCTGGTGCCTACTACCTTCCCCAGCAGATGCTGAGTCCCTCCCAGTGGAGATGCCTAGAATCTGTTGTCCTAATGTGGGGTCTGTGACTGTAACTCTCTAATTGTGAGAGAATAATTCATTACAAGTGCCATTATCAGTGTCCTGATTATTGGCGTATCATCATTGTTGTCGTCATCATTATCTAGTAATGTATACAGTGTTAATTGTTTTCTTAAAGAGCCTGTATGATTGATTGTTGGGAGTGACTTACTGTCCTATGGTGGAAATCATTTGAAGGTCCCAATTCAGTGCTTGCCTACAGAAGGCTTGCTTTCCCCAGCCGGCTCATGATGACACCTGTTGGAACGTTTCAGCTGGAGCTTTACAGGAGCGTGCACACTGTCCAGCTACAGGCGGCCATGGAGCACAGTGACCTCACTGTTGTCCACATTCAAAGTACCTCTTCTTGTGCCCTGAGCCTTGGGTGTTGCTTCCCGAATCCCCCCGACAAAGCTGTTCAGTCTCACACAAAGCCTGGGTAGCCGTCTCCCCACAGGCCTTTAGAACCTCTTATTATGCCCAAGAAAACAATTGTGTTTTTTTTTTTTTTCCAGCGTGCCTCTCATCTAGAGGTATTGGTGTCAACTCTTATTCTTCTTTCATCTTTACTTAATTTAATGTCTTGTTCTTGTGTAACACTAAGGGCAGGTGTGTTATATTCTCCTTGTACATGTCACAAAGGCCATTTAAGGAAAGAGGAGTTTATGTTGGCTCATACCTTGAGGATGGCTGCAAGTCCATCATGCCATGGCCGGAAGGCTTAGCAGTGGGAGCGTTGGGGTTGGTTATATCAGATCTGCAGTCAGGAAACAGTGCTGGTGCTCAGCTTGCTTTCTCCTTATTCAGTTTGGGTACCTCCATGTGTTGGTGTTTTCTACATTTAGGGTGAATCTTCTGTCAGATAAAGCTTTCTGGAAATCCTTTAATAGTTGTACCCCGTGGTATGTCTTCTTAGGTGATTGTAAGCCTGATCAATGTTGACACTGAAAATTAATTACTACAGGCAGTAAGTTGTGATCGGTGAGGTTCTGAAGTGATAGTGCCTGGCTTTCCATGGGGCCTAGAGAGATGATGGTTCAACAGTTCAGGGCCCTGTTGCTTTTCCAGAGGACCCTAGCTCAACTCCCAGTACCTCTGTCAGGTGGCTCACAACTGATTATAAGTCTAGCTTCAGGGACTCTGACATTCTCATTTGACCTCTGCAGGCCATTGATGTCCACATACCTATATGCATAGGTAAGTAATTAAAAATAAAAAGAAATATTAAAAGGCAATCTGTGTTACGAACTGTACAGTGAGTCACTTCACATTTCTACCCCTCAGTTTCCGTTTCTCTAGAATTAGAGAAATGTCTGTCTCAAAGGACTGCTGTGTGGCTAAATGAGATGCTGCCTAGAAAACACGAAGGATTTCTGAGGAACGGGAGTGATGGCTCAGTGGACAGGTGCTGGCTGCACAGGCAGGAACACTGGAGCTTGGATTCCCAGCACCCACGTAAATGCTAGGCATGGGGGTTCACACCTGTACTCCTAGGACCCTGGCGATGGAGACAGGTGAGCCTTGAGGCTTGCTCGCTGGCCAGCCCAGCTGAATTGCTGAACTCCAGGTTCAGTGAGAGACACTGTCTCAAAAAATTGAGGTGAAGAGTGACAGAGAAAACCCCTAACATCAACCCCTGACTTCCTCAAGTTACAAGCCACACACCTGTGAGCATGCATGCTTGCATGCACACACATCACGCATGCACACGCAGGAGAAAGAAAAGAAAATGTGAACAGCTCCTGAGTCACAGTGAGACCACTGGAAACAAGGAAGGTTAAACTCCAAGTCGTGGGTAGATGTTGGAACAACCTTTTACCTTTAGCACTCCTCACCCTACATCATTTCAGAAAGCACACTGAATTACTGTCATCTTTTTACGTGTTAGTCCTAACACTTCAAAATAACATGCTTAAAAATTATGCAACAGGAGTGCACCTTCTGAACCCTTTTGCTTTCCCTGCTTGTTAATCAGCTATTAAAATGTCACCTCTGAGGGTGACACTACTGTTTGGAGCTCTTTAAATGTCGAAGATCCTCCCATGTCAGGCAACTAAAAGAGCCAACAGCATCACATTACCCAGCTGCCTGTCATATTTAATTTCACGGCCTGTAGTTTTTTTAGGTTTTGCTTAAAAAATTTTTTTAACATAAAATACTTTCCTCCTGCACTTGCACTTTGAAGTTGGAAAGCCAGGCTTATTGGCACCTGCACCTGCTTTAGTTTCTGGTTAGCGTAGGAGGCTCCCTGGGCCTCACTGACCAGCTAGTCTAATAATCAGTTGGTAAGCCTCAAATTCATGAGAGACCGTGTCTCAGAAATATAGTAGGGGCACTTAACAGTGCCTGCTGTTTTTACAGAAGACTAGAGTTTAGTTCCTAGAAATCTTGTTGGGCAGCTTCAGGCAATCTGATATTCTCTTCTTGCCTTCATGGATAACAACCCCCCTCCCCCCATGTGGCATAATCTCTCTCTCCCCTTTTTCTCTTTCTCTCACTCACACACGCACACACACACATAAATCTTAGATAAAGTGAAGAGCTAATGAGAAAAACACACAGTGTAGACCTCTGACCTACACACACACACACACACACACACACACACTTGCATGTGTGTACTTGCGTGTGCCTGCACATACAGAAACATATACCACACATGCATATACCACACTAATAATGTACATCCAGATTTCTTAAGGCCCATAGAATTGTTTTCTTTTATGCCTGTCTGAATTCTTCCTCTCTCTTATTGTTTTTAGTTCCAGTGAAATGTAGTTTGAACCAGGATTCTAGTTTGGAAGGCTTTGTTATACAGTCTTTTCAGTTAGTTTGTTCCTTGGGGATTTACTTTCCTTCTCTTTGCCTCAGTTCCCACTTTTGTTTTTGTTGTCTTGAGACAGTGTTTCTCTCTGTAGCCTTGGCTGTCCAGGACTTGCTTTGTATACCAGGCTGGCCTCAAAATCACATCAGTCTGCCTGCCTCGACTCCTGAGTGCTGGGATTAAATGCATGTGTCACCATACACGTGGCAGTTCCCACTTTTATTAATAAAAATAAAGAGGATTAGAAAGAGACATTCTGGTGATATTTTAAGGCCTATTATTTAAAGACTTCTGAGTTAGTAAATTTATACAGGTGTGTGTTTCATAAGAAGCAAGCACGTGTGGTAGTCAGCTGGTCACAGCGCAGGAAATCCCCAGAGGAGAGACTCAAAAGTAGGAGCTCTGACACGAAAAAGTCTAAAGAAGCAGGAAAGGGCTCATGCATACAAGTAGGAGGAAAGGAAGTCAGAGTTCAGGAGAGACAGGAGGATGCATCTCAGAGCGCTGCGTGCAGGAGAGTGGAACATCCTGGGAAGGTCCCGTCCACGGGGAGGGGCTCCATGGTGACATGGGTCACAGGGTGCAGACAGAGGGCTATTGTAGAAATGTAGAGCTTGGGCATTCTTGAAAAGACCTGTTTCAGGCTCAAACTGTGTATTCCCAGAGCAGCTATCTGCTATAGCTAAACCTCCAAGGAATGTTCCCAGAGTCAGGTGAGCTCAGGGATGGGGAAGCAGGATATGTATGGGGGACACAGGGGTGTTCCTTAGCTTTTTTTTTAAAAGCTGAGTTTACTGATGATTTTCAACTTCTTATTGTACCTGCCATGCTGGTATCTGCAATTAACATTCTTTAGAAGCACAGAAAATGCCAGCCTCCAGCTCATGTAACTCAAGAACAACAGGTGCATTCTACCCACTTCTTGGAGCTCCCTAGAGCAGGCAGAAGACAAGTAATTCACCAGAGGACAGGCGCTGAGGAAAATTAGAGCCTATAGAATTTGAGTCAGAGTGCTGAAAAGCAACTCTGGAAATTGTATCGATGAGACAGAGGAAATGGTTCGGCAGGAAAGCAAAACAGCCAGCCCGTTTCCCTTCAAGGGTACAAATCTTGCTAACTGCAGACCTTCCATCGTCTCTGCTTTGTGCAGCTTTTAAAAAAGAGATGTACATCAGAGGTCATTGGACTTGAACTCATGCAATAAAAGTCAGTTGATTATAGTTGTGATTTTTCTCTTTCCTTTTAAATAAGAAAACCTGACAAAAACACACAGCTTCCTGAGAAGAGCAGTAGGTCCAGGGCTGACTTCTGTTCTGTCCAGCCTGGCCCTGAACAATTCCCCATAGTGCTTTGTGGGGATAAGGCCAGTTGATTTCTCGTAATCTGCCTGTCACCTATTTATCTTTCTACTCCACCTTTTAAGTTTTTATTTTTCTAAGAATCTTACAGTTTGAATAAACTCTAGTGTGGGCAGATTTCAAGGCTCAGACACAGTTTTCGATTTGAAAGTGGGATATTCAATTATTGCATGACACTTCCACTTTTGGTAATCTATAAATTTCTCTGAAATTTTGCTAATGGATTTAACCTGGACTAGTAACAAAAGTAAGCAACTCAGTATTTTTCTTTACTCTTAAGCTTACAGTTTCTTATGGCATTTCAATCACCTTTAACCCATATCACTGCTTTTCCCAGTCACTGTCCATTCCTGCTGTAGGTTTGAATCACCCAAAATTAAAAAGGTGGGTGTGGTGGACAGCTTAGTAGGTAATGTGCAGAACTTGGGGAGGCAGACATAGGTGGGCCTCTGGGACTCACTGGCCAGCCAGCCAGCTAGCCTTCCTAGCCTGTCAGGACATTTTCTGGACAGTGAGAGACTTTGTCTCAAAAATAATGTGGACAGCTCCTGAAGACTCATATCTGATGGTCGTCATTGGCCTCTACATATGTGTGTACACACACACACATACACACAGCTTAAATATACAAAACAACACAAGACAAAGTGCCCATTGTTTGAGGCTCACTGTCTGAGAAAATTACATGTAGTTTGTAACTAGTTGATATGTATACATGTAGTGTACATATGTATACATGTTTATGTATACATCTACATGTAGCATTTAGGCATGTAGTTTTGTTCCTGGTATATTATATATATTGTGTTTTATAATTCTCTTTATTTTCTTCATGTGTACATGTGTGTGCTGTGCACATGGTGATGAAGCCCACCTGATGTTTATGGGGGTTGTGGGGTCCAAATTCTGGTCTTGCTTGCTCAGCAGATGCTGTATCCCCTGAGCCATCTTTCTATCCTGTGCCCACTTGTAATTTTAAAGATGGTGTTGTCACGAATATTTACCTTACAGTGTACCCCCAAAATAGTGGATTTTATTTTATGTCTTTTAATAACTACAGAATGAAGTTACTTATTTTTGGCCCAAATCTAAAAGTGCAGGTCTCTTCCCCATTGCTCAGGCGGGGGGTTTGGCCCCCATGTCACCTCTCTTGTCCTGAGCTGGACTGCTTTGCTGTCGGCGCCTCATCAGTGGAGTAGGAGACACCATTGTCCAGAGTGAGCGTCCCTTCCCATAGAAGATGTTAAACTAAGAAAAAGATGCCTTGGTGTTAAGAAAATAAGTTTTGTTGGTTTTCTGTTTCTCATCTAAATTTGATTAGACCCCCAAATCACAAAGTGGTGTGTGTGTGTGTTTCCTAATTTAGTGTTTGCGTAATCATTTCATATGTGTGTGTTTGTAAAGAAAAAAATTGAAACTTGTTTTTGATTATTTCTACATCCCAGTTGGGGAAATCTGACTGGTTTGTTTAAACATCATCACTTTTGAATACATGCTGGAAGTTCAGAAGTTAGAATCCACTGATGGTCTTTGTTAGCTTCATCTTCTCACCCGTCTGTCTCTTGTTAAAATCCTTAGTGAGTGTGCCTGTGTCTGTGTGCCTATGTGCTGTGTGTGCATGCACCCAAGGACATATACTATGTGACACCCAGGATCAGTATTGGGTATCTTCTTTTATTGCTTTCCACCTTGTTTCTTGAGGTAGGGTCTCACTTCATAAACCAGAGAGCCTGAGGAAGGTATACCCCCCTGTGTCCCCTTCTGCCCTGCTCCAGAGGAAACCATGCAGTACCAAGTAGAGCTTTTCATGTGTGTTAGGAGTCTGAATCAAGTTCTCACACTTGCACGCTTGCAAGCTTGCATCTCTCCAGCCCCAAGAGGCTCATTTTTTTTTAATAAGTCTGTGTACTATACGTATGCATACTGGCATGTAGTCACAGCTGCCCTTAATCGACACTGTATGTGAATGTGTATGTTTGCCAGTATTCCTGGTTGTAACTATCCTGTTTTATCTAGCCTCTTTGAAAACCTGTCCTTTATGTTTTAAAGCTTGCCACGACTTCCACTGGTCATCTTTGCGTTTGCTGGTACACCACACATTGGCCTCCATCATGTTGGTCGCCACAGATGGGTTTGATTTGCAGTTTAGTGAGGCAGCTTCATAAATACGGGCTTGTCCTCCGTTCAGGATGCCTGTCATGAATCCATCCTGGGAGGTGTCACCTGGCGTCCGACATGGCTTCTTTGTATACTATATTTACTGTGTGAGTTAAGAAGAAAGACAAAAGACCCTTACTGACCACTGTTGTGCGTCAGCCCCTTAGCTCAGGTTTTCCACCGTGACTCATGCATATCGGGGCTGCTGAGATTGGTCGGTTGGGTTTGTAGAATTTCCTCTGTCGCGCTCAGGAGCCAGAAAGCCACGATGAAGTTTGATTTGGCTTGTGGCAGCCTTTTCCAAATATGAATTTGGAAGTAGTACAGTGAGCGCTCTGAAAAAGAAGGGTGGGGGAGGAGAATTACTGTAACTACAGCCATTTGGGGAACATTTAGAACTGGGGAGACAGAACTAAGGTGTTTGGCGTCTCCCTGAAGCTCGTGTCACTGTAGTGTTCAGAGGCTGCCTTCCTTCGGGCTGGAGAAAAGCCACAGAGGCGGCCTCTGTCCTAGGCTGCGGGCTGCCCTGCTCCAGACAGCCTTGAATGTGACCTGGCAGCCAAGGCCGTTTCCTGCTGACGTGGCCTCCTGCCACTGAGCAGAACAGAGCATCTCAGTGTGCTGAGCAGGGAGCCAGGAAGGTGGGCGTCTCCAGCCGGACAAGGAGCAAACAGGGAGGGGAAAGGTCCTAACTGTTCAGGTTTCTCTGTAGACAGACTTGAAAGACACCTTTTTTATAGGAAGGGAGGAGGAGGGAGACACTCTGGAGAGCAGTGAGGACTGCCACAAGAATCTGAGATTTGCTTGGCTCTAGGGAGGGAGGGGTTCTTATCAGTAGGCATGAGCTTCCGGGATGGGATGATACCCAGTCATCTCTGAGAGATGCTGGAGGAAGCTAGACTGCGTGCTTGTAGCCTTCACAGGCCACACTCTTGCTGAGGCTGGGGGAGACTGTCTGAGCTCTCAGGCATTCCCTGCAGAGAGTGTGCCAACAGATATTGGGGTGGGAAGGAAGCCTAACAAAGTAGACGAACATACTACAAAACTGACAAGTGGAGTTTGTGTCTTGGTGGGAAAAGCCTGGTCAGACCTCAAGTGGAGGATCCAGAAACCTCTTGTAGGCTTCAGAAACCGCGCAGGCGCAGGCCTCTGGTAGGCTTCAGAAACCGCGCAAGCGTGGGTCTGTTGGCGTGCCTTTTCCACACATGGCAGCAGCTTCCGATTAGATGCTTTTTATGTCCTTTTGTTTCAGCTGCCCTTTAATACCTTTGCATATGTTTATTTGAACAAACCCAGTGATAATTCTTTGTCTGGTTTCCTCTATTTTTAGAGAGTTAGTGCAGAGCTGTTTTCTTCAGTCCTTCTCACCCTGATGCCCGTGGAAGGTGCAGCTTGAAGAGTGGGGGCCCTGAGATTGGCCTGCTTCTTTTGCTCCTGTGGTGACCGATGGCATTTCTTTCCTAAGCTCTCTGAGCTCACAGCCTACAGTACCAAGAAAATACTGGTGTGTGCCAATGTTTTCATCCTGTGGGGGAGACGATTGATTGCCTTGGGCAGGGCCATATGCTATGGTGGTGGCTTCTGTGAGCCCCAGGCTGAAAGCTTTGTAGCCTTTCTAGCACAGTTTTGGGACAGTGTTGTGGTCGCACAGAGAGAACCGTCCAGATGTTTTCAGGAGTCTAGGTGACATGTGGCAGGAAGCTTCGAGATGAAGAGACTGGGGAGATGGCCCAGTCACTAAAGTGCTTTCTGTGCAGACTTGAGGATGAGGGCATGGGTTTCCATCTCCAGTACTCATGGGACAAGCCAGTGCAGCAGTGTGCTGGTAATTCCAGCGCTGGCATGAGGTGGGGTGTGAGGGCGGGGCCCTGTCATCCCTGAAGATTGCGTCAGGCTCGCTGATATAGTGAGAGACCCTGCCTTCAAAAATAAGATGGAAATGACACTGAGGAACACCCTGATGTCAGCCTCTGGCCCCCACATGCACAAACCAGCATAACACTCACATACATACACATACGGACATTGAAGGTAAACATTCGAAAGGAAGAGCCATCAGTACTAAAGATTTATGGTCACTGCTGGATGTGGTAGCCCATACCTGCAATGTCAGAGGAAGAGCCAGGAGGATCTCTGAGTTCCAGACCAGCACAGGCTGCATAGTGAAACCCTGCCTCAGAAACTGAAACAACAAATAAAAGAAAGAAAAAAGAAACAACTTACAGAAATTAGAACTGGAAGCTTTTTCGGAAATCATAAAGATAGCCTATGACCTAGTCTAGAGGGGAGGGTACTGAGAAGGTTGAGAGAAAACAGTGAAGGTCATCCATCTAACAGGGATACTGATCGGGGAAATATTTCAGTTTTCCTGGCTTTTCACAGCTAGACTTCAGAAATGGTTCATATTGAGTAAAGTTTCCAGTGTTTCTCCTCTCCGTCAGCCATTTTCCTCTGTTGCTCACCATTCCACACTCTACCTTAGGCAACAGAAGCCTGTTTGTAGAAATCAAATTCCTGGGCTGGGGTGATGGCTCAGTTCGCAGATTGCCTGCCCTGCAAGCGAGAGGACCTGACTAGAACCTATATAGGCATTGGGCCAACTGTGGTGGCACATATTTTTAAGGCTAGCATTCACAGGCAGAAGATCACAGGTCCCTGTGAGTTCTGAGTTCTGGGCCAGCTTGGTCTTCATAGTGAGTAATCCCAGGCCTGGGGAGCCAGAGACAAACTGATCCCTGGGGTTTGCTGGCCAGCCATTCTAGTCTATTTGCTTAACTCTAGACCCACTCCCCCATCAAAGAGGGGGTGGGGGGAGGAGGATGAGCAGGAGGTGAGCATTACCAGAGGAACAAAGTGGAGCAACAGTCAAGGTAGTCCTCCACATATAGAAGTATGCACTTGCCATGCATGTGCAACAACACACACACACACACACACACACACACAATTCTCAGCAAAATCATGAAAAATAGGAACAGGATGGAGAGAGTGAGATTGAAAGTGGGCGATAGTAGCTCTAATTACATGGTCAGTCATTTGATAACTTTCACTTGTGCGCATCGTCTAGGTCTTTGTGTCTCTGTTTGTATTGCTGTGATGTAAATGAGGTTGTACTCTGGTGGGTTGTGATGGGTTAGAAGGGGAGAAATAGCTTCATTTGGTATTCCTGCTTCAGCGGCAGGGGTGCTATACGCTTTCCCTCCCTCTTTTTCTCTGAACTCATATTGGAAGAAAAATGAAGACTCTTTTTCCAAATGCTCTGCAAATCTCTTTTCCAATACAGCTGTGAGTAGGAAGCCACAGCGGCGGGGGGTGGTCATTCTTTTGTGTGATGGTAATGAGATAATTTCTGCATTACAGATTTTTCAGGAGACTCTTTGTTTAAATGAAACTTCAGAGTCCTTGCTAAGCCACATTACTGCCATCTCTTGGCCTTATGTTTTTTAAAACGTTTTTATTGGTTTCATATGTTTTCCCATCATCAATTGGATAAACGAATACAATTGTTTTGCATAAAGGAACTTAGGACATCATTTGTTTGGTGTGTTTTAAAATTGTTTTTCTTTTTCCCCAAATGCAATTTGACTGGCCCAGAAATATTGTTCCCAGCATTAGGTGCAACTCATTCCAAGTGCCACCCTCTAGTTGCCAAGCAGCAGTTCATCCTGGTATTGGTTGAAGGCAGGCCGGAAGTTAGAGCTGAGAGCAGAATGTAGCTGGGCAAATCATTGCCCCCAGGGCTACCCATAGCCTTCTGTTGGCTGGCAAGGTTTGGACACAGGAATTTCCCTTAATATGCAAGAGGAAACCAGGTAGACCTGAGGGTGTCAGATTGCCAACCAAAGGAAGCTTTCTTTGTCCCCTTGTTGCGCTTACAGGACCGGAAAGCCCAACTGTGGAAAAGAGCTACAGAGAAGTGGCTCAGGTCACCTTTTGAAGCTTTTCTGAAGTGCTCACTCTACAGAGCAAACTGGAGTTTATTTGGTTAAAAAGCAGTTAATTAATCTGTTTGATCTTGATGGGGAAACGAACCCAATCAAAATCCGGGTCAAAGCACTTTCCCTTGTAGAGTGTTTGCTTAACCTTTAGAGGTGTATTTCATCAGATTATAGACTATAAAAAGTTCACTCGTGCTCAGTAGTCTACAAGGTGGCTTAGTTATTGCTCTTATATCAGTGCTCATATATCAATGCTGTTTTGTCCACAAATATGAAAAGTTAATTTATATGTAGCTTGTAGAACATTGCTTGTATATCTGTTCCACAAGGCACCTATATTGAATTACTTTAGCTGTCAGTGAACGTTTTTGTTTTAAGTAGGAAGAAAGATCAAAATACCAAAAGAAGAACCAAAGCTGGCAAGATAGCTCGGTGGGTATGGGTGCTCTCTGCCAAAACTGACCGCCTCACATACAACTATGACATTCATTTTCACATTTACACACACACTTTTTAAAAATTGTTTTTCCTTTCCATCTTCCTCTTTCTGTCTTCTTCCCTTCCTCACGTTGACCCTAAAGGTTGGACGTTTCTAAGCAAAGGTTTTACCACTGAGTTCTATCCCCAGCCCAAAGCAGAATAGGGAGGTGGTCAACAGCTGGTGCAGACTGTTGGCCTGCAACTTTCTCATAAGCCTACTGTTTCTCTTTTTCCTATGAGATGGTCCAGAAACCAAACTGCACCCGTCAGGTGTCCTGTAGAAGACCTAGTAGCGGTAGACCGGTGCTGTAGCCAGACCGAGTGGAATCAGTGAGTCTGTAGTGAGCCGTTTGGTGGAGAAAAGTTGCCCCTCCCTCAGCCCCACCCAGGGGCTAACCTCAAGTAGCTGTCTCTGTACGAAGGGCCTTGTCCCTCTTCATTACAACCAGCTCTTTACTGTAGTTCATGTTAACGTCTTCTAGACTTCAGGTCCCACCTCTAACAAGTCAGACAAAATCTGTAAAAGAGACACCATGAAGCTGCCTTCCAAGTTTACCGATATCGGTCATCTCCTTGTAGCTGTCCCACAGCAGGAACTGGAAAGGCCAGTGAAAGAGCAGGAACACCTCCCTCCACTCCTACACGTCAGATGGCGAGGCACAGCGTGGGAATCTACAGAACTGTCTGAAACTATACTCATTATCTGTGAAGAATAAAGTTGAACTTTTGTTTTTTATTTGGTGTAAGAAGTTAAGAAACCACATAATAGTGATTTATTACGTAAATATATTTATTGAGTTTAACTAATATAGGTCTAAAATAATTACAGGTAGCCCTGTTTACACATTTGGGTTCATTTATTCATTGCTTGGTTGCATGGAATATCGAACCCCTCTTGCTGGGTGAGGCCGTGGCCTTTGTTTGTCCATATTGTAACAATTTTTGCTAAATCTCATCTTTTCCCAGTGGTTTATATGATGTTTTAAGAAGTAAAAATGAACAGATCGCTTACTGCCCTTGCTTTTGGTTCTTGAATATAGATAAGCTGTGACCCATATGCAGGAGAGAAGGTGGACTGTTGTCTGTCTCCTGAGAATAGTAACAATTCAGGAGAGTGTCTCGCTAGTAGGGACTGTTCAACTAATTATTTGTGGTTAGATATTTATTGATAACTCAGGACTATTTACTCTTCAATTGCTGTTAGGAAATTGTACTTCTGAGTGAATTCTGTGTTTGAATTATTCACACTTTTCAGAGGTGAGAGATCTCAAAGAAGAATAAGGCAAGAGATTCTACTGTTGGTACTGGAAATCGAAATGAGCCTGTTGAGTAGCTTTACACTGTTTTGTGTTTGTATTTGAGTGTTTCACATCAAATTATGGTTTTTTCCCTTATGAATATAATTGCATTGTCTTGTAAACCATAATTCTAGATTGAGTTTTATTGTATTGTCCTGGATTGTATAGAAAAGCAAATCTTATATTTTTGTTATACTGAATTCCAGTTTGGGGCCAGTGGGATGGCTCAGCAGGTGAGGGCACTTGCCGCCAACGCTATGACTTGGGCTTGCTCCCTTGATCCTACATGGTGGAAGGAAAAAAAAAAAACCTGACTCTTGTAAGTTCTGGTGCACACACATGTGTCATGGCACATGCTCTCCCTCAACAGCCCCTGTGCATACTCAAAATAAATCCTTGGAACCATTAAATTTTAGTGGTGGCCAATGCCATTAAACTCAGTATTTGGAAGGCAGAGGCAGTTGGATCTCTGAGTTGGAGGCCAGTCTGTCTACAAAGCAAGTTTCAGGGCACCAAGAGCTATACAGAGAAACCCTGTTTCAAAATAAAAGCAAAACAAAAATTATACAAAACTTTTTTGTGTCTTCTCCAGCTAAGATTTCATTTTAAGTTGACCTCTTATAGTTGTCCATATTGTAAAGTGATGTTTGAACATATTTGGAAATCAAGAGGAGCTTCAGATGCTGTTTCTTATTCAGAGGGTCATAATCTAAGTTTTGCTATAGTTTTCATGAATTGTTTGAGGTCCAGAAACCTAGGAGTCTCCACCATTCAAGCTCATTACTAGAAAGACCTTGGCCATCAGGAGAGATTTTTACATTTTGTTCCTTTAAGGAGCCCTGGTTTATATTCTTTAGGTTCTTTCTGTGTCATGTGAGTGCCATGAGATTCAAGAATATTGGTTTCAGGAGAAACATAAGTAGACATCTTTGATTTCTATTAACAAACATACGGACACTTTAGGAAAGTTGCATTCGCTCACATTCTCTAACATAAAGAACAGCCTTTCCCAAGTGTGTTTTACCTTGGTGGAAAAGTTATTTCAAAGCTGCCCATTTTGTGCTGACATTACATGAGTACAGTCCAGTCTCAGTTTGTGAATCTTCAGGCTCTTGCAGTGTCTAGGGGACAGCTCTGTTTCCTGTTACAATTCCTGATGCCTTAAGTACCATCTGCCCTCTAAATTTTGGGCCACTGTCACCAGCGATATTGAGATTGCCTCTGAGAGTTCTTAGTCTCATAAAAGAATGTAATAACAAACTCAGAAGAGACCTCAAAGACAGTTGTATTAAAGTTTTAAAGAAAATTCCCAGGTCAGGCGTTCTGTAAATCTTGGCAGCTGTGTAGATGAGGAAGTGAGGAGACCATGCTGTTTGTGTTAAGCCAGCATGTTTCTCTATAGAGGTCATCTTCACGGCAAGCAAGCAGTTGCATGGCAAAGGCAGGGAGGCGAACTCTCAGAGAAAGAGTGAGGATGCCCAAAGTGTCAGTAAAGCATGCATAGGAAACAGACATGGAAAAACTGAAATTTCTCTTCAGTGAGCAGGCTTAGCACAGCTAAGGACACCATAAGCTGATGCACAGAAGGCAGCAGGCAAGCATCTCATAATGAACGGATAATTATTCTTCCCAGTTATTTGGCATGACATTAGGAGAATCCATCTTCCTGAGGGATGTACCCTGGCCAGATGATTGGCTGGGCCAACTGGATTAATTCTTAAGGGGGAGACAGTGGCATGTTTCTACCCAGAGATAGAATCTGTTTGTTTGGCTGGAAGGTCGTAGCTTTCTGTAGAGGCCTCCTGGCCTTTAATGCTGCTCTAACAGAATGATGTCATGAAGTGCATGAATGAGTGAGTGAGTGACTGTTCATTCTTAGGACAGTATATGTGACATGTGGTAGTGTTGGCCTTCTGCCACTGACCATTGTCATTGTGTTCAGAAATGACATGTGTGAAATATTCATGTACTAGCTTCATCCAGCCTCTCTGGAACCTTGGTCGATGGGATCTTGGGCCCACTTTTCTTGTAAAAATGACAATGGCTGTCTAAGGTAGTCCTGAAGAATGGGAATCCAGAACTCCTGGGAGTCTCAATAGATGTCTTATGTGTATCAGGTGGCTTAGCACTCAGGGCATCTAGTCCTCTTCCTTCTTTACAGATTTGTCAGAGAAATTTAAAAAAGATTGAAAGTTTTGGTGCCATCAGCTTTCTTACTGTGTTTGGTGATGTCATGTTGCTGGCATGAAGTGGCTTGGGTGGAAATGCTTGTACCAGGAAATCCAGTGAATGCTGCCACCTGGGACTCCACTGCTGCCCATCCTAGCTGCCCCTGCAGAGCTGAGTGGGATGCCTAGAAGTGTGAGGAGGTGAATGTTGTTGTCTTTTGTATTGTTTATAGTGTCTGCTTAACGCAGAGGAATCAGATAGCTAGGAGAGAGGAAGACAGCAGTGAGGGAGAAAATGGAAGTATCACATGCTTTGGCAAAGAACCAAACAGAACCCAGTGTGTAGTGAGTCTGTATTGACTTACAAGGGTTGATAGTTCACTATTTTTAGAAGCTTTTTTCAAGTTTATACAGCTTAATAAGCCAATGATCAGCCAGTCCTTATTTTTACTGACTTAAAGAGTGATAATCAGGTTTATGTATACAAACAGCTCTAGGATAATTTTTGTCAAGTTACTTTTTATTCTAGCATAATTTTTGTAATTTTATTGTTCAGGAAGTTTGAGTTGCTTCTGAGAGTGAACGTTTGGACCCTCACTTCTGTTCTGGTTAGCTGGCTG
Organism: Pachyuromys duprasi; assembly: GCA_028658305.1. Lineage (NCBI taxonomy): Eukaryota > Metazoa > Chordata > Mammalia > Rodentia > Muridae > Pachyuromys > Pachyuromys duprasi. The sequence goes on from CM053766.1 coordinate 46,916,375, forward strand.
TTGTTTGCGCATGTGCATAGCTGATAACTTCGGCTCACTGAGGTTTGGTGGCTCTCACACCAGAACAGGCAGGTTAGACTGCCCAGCTTGCCCCATCCGTATCACTTCAGTGGTTTACGGCAATCGTGTTCCTGAACACGACCTCTGGAAGCCTGTCACGACACCATGTTGTTCCACACCACTGTTATCTTCCAGCCTTGGAGTTGCAAAATACTGTCTTGATGTCCCAGAGGTGTGCCACAGGCCTTTGGGGCAGCAGCAGTGGGAGTGCCTGCGCAAGGCTGGCATGCTACGCCATGGTCTGTCACAGGGTCAGTCCCCAGGACCAGGCCTGACTGAGGAGCTAAGCCATCGGGTAGGTTCTCAGCGGCAGGATGGGAAAGTCGTTGTTGAAATGACTCAGGGGTTAACTGCTTCTAAGGGCCCATTTTCCAGCAGGCCATTCTGTTTACTTCAGGGATTGGGTAACTAAGTTGGAGAACAACATTGAGAACAGTGGAGATGACTCATAAGTTTCCTGGCTGCTGAGCCAGTATCAAATAATTAGAAAACATTACATAGATAAGACCATCAGCCAGAAAAGCTCTCTGCAGGGGCTGACTTTGTGGTGCCATCTCTGGGTTCCTCGGGGGAAGTGCCAACCAACAGTGGATGAGGAGCTCAGCGTGTGTGCAGTGAGGTACCCTGGCTCAGTCCCTCTGCTGAGGGACTAACTGGGTTAGTTATGTATGTCATTGCTGTGATTAAAATACCCAGCTGAACCCATTGCTGGGAGCTTGTGGCTCACAGTAGAAGGGTGAACAGTCCATGGGGGTGGGGAAGGGGATGTGTGTGGTCATAGAAGTGATGGGCTGCTCTGGTGGTGGCAGCTTGCTCAGATTTCGGTGGATCAGGAAGTGGATCCGCTGCCCAGTGACCAACTTCCCCCAGCAAGGCCCCACCTCCTAAATGGTTCAAGGCTTTGCAAAGCAGGACCACCATCTGGGGACCAAATGTTGAGACTGTAGGAGACAGTTTACACTCAAATCTTAAAAATGACCTACCTTTGTTCTCCCACTGAGAGTTCACTTAAATAGAACATAATAAAAAATTTATTTTTTTTATTGTTGTTTTTCTTACCAAAAAGAAGGAGATTCACTCCTTATCTATACTCAAAGTAGGAGTTTTAGAAACTTGAGGGGACTGGCGTTGGGATGCAGCCTAATGGTAGGTGTAACCCCCGGCACTTGTAAGGAAATGAAGCAGCAACAACAAAACCAGCAAAGCCAAACTAAGGTAACCTCAGAGCCACACCAGTTCTCAGACATCACTGAAGCCCCTGCACCTGACCTTCTAGCCACGTCCCTTGCTGGCCCCGCCTGACCTGGCATCATACCAAGGTTTACCACTTACTTTACTTCAGGCAGAATGCCAACATTCAGATCTAACTTTTTTTTTCTGTTCCATTTCATTTATCGGTTACTTAAATGATACATTAAAACATGTTAACAAGGTTCTCTACCAAGTTCCCTCCCCTGGATTTGCACGATTCTTCCTGGGACCCAGCAGTACTTCTCTGCCATCTCTCACTCAGTGTGGAGGGCCGTGGTCGACAGTGAACTGGGTGCTTATTTCTTTCTGGGCCTCCCTCGTCCCCAGACAGAACAGAGGTGCTCAGTGGTCAGGGCAGGTACTAAAAGTTTGCCTGTGCTGTGGTGATGGTTGAGTCACAAAATCAAGCCACGATGGGATACATTGCTTGTGGATGAGTCATTTCTTGTTTGCTGTGGCTACCTTTCCCCACTAGAACCCCCAGGCTGATGAGAAGGGAAGGAGAGGTTCCTAGTTTGTGGACCCTTCGTTCAGGGCCACGTAAGCCTGGAGCAGCACATACTGTACCGGAGACTTCCAGCAGCTTTTATTCCTTTTACCTACTGCCTTTTTGGCACTTTCTACATAAGCCTGCAAAAAAGCCCAGGCCCAACATTTTGCAGGCATATGGGTGTGAGTTTGCTTGTGTGTCCTGGGGTACAGGTGTATTTGTGCATGTAATGCAGTGATCCATTGCTCTCCTTCTCATTTTTGTTTGGAGACAGGAGTCTCTTACTGAACCTAGAGCTCACTACTGACTGGGTTAGAGTGAGAGCTGGCCAGAAAGCCCCAGGGCTCTAAGTCTCCCTCTCCAGCACTGGCTTTTCTCCACAAGGTCGCTGGGGGATCCAAACTCAGCTCCTCATTTTCATCCACAGAGCTTCCTCACCAGGCCTGTTTATTTTGCTAAAGAGCTAGTTTCAAATTCCAACAAAGACAATAGGATTTTGTTGTGCAAATTTGGGGGCTACCTTATAGGACCACAGCTATAGTGTTACTCCAGTGTTAAATGTCTTCTGTGTTCACTGTGAGATAAAACCTTGGTGGGCAGTCAGAGAAGAAAGGAGGTCCTTGGAGGACTTGAGTGCCTTTCTTATTAAGAAATAATCACCCCAGACAATAGCACAAACATTTTGGCTAATTATGTTAAGATGTGCTAAAATGTGCTGATGGACCCTTCAACCACATCTGGTTCAGAACCTCAGGTTTATCATCTCTGACATTAACTGAGTATTGCCACATTTCCGACCCAACAGAACGTTGTTGCCTTCTATTATTTTTGGTTTTATACGTGACACACACTGGGAATGGAAACTTTGATATCAACAGCATTCCTTTTCTTATTCTTTCTGTTAAAGGATAAAGTAGCTTTGTCACAGTCTGTCTGAACACTACCATGGTGGTGATATGGGTCTTGGGGAGAATTGGGAATTGGATTCTTTTGATATTCCTGTAGTAGTATTATTTTCAAAGTACAAGCCATCTTCCCTGACTCAAAATTCTTGCTCTTGCACCTCAGTACAAATAGCTTGCCATACTGGTGGCCAGGCATGAATTTTGTCTTTTTGATGATTAGCAGCCAATAGGAGATAGCTCATTACTAATGAAAGGACTGTAAAATTGAAAAAGAAAAGAAAACCCCATAGAGAGATTCACCCACAAACACCAGCCATGTGTAGTGGCCTTACGCATGTCTGCCTGGTGCTGCAGTGCCATCTTACCCGGATGCTAATGGAAGCCAGCAGCCTAGAGGTGGAGTGCGGTAAAAGGAGGTGTGTTCTGGTCAAGGAGAAGCACTTGAAGGTTTGTGGTTTTTAGCGAGCCTTTGTGCTCCGTCAGCCATTACATGCCTCCTCCTGCGTGTCTTCTGAGAGGAAACCTCCTGTGCCTGCTCTCAATATCCAGACCTCAGGCCACCCACTGATCAGATCTTAATGTTGCTCATGGGAAAGGTTTTTTTTTTGTTTGTTTCTTTGGGTTTTTTGTTTTTATTTTGTTTTGGTTCTTTTGGTTGTTTTTAAGTGTATTTATCATGACCCCAAATCACATCCATTTCAGGTTCTAGATGTTTCTTTTTGGGGAGACCAAGTAAGGAATATCTAATATTATCACTAGGATTAGGGGAACTGGGAAGAGGAGTATGCAATCAGGATGTAAAGTGAATAAATAAATAAATTTTAGAAAAGTAGTTGTTAAAGTACACAAGGACCTTAGTTCAGTTACTACCACCCACATAAAACAAAACAAAATAACAACAACAAAAAAAGAGAGTAGAGGATTTTAAGGTCACTAGCCAACCAGTCTAACATGATTAGTGAGTTCTAGCGTCAGTTAGAGACCCTTTCCCCAAACGAAGGTAGAGAATGATTGAGGAAGATACATACAGACACACATAGACACACAAACACATACAGACATACATACACACACATACAGAGTCTTCCACAAGTAGATATAGAATTAGCTGTCTGTCAATCTACAGATTATTTTTTTTGTTTGATGCAGTAAGGCTTTCCTCCCTGGGACGACAAACCAAAGATGATGATGATGTTGTTGTTGACGTTATCCAAAGCAGTACATTTCCTGTGGGAAGGAACATTTCTGACTAATCCTGAGGAAGAAATGAGGTAGTACCTGGATTGAGGAAAACAGTGAAAATTTGTTTTCAAGAACTTCTCTGGAGGACCCTTTGAACCCTAATGGGAAGCAGATTGCTGTGGATGCAGGCTCAGATACCCTGGTAGGATGCTACAGTATAAAGTCTATCTCACATATTCAGCATTCCATCATGGTTACAATTTAAGTGTAAGAAACCTATTTTTCCCCTCTTCAGATATTCTTCAACAAAAGACAACGTTTAGAAGTTGCTAAGGCTGTTTTCTATTCTGAGTGACACCAGTTTTATTATGGGTATATTTCATCTTTGTGTGTATGTGTGATATATAGGTACATATGGGCTACACACATATGCGTGCATCTGTGGATGAATGCTATATGTATGTATGCCCCTGTAGGCATGTGGAGGTCAGAGGATGTCTTTCAGTCAGTTCCCATTTCCTACTTCATTTGAGAGGGGATGTCTTTGTTTTGCATTTTTTTTCAGCTTTCTACTTCATTCTCCTCAGCCTAGTAAATTTAATCTTAGTTTCATATTTCCTGTCAATATAATATGGGTACTGAAATGATTCTTTAGGATATTTAAAGAGAATTCCACTAAGACAGAGGCAGGTGGATTTCTGTGTGTTGAGGCCAACCTGGTCTACAAAGCGAGTCTAGCATAGCCAAGGCTACACAGAGAAAGCCTGTCTGGAAAAACAAAACAAAGCAAACAAACAAAACAAAAAAAATTTCCCTTTTCAGATGTCAGAGAAAAAGAAGCTGAAATTAATGTATGATCTTAGGAGTAAAATGGGCAAGGGCTAGGGACTTGTGATTCTGTCATAAGTTGTAGGGACTTTATAGAATTGTCTTTTCAGTTTGACATGTTATCTGCTGTTGTCTTCTAGAAATAAGACTCCAGTTTTTTTCTCCATTTTTTTTTAAATCATGGGAGTTCTAAATTTGGACATAACTGTTTAAAATTAAAAGCCACAGGTGATTTAAGAGATGAGGGCAGGGCATGATGGTACACACCTCTGATCTCAGCACTGGGGAGCTAGGAGCGGGGGGGATCTCTGAGCCTCAGGCCAGCTTACTGTACATAGCAGGTCTCAGGCCAGCCAGGACTGCATACTGAGGATGTCTCAAAAGTCCCTAGGAGGCAAATATGTGTGCTCATCTATGTTCTGATGAATTATTTCACTGCTTCTGGGGGAAGATGCTTCATAGTTGTTGGAGCTGCTATCTGAGTCTCTTTAGAAAGGCCTAACCCCCCTGCTGGTGTAGGCGCGGCCCTCGCTGTGGCGGACTGCTAAAGCAACTTGGTAGGAGCCTCCTGCAGCCTGTTCAGTGTTGATATAGTATGTCTCAGGAACGTGTTATTTACCAGCAAAACTTGGAATCCACCAGCGAACTGAGGATCCATTCATGGTGCAGTAAATGATGCCCACTGGGGAAATGTTTCCATACTTTGGCACCTCCTCAGGCCAGAGGAATGTGGGCACCTCTGGATGGAAGCTGTGAGCATGGTGCCACTTTCACACCTCTGGGTGCAGAATGGCTCCCTTTCTCTGCAGCCACAGCATATTCATCGTTCACCCCACAAGCATGCAGAGCCCTGGAGTGTACTTGGAAGACTATACCTGTTTTCTGCTGGGAAAGCTCGCAAGCTTAGAGGCGCCCGAACACTGAGCCTTATTTCAGAAATAGTCCTGTTGTAGCCTTATTTTCTGCTGCCTGCTCAGTCCCCCACATTGTTTGAGTCTTGTGAGTTGGAGCCTATTTATGCTGCTCGGAGTTTAACATGCAGACTATTATTTTTAGCCTGAGAAACACAAAAACCCATCTATTTAAAAACTCCTAAATCTGAATGGCAGTTTCATCTTCCTTGAGATTCCTTCTAGTATTTTTAAGCCAAAGTAAGAGAAAATATAAAAAGTTTGCTAATTGCAACAGCTGTTTCCTGAGTATGTGTATATGAATGTCTGGAATCTCTCAATGTGAAGGACTTATCAAGCTCTGTCCTGTGCAAACTTCAATCCTGAGATGTGAAAGTGGCCCTGTCAGAAGGAAAGAACAAACAGACAAGCGGACATTCATCCAGACACCTTGGGATGGATAAAGCCATGGAGGCATTTCTGTTTCTGTTTTGTGTTAGTGAGGAATGAAGACAGAGCAGTCTCTTAAGCTGCTGTTTATCTAGCTGCTATGGTGAGAGGGGAACCCTTTTGAGTTGGTAGCTAATGCCTGACCATTCATACTGTGCTTCAGTCAGATTGCTGTTCTTTGCTGGACCCCAGGCACCCCTTCCCCCCATTCCTCTCCAAATGCCCTCTGGTTTCGGGGCCTAATTTACCTCTCCGCCCATCCTTTCTCATAGAGGGAGGGTGGGAGTGACGTCCCAGCTGTAGCCTCTTCCCCCCCCCCCCCTTATCTACCACTGCTTTGCTTCTTCTGCACACTCCCTGTTTTACTGGGCAGCGCAGAGTTCTTGTCTTACGCTGCTGCTTGTTCTCACGCAGCCAATAGTCCAAGCAAAGCTCTAGAGGATGCCTCCTGATCCTGAGCCCAACTGTGGAGTGGAAGGATTCCTTTCCTGAAATATTTCTAAGCTGCTCGTGTAAACGACTTCCTCTGGACACTGCAGCCCTGTGTGTCATGGGTGGTAGAGGACATATTACAGGGAAATGCTTAATTATTCTTCTCATCCTTTGTGTCTTTGTTTGGTTTGCAGCTTGGACCCTGTTCTATGTTGCCGAAAGGCAAATTATTAGAAAGGGGCCATGGTGAACGTTGTGTCTGAGAGGAAGCTCAGCTTCGGAAAGGCACAACAGCAGCAGAGGGTACCTTCAGTCTCTTCTTTTAGCCAGTATTTAGTTTATTGAGTTTCTTTTGTCAGTGGGAAAAAGCTTTTTTTTTTTTTAATTGCCCTATGGCTTTTTTTTTTTTTTTTGCCTCGTGGCTAAATATTATTACCATATTAACCAGAGAATTGGTTTGTCGTCTAGTGTGTGGATTTGAGAAGTTTCTCCTTTGTACTCCATTCTTCTGTTGTGTTAGTTCACATGGAAGTTCCGCATAACCGTTGCACTCAAGGTAAATATAGAATGGGAAGGATGTGCAGAAAGTACAGTAAATTAAAGCATCAGGGGAACATGCCTGCTGTCAGTGGCGGAAGGACAGACCCGACTTCGGCAGTATGTTCTTGAACCTTCACATGTATACTGTTACATGTAAATGGAGGTGTGTGCACGCACACACACACACTAAATGCATTTCAAACAAAAAAAGAGAAAAGGTCTATATTAAAAGCAAAACTCTTCTTTCAGGTTTATATTTATTTGTTTTCAAGACAGGATCTCACTCTATGGCCCTGGCTGGCCTGGAACTTGCTATGCAGACCAGAGTGGCCTTGAACTCACAGGTATCCACTTGCCTCTTTTCTCCAGTTCTGGTTCTGGAATTAAAGGTGTGTGACATAACACCCGATCCCCCAAATGTTCCTGTCAACTCTGCAGCATAGACAGCTGGAAGTGGAGTAGTAGTTCTCCTATCACATATTCCCTTCTGCAGTATGTACACAGACACAGACAGACCGACAAACACACACACACACACATACACGCTCACTCACTCATTCTTTGTTTTCAAGAATTAAAACAGGTAATTGTACTTGTCTGGCCTTGATTTGCTATCTGTGCACATGGCTAAGTGGCCTCTTGATTTCGCAGTCTTTGTGCAGAGTTTTCTTGCCACCCTGGCCAGACCAACCCTTACTTGTTCACCAATGGCAGCATTTCACTCTTTTTCTCTTCTTGGTGTATTTGTAGGAATTTGGTTTTGGGGTGAGTTTGCTCACAGGCAGGGGCACGGTACTCTAGTAATTGTTATCCCATGATCCCCATCATGGTCATGCAGTCTGTCCAGCTATCCACAATCTTTGCCAGCCCTTGTGGGCAATGGCTCTCAGGTTCTTGTTGAGGGTTCAAGTTCTGGGCTCTGCACACGCCACTTGGGGCAGTTGCTCTGGGAACGAGGCTCTGGCATCTGTGCTTCAGTGAGCCCCTGTGTGGTCTTTGGTCTCACTGCAGCTTTGAAACAGAAGCAGTTTGCTTACAAGTGGCCCCTGGATTCCTGTAGGCAGGGGCTGTACCGTGTGTATGTAACCAGAGCATTTCAAAGTTATCTACTGTATCTGCCCATGGAACAAATATGCACATGCTTATCATACCCAAAGCATGTTGTCAGTTACTATGATGGCTAGGGAGAAAGGAATATATCCGAGGAGGCAGAAAGACAGGTCTTGGGAAGTGATGGTGTGTGTGGATTCAGGAGAAGTCAAGGAGAGCTTGCACATTTGACCTTGGGGATAGGACTCTTACTGCGCTTTGAAAGAGAGGGGCACATGGGCTGAGCAAGCAGTGGCCTGGGCTTAGCTCTACAATATTCCTGAATTTCTGCAGTCAATCATAAAGCTAGCATGCCTTTCTGCTCCATTGCTCATCGGTAGGAGAATCTTCAAGATGTAGCTTCAGTCTCTCGAAGGGTAAGAGGAGTTGGCATTTGGAGGCTATGGGTCAGGTCAGGAAGTATGATGGAGGAAGGCACTAATGCATGTGTACTGGGGACACCTGCTCTGAGTGGGAGGAAACTGCTTTCTTACTAACAGTAACGTCTGCTTCATCTTAAAGCTTGTTCAGCATGAGCCCTGAAAATAAGATTTGAAGAGAGATAGATGTTCTGGGTAGATACATTATTTTTTATAAAACAAAAACAAGAAAACTTTTGATTTTATTTTTTCAGGACCAAGTGTAGTGTTGGCTTGTATTCTTCTTAGAGAACTATCCAGTATTGGCTCAGCTTCCCTTTAGGCTAAGGAAGAAGGCCATATGGCAGCCTAAAGTAGGAAAACAGGGTGCAGAGGAGCAGGCACAACTTAACAGTAAAGTGCATGTTCAAAACCCTTCCAAACAAGCAAAAGGCAGGAGAAGCAGGCTGTGTCCAGTTAGTGTGTGGCTTTCCTTGAGCAGCCTCAAAGTCTTTTCCCATAGTGCTTCAGAAAGCAAGGCTGTGTGTGTTCTTTACACTGGGGTGGGAGAGATTCAGAGTGATCTGTGGAGTTTTACAGCATCTTGGGGATTCCATATTTGGAAGTAGGTATGTTCCCTTCTTAGTCCTAGGGTCTACCAGCCCCAGAGATTCAGTATGGAGTTGCTATTTGTGTATGTGTGTGTGCGTACATGTATGCATACATTGCATGTGATCTCAGGTATCAGTCCTCAGGTGCTTTCCAGCTTTTCCTTTGTAACAGGGTCTTTCATTGGTCCAGAACTTTGTCAAATAGGCTAGGTTGGTGTGGTGGTTTGAATAAGAATGGCCCCCATAAGTTTATACATTTCAATGCTTAGAGAGTGGCACTGTTTGAAAGGATTAGGAGGTGTGGCCTTGTTGGAGGAAGTGTCATTAAGGGGTGGGCTTTGAGATTTCAAACATGCAATTCAGGCCCATTGGCTCTGTCTCCCTCCTGAGATAAGCCTCCGAAACTTTAAATGCTTTCTTAGTAAGAGTAATGGTGGTGTGTCTCTTTACAAAAATGCAGTACTGACTAAGACTAGCCAGCAAACCCATGAATCTGCCCACCTCTATCCTACTTTCTTAGTTCTAGTATTACAAATGTGAACTCGTGTCTGTGTGCTTGCATCTTATCGGCTGAGCCAGCTCCTGATCCATGAAGAACTTCATGTTGTGACTTGAGTAGTGCGTTTCCATCACTGCACCCGAACTGACAAGGTCAGGAGGGAATTCCTTTCCTAGCAGGACAGGAAACAACACCTGAATGCTGATCCCCGAAGAGAGCAATTCAAGGAGCTGATTGTGTTATAGAGAGGACAGAGAATGCAGGAATGGGCAAGACCACCAGGCTGGTAGCTGCCTTTGGTCTTCTCAAAACAGCCACTGGAGAGCTGGGGCGAAGAGTTGAATTAGTCCAGCCAGGATGTAGTAAGACACCTAGAAGATGTCGCTGGTTGGGGAACTCATTCTTTTTTCTTGGGTTTGATAACAGATCTCAGCGGATGGTAGCTCACTCCTCATCCATCCTACTCACCTCTGCTGACATTTCTAGGATGAATGCACTTGGCTTTGACATAACACTCAGTCCCACAGAGCTCTTCCATTATGGCCATGTAGATACCTAAGAGCTTGCTGTGGGCAAGACAACCCAACATGGAATTTGAATGGATTTTTCCGCTTGAGATTAGCACCCACACCTTTCTTGTTAGAACAAGTAAAAATGTGGCATTTGTAGTGTACGTTCAATGTTCTTACAGGAACATCTATTTGATTTGGCATTAGACTGTAATGCGCTAACCGTATGTCAAGCTCAGTGGTAGAGTTCTTGACCAGTAAGTGTGGGGCTCTGAGTTCAATCCCCAATACCACCAAAATAACAAACTCCTAAAACAGCTTCCCTAGTGCACCCCATGCAGGTATGAAGCCTATGAAAACAAAAACTAACTTAAAAAAAAAAGGTGTGTAAAGGAGAAATGGAGATGCTGTACTTAATTTGGAAAAGGAATTTAAAAACTCTGAACTTTGCACAATACTTCTGCTTAGACAGTCCCACCCTTTTGCCATCCTAGTATTGGAGAAACTATAGAAAGCTAATCTTGTCTTTGATTTGGCAAGTCAAAGCAAGATAGAGCAGCTGAAGGATGGGTGTCCTAGGATGCTGTCGTGTACGTGACAGGAAGCCTCTGAAAATGAGAAGCCAGACGCCTGGGGCGGCCACTCTCCGGAATTTGTGTGCACAGAACCAGGTCATCCTTGCACTTTGCTTTTAAAGAAGGAAGACATTCTGATCCATGAGCCACCATTTCTACTAGGAAGCTCTAAAGTATGGCTGTGTGAAGACGCAATTTCATACATAAATTTTAATTGCTATTTTCTTATAAAATAGGCAACAGAAAGCACTCTCTTTCTCTCTTTTAATACCAAAGTATATGTTTATCATGCATGAAAAGTTGTAACTTCTCTACTTCATGAATATGTGAAAAGACTAGTTGTTATTCTATACCATTAAGGTGATTTACCTTGCTTAATTATTTTTAATGCTAGAGAGAAAGAAAGAGGAGAGACACTGTGTGTTGCATGTGTGCGTGTGTGCGTGCATGTGTGCGTGTCTATGATTTTAATCTGCACTTCCTTTTCCTTGGAAATACTTCAGCCTTCTTCTGATCACTTGCCCCACAAGAAAATGCAATTACTATTTTGTCATTAGATATCTGTAGCAATTTCCTTTAGTGGCATTAGGTTTGGATACAAAATGTCCTCTACAGGTGTTTCCTTGCCACCTGGTGGTACCATTTAGGGAATGTTCTGGAAATGGAAATGGAGCCTAGATCAAAGAAATAGGTCATGGTATGTGGGGGAATCTAAGAGGTATGTTATGCCTGCTCACTTCCTGTCTCTGTTCTTCTCTCTCTGCCTCCTGTCTGCCACAATGTGAGTCTGTCCGCATCTCACCAGCATGATGTTCTCAGGTGTACAAAGCCACCCAGTGACTTGGTGCTACACAGTTATAGACCTATCCTTTGAAACCATGATCTGAAAAATCTCTCAGAAGATCTCAGGAGAAATATTGGCTCAGAGGCTAAGAACTCTTTCTGCTTGTGCAGTGCTATTGGTTCCTTACGCCCAGGCCAGGCAGTTCACAACTGCCTGTGACTCCAACTCAAGGGGATTTTATGTCTCTGCCCTCTGCAGGCACCCCACCCTCAACCCCTGCCAATGTGTGTACGCATCCACACATGGACATGCACATAGACATAATTAAAAATAAGTATTAAAAATAAATCAGTTATAAAATCCAAAGGAAAAGACACCCCCTAGCCAAGACCTGTATCATTTTCCGTAGTACTTAAAATGATGTCTTTACTGACAAAAAGGTGGCCAGCTTGAAAACTAGATAGACCAATGGATGTCAAGACTCACAGGGTAATGTGCTCAGCTGCCTGGTAAGTGCCTAGAGCTTAACACATAGATGGTGGGAGCACCAGCACCCCAAGATCCCCCAGTTATAAGCCAGTCACTCAGGTAGCAGTTGTGAGGAGTTTTCTTGTGGATATATTTTTTTCTTTAGAAAAGATTTTTAATGCTCAAAATTCAGACACTGGAGCTAGAGAGCTGACTTAGTGTGTCACAATGCTTTCTGCGCAAGCTTGAGGACCTGAGTTGGGGCCCCAGCACCGATGTTAAAAGGTCTCGTGTGACCATGTGCCTGTACCCCGAAAGCTGTGGAGCACAGAGGCAGGGCTTCCCTGGGGCCTGCCACCTGCCAGCTTAGCGCAGGCCTAGTAAAATTCTCTGTTTAGAGGAATTGGGTGTTGAGTGATGGAGGGGGACACCCATCTTCCTCCTTCAACAGCCACTGATGCACGTAGGCTTAATCATGTGTATGGGTGTGTACACTGCACACACTCTCTCTCTCTCACTCACACATACACACTTAAGACATTGTGACGAAGTGCTTTTCGGGAGGAGAGATGCTGGTATGCCTTGTCCATCAGAAAGTGTGTGATTTCATCCAGGACCTCGCCATGAACATCATTTGAGCACAGAACTGCTCAGCTCCTTCATTCTCCACTAGGTCCTGCAAAATGTTCACGCAGCCTACAACCTTTTCATTTATGACAGGTTCGAGAAAGAATAACCTGAAAATTTACTAGAGACAAGCAATCCACATAAATAAGGAACACACCTTCTCCTGCAGAGGTCCTTACCTCTGAAAAGCCATTTGTGTTTTAAACAGCATTTTAAACGTAAGTTCTTCTTTTGAGAAAGCTAGAGACACTAAGAGCTGCAAAGCTTTATTTACCTCTTTTCAGGTATTTAGATTTAAATCTTTTGTGGTGTCCTGTGTGGTTTTTTTTAAATTTTTAATTATCAACTTATAAACAAAACTTAATTTCCGGTGCTTACAGTATCTTCGTGACATTTTAATTAGAATATGTTTATCCTAGTTATGAGAAAATTTAAATATTGTTACGTGATGGACCAACAGAGTCTGTGAACTTTAGTGATTTCATTATTTACAAAGACAAATGAACCCCATCCAGTATATTTAGTGCAGGTTTTAATCATGAGGAAATAATCATACTGTGTGAACATGGTAGGAATTCCTTGTCTTTGCTTCTCAAAAATCAGGCTTAAGTATGTATGCTTTGACATGCATGTGTTTATCTCACCTGGGAACTAAGATGTAAAAAGATAAGCAAATAAAAGGGAAGGAGGGGGAGGGGGACAGGGAGGGAGGAGGGGGAAGAGAGGGTAAACTTGGTAAGAAAATGATTGTATTTCTTATCTGCATGTAGGAGAGGAAGAAAGATCTGAAAGCTGAAGGGCAAGGGTTGGGGGAGCTTAAAGAATTAACATGCCTTTAGCATTCTTGAAATTACTTCATCTTGTTTCTTCTTCCTGTCCCAAGTGGGCAGGGAGTTCTCTTGAGGTGCAAAGTCAATTTGCTTTGCTTGTTTGTTTGTTTACAGAAAGTGTAAAATGTAAGCATTTGAGTCTGTGTCTTTCATCTCTTTCTTTTTTGATCTAAGTAAATCTGAGATTCAATCTGAGATTGAAGTGCTTTTCTTTTCACCATCATGAAAATACTTAAAAAAAAAAAAAACCTCCAAATTTGGGATTTGAGCTGTTTGATGACATCCTTGTAAAAACATTCCAAATATTCATCTTATTGGTTCAGTTAAGAATTTAAAGATTTATGGGTAGGATACATGGAGGGTGACCTCACAGGAAACTGTCCCCAGACACCTTGGCTGCCCTGATAGCCTTGCAGAGACCTAGCAAACCCTATGAAGCCTGACCTGAGGGGAAAATACCTTTCCCCCAGTTTCCTGATCTTTGTCTGGGACTGTGATGTTTCTCCCCTCCTGCTCTACAGATACCAGCTGGGGACTAAGAAGAACTGGGGAGGAGTGGGAAGTCCAGGGCCCTGCTTTGCACAAAGCTTCTTTCTCAGGGAAGGTGGAATGTGCTGGAGTGTGTGGAAGAGTCTCCAGCTTCCCGGGCCCTGTCTTCTCTTGCACTTCCTGTGAGTGAGTCACAGTGGAGATGACATTTCTCCCCAGCCAGCCTTCACTGTGGCTTTTCCGTGTTGTCCTTCAGAGTGGACTAAGTCACCAGCTTCTGTGATTTGACCTTCAAAACATGTACGATCCAACTTCTAATATAGCCACGTCGCTTAGGGAGTTTGGATGTGACTTTTGTCACTCCATGCAGAGAGCTCTTCTAAGGAGTCAAGAGCATTGTCCCTGCCTGTTGTTTGCCACAGAGACAGCCGTGCATGGAGCTGGGGTCAGCTGTAACAGACACAAAATTGTCAGAAGGTGGAAACACAGGCCTGCCTTCTTGTTCCCACATCTCATGGAAAGTGTCAGCGTTGGAGTTGTTGTGTGTTCCTGTGTTTATAAATTTATAAATTTCTCCTTTTAAAAATAATCGCTACTGCAATTCTATTGTATTTTATTTTTCCAAGACAGAGTCTATTCTGTGTTCAGAGCATCCCATGTTCCTGCCTCAGCACCCCAGGTACTGGCATGACAGAAGTATACCAGCCTGGCTAGACACACTTGGAAAGAAAAGAAGCATCATTTCTTTTCTATTAAAAAAATCATTTAAAAAAACAACAATATCCCAGCACTCTGGGAGGCAAAGGCAGGTGGATCTCTTTTGAGTTTGAGGCTAGCTGGGTCTACAAAGCGTGCCCAGGACAGCCAAGGCTATACAGAGAAACCCTGTCTCAAAAAAAAAAACAAACAAAAAAGTTACACAGAACTTAACTTCTTCATGTGTATTCAGCATTGATAATATGCAAGTAGCAAATTTAGCATAAACTAATTGCTTTACTCACACATCTGTTGAGCCTTATTGGAGGAGGGATGTTGTATCTGCCACTCTTGAAGTTTGCCGTACTCAGTCACAGGGAAATGATGAAGTCGCTCTCTCAAGTATACTGTGATAGAAACAGCAATGCTACTCAGTTAAGATTCAAGACCTTGTTATTTTTATATCTCAAGTTAACTATGATGAATTTTGGTCTGAGGATATATTCCAGGTATGCTAGACCAAACTCTTTATATGTATTACTATAAATTAGAACTCACCAGGCAAGGTGGCACACACCTTTAATTCCAGCACTCGGGAGGCAGAGACAGCCAAATCTCTGTGAGTTTGAGGCCAGCCTGGTCTATATATCGAGTTCTAGAACAGCCAGGACTGTATAGAGAGATCCTGTCTCAAAAAATAAAACCAATCAACCAACCAAACAATAACAACAACAAAATTAGAACTAAACTTAAAGAATATACCCTGAGTTATACTTAACCATTTTTATTAATTTTTTTCCACCACACTTTTTATTTGTCTGTGTATGTGTGCAGGCACACACATGATAAGAGTGCACACGTAGAGGTCAGAGGGCAACTAGTGGGAATCATTTCCCTCTTTCCACCATGGGGAGGTTAGGGATTGAACTCAGGTCATCAGGCTTGGCGGCAAACACCTTTAATCCACAGGGCCATCTCAGCAGCCTCCCATTTTTATTCTGAAGCAACCTTTTATACAGAGGAGCCTAGCAAAGGTTCTCCCTGCCTTTCCATATTTGGAGTGGTGAGGCTGAAGTTGTTGGGGTCAGTGAGTTTCTCATCTAGGATTGTATACGGAGCACACCCTAGATGGTTTGACATCAGCCATTCATTCTAGATCCCATATGTCCAGCACACCCTCTTAGTGTAAGGTGAAACTGCACACCTCCTTCCAATACAGTGTGCTCCTTTGCTTTCTGACATGGCTTTGTTCTGTTCACCGCTGTTTCTCTGCTGGGTGTTTTCCTTACTGACTGGAAGAGGGGCCTTAGGAATGAACGGCCATGTAGAACAGGAAGCATTTAGCACACATTTGCTGTGCTTTTCAGCTGGGGAACTCTGTATTTTCCACATCACTAATATTCACTCTGGAGAAACAGTGACCTTATCTAAATAATGTGTTTTGGTCATAACAGTGTGGTTGTCACTGATCCTAATTTTAAAAACATAATTTACTTTTTTTTTTTTAAAAATCATGATTCTATTTTAAAAGGGAGAATGCAGAAATATTTAACTCCAGTATTGTCATAGTAACAATGTTAGTTTTCAGGATTAGGAGGAAATCTTTTGTGCTTGTGATAAAGTTGTAAGAAGCTCACAGCTCATCTCTGTCCCCTGCAGTGCCCTTCATAGGTAATTGGCTGCTTTCCATTCCAAATTTTCTATGGCAGTGTGCTCTTATCTCAACCAGTGATCACCATAGCAACAAGGTACTCTCTTCTATTTTTGGAGCATAAAAATAGTGCCTTCTTTTCCCTAATAATAAGTGATAGTTCCAGAATACCAGAGCTTTGAAGATTTATTTTTCGTTGCTTCTTTAAAAATCCTGCAATATAGCCACGTTCCTGACGTTTAGAATCTTTCATTATTCACTAACATGAATAGTGGTGTTTAGTGGTGTTTCTGAGTTTTGTTCACTGGAGACACTACTGTTGTGCAGATAGAAAACTCAATGAACCTAAGTAGCTTATTGAAGTCCAACCCAGGCAGCCTACCTTTTGGTCCTCATGTTAAACCATGCCACTGTCCTGTGCAGACCTGTTAGAACAGGTTTTCTCTTATGAGACCTTGCTCTGAGAACTTCTGACCCTTCAAAAAGTGATTTTAAGATATGTGCCCAAGGGCACAAAGACTAGGAGAGCAGATGACCACTAGGCTGGTATGGAAGAGAGCACAAGGTAGAAATGCCTGGGCATTAACTAGCCAGATGTCCTGCTTTTGACCTTTCAAATGAGATCTGTTCATATTCCTAGTGCATACTGCATACAGGTGAGCAGAAGGTAGGGCAGCTCTCAGGGGGTGAGGGAAGCCATTCTTCTGAACACTTGTAATCTGACTGCAGTAGTGTCTCTTCAAACCTTGTGCTGATAAATGTTATAGAAATAGACAATTTAGTCAATTGCTAATAGTTGAACCTTGTTCAGTGTAGCATCCTAGAGAGGGGCTTGGTGAGAAATATTTACAACTTTGCTCTGGTTTGACTAACCCTTGCTTCCTCAGGGTAAGGCAAAGCTGCTGGTGACTTTATAGCATTCACCACAGACTTATCTCGAGGTACCTAAGACACCATCTAGCCTTAGAAGAAAACGACACCTTAGAGTAAAACCAGCACTCCTCGTCCTCGAGATTAAGGCCCGAGGAAGCCAGGTAATTTGCCCAAGGCTATAAGAGTGTGGATCTGAGGGTGGCTGGAGCCTCTTTCAAAGAGACAGGGAGGACGGGAGAAGAAGGAGGGGGAGGGGAGACTTGTTTTTAGTGTAGCTGTTAGCAATGCTTATCTAACGTTTGTTTTGTCTTAGTAATCGTCAGGAGAACTGCCACCATGGTCATCCTTGTCCCTATCACCTCAGCAGGATGTTAGCACAAGTTAGGCAAGCCCTCTGCAGAAAAAGGATCTAGTTTAGAAATTCTCAGTTACTGTGTACATTGCGTTTTTCTTTAATTAGCTTATAAAACAATGGGTTACATTAGGGCATCAGACTTTTGTGTAACTTCTCTGTATGGTCTGTTCTGATGGCAAAACGCAGTGTGCATAGCCCAGCCAGCCTGGCGGTGCTCTGAGGCAGAGTAGAGTGTTGTGGGGAATTCAGAATGTGCTCAGGGGAAGGTGTGTGTGTATGTGTGCATGTGTGGGCGGATAATCCCTGCTCTGCCTGGAAT
Source organism: Pachyuromys duprasi (assembly GCA_028658305.1). Lineage (NCBI taxonomy): Eukaryota > Metazoa > Chordata > Mammalia > Rodentia > Muridae > Pachyuromys > Pachyuromys duprasi. Next base: position 46,934,137 of record CM053766.1, read on the forward strand.
GAAGTCAGAGTGGCCCAGGGGACATGGGTGTCACCAGACCTCCATTTTCTTCCCACTTCCTTTTCTTGTTCATGCTTTGAGGGGATAAGGAATTCAGCTTTGAGTTTACAGGGAAGGTGAGGAAGGGTACCTGGAAAGCTAGCCATGTTAACTTAAGTCAGAAAGAGCTAGCTCCTGGTTTAGGGTAACTTTTTTGGCTCCTGGTAAGGTAGGGTAGGTTCTGGTCGGTTCTGAAGATTCTCCACGAAGACCCTGGAAGCTCCAAGGTTCACTGTGGTTACAAGTATTGCATGGCAGAGCACTGGGACTCTGCTTCATACCTGCTTGTGTGGCCTTATCCAGTGCAGACTATCTAGACCAGAAAGAAGAGTATCTTCAAAACTCAAACTCGGCCATTATCTAGGGTTTTGGCATCATAAAGAGTGCTGTTCATTTGCATATGACCAGGTGTCTATAAATGTCTGCTTGCGGTTGTCTGCACTCTTCTCCTTTCTGCCCTTGTCATCTGTTCTCTCCTAATCCATACTTTGTGTCACACATGCTGAATATTAGGCCCCAGTCTTTCTTCTCTGCTTCTTCTGCCATCTAGCTTGGACAGTCTTAGAAGTTTTCGCAGTCTCTGGTTAGCTGGCCTCAGGTGTAATGGATTCTGCAAGCACTGCTTCTGTACATCAGCTGGTTCCATGCCCACTTCTTAGCAGGCCACCTCTGTGGACAGATGCCTTATTTTGCTTGACTTGAAACCTTCTGCTTAGAGCCACTTCCTGCTCCACAGGCCCAGTAACAACACTGATACCTCTGCTGCCTGTCCTCTGCCAAGGAAGGGCAGTGACTTAACTTGGGAAGCCCGATTTGTTGGCCTTGCTTGGTTGAGGTGTTCTTTGCTCCTCCCATGCGTGCATTCTGTGTTGGGAAGGAAGATTACTATTACTATTATTATTATTATTATTATTATTATTGGTTTTTCTAGACGGAGTTTTGCTGTGTAGCCTCAGCTGTCTTAGAATACACTATGTAGATCAGGCTGACCTTGAACTTGCAGAGATCTTCCTGCCTCTGCCTCCCGAGTGCTGGGATTAAAGGCATGCACCACTGCACCTGGCAATGTTTTTTGGTTTTTAAAGATATCCCCAGGTAAGAAACCAGCAGCAAGTTATTGTCACAAAAGGAAAACCAACACAGTTTTTCAAAAACTGTTATCATTCTTTGAAGAAACTAAAATGCACAACAAACTGAGTGGAAGTTGTAGTTCCATTTTAGGATCAAGAAGGGTTACAGGTGAGCAGACAAAATTTTACCACCACGCTGCACATTTGTAGCTGAGTACTGATGGATATACTCCTTTAACCAGCAGTCAGTGTTGAGGCTCATGGTTTCCCAGGTCCCCCAGGATCTGCTAGAGAACCATATAAAAGTGAAGTGAATGTAACTGTTGGTTCCCGTCTCATCAGGCTTACCTTCGAGGGAGGAAGGCATGGGCAAAAGTGGCAATACCAAGGATGATGATGGTCTTATTGAATCATCCGTCCTGTCCTTCCTTAGGAATAATATTTCACAGTGTGGGATGAGACTGAGAAACTCCCAGCATGAAACAGTAACAGTTGTGGAAAACAATGCTCTTCTGAATTATAGATCTCATGATATTTACACCCTTCTTGGGTTCTTTTTTGTGGTCCTGGGGATGGCCTGTAGCCCATATAATTCTTGATTGAAATTCAAAATACATGTTTTTGCGCTCATTCAATGTGTGCTGTCTATTTTGGATACTGTCAATCATATAAATTCCAGATTTGTGTCCTTTTTATGTAAAGAACCTTTAATTAGTCTTCTGTAATACGTAAGTAAATGGCTTTACAGGTTTGCCTTCATAACAAATTGCCATTCTTTTGTCTCTTAGGTGTTTCAAGTGATTTTGAAAACATCACTTTTTTTTAAACTGACTTGTGAAATGGAATTTAGAATTCTTTGTACACATTTTGTTTTGTTGTATGTGAATGATACCTCAGAGCTTCTAGAAAGCCTCATCCAAATTATCTGTGGTACTTGTAACTGTGTGGAAGAAATACTTTATTGAAGAGAATATAATTTTGTACCATAAGCCTGGCTTCATGTTACAAGAAAGGCATTAAGAACATTTGGGGGAATTAGAGCTGTTTGTAGACACTTAGCTAAGCTACCACCAGTGAATCATGATCACATGGGACATTGCCAGTTTGGGGGTTACCTTGAGCTTATAGATTTAATGGGTTTGAAATATTACTCTGGTCTCAACTCGGAGTGGGTAACCTAATTCTTACTCGATAGTGAATGGTTACTGTGACTACCCTGTTGCTAAGAAACCTGCTAATGCTATCAAGTTGCCTTGGTGAAGTAATGGCTTCTTTAGACTCCTTAGCTGGGTGGTTGTTAATCAGGGCTATGAAGAGCCCTACAGAATTTGTTTCCCAGGTCACAAATACATTTTCATCAGGAAGAGAAACCAACCTTAGTTTGTGAAACCTGACAGAATATAAAGTCCAAGTTATTTTAAATCAGATTATGACTCACACTGATAGAAAAAAAAAGTTGTGCTACAAGATACAAAGCCATTCTTGCTAGTAATAAGTTCCAACAACTTGTGTGCTAAGTAGTGTGTCCCCGCCTCCACAGTCTGCTTTTGTTCGTGGCTCTTGGCAGCACATTCGAGATGCACAGAGAAATGTTTATATAGACGTGGTGAGGAAGAAAGTGCAAAGTTATTTTTGTCAGTTGACATCAGTCTGCATTAAATGATCCAACACTTTATAGGAAAACAAATGCTATACTGCATAGTGTTTTCGTTTTATTTTTACTGTGCCAAGCTTGATTTTAGAGTAAGGATTCTATTGCAAAGGGCCTGGCTTTTCTGAGATCAGCATGAACAGAAGGTTTCTAATGAAGGCAAATGCTGTCATTGTACGTTTCTGGGGCTCTGCACTACTTGTAACCATATTAACGGTCTGAGATCGCTGCAGACAGCTTTTAATTGTAACTTAGATCTCTGCAGGTTTTCTCCTAATGGCCATACATGTATTGAAGTGCTTGTGTTCACTGAATAACATTTTGAGAAAATGTCCATTTAAAAATAATTACTACATTTATTTATTTTGTGGAGGGTGTGTGTGGCAGGTGAAGGTCAGAGGGCAGCTTGCAGGATTCAGTTTTTTCCTTCCACCATATAGGTCCTGGAGCTCAGACTCAGGCTGGTAGGCTTGATGGCACCCTTTGCCCGCTGAGCCACCTCTCTATTTGTTTTCAGTTCCTTGTACTGCACTTTCATTTTTTTTTTTTTTTTTTTTTTTGTTCCCAGCTCATCTTCGCGGTTTTAGAACTGGGTAGTCAGGTAGGAGAAGTAAGTGTGGCTTCTCTGCAGCATCCATTTTCCTGTGTGTGAAATCCAAGTGGATTCCTGGCTTCTGTACTGATGTTAGATCTTTGTGAGTTGTTTCTTTGGTTTTGTTGTTTTTGTTTTTTAAACTGTCCTATTCTTCAGGTAGCATTTCTCTAAGGAGTCCTGATGTCTTTTAGTACAGAATAGGAATTGGGAGCCAAGGTCTGTTGTAAGTGTACCAGCAGTTGGGTTGTATCTAAGATACAGAGCAAGTAGGGTTGAATACTTGTTAAAAATTGACTGGTGTGTGTGTGTAGAGTTTATGACATTTATCATTTCCCTTTCCTGTCTCCATACCACCTCATATATGCCTTCCTGCTCTTCTTCAAATTCATGGCTTTCCCTCAATTATTACTGTATGTGTGTGTGTGTATGTAATATACACATATATGCATCTCTTTATACATATATGTTCCCAGGTGTAACCTGTTGAATCCATGTAATGTTGCTTGCATGTATATTTTCTGGACTGATCATTTGTTACCAGATAATCAGCTGAGTATGCATGTCCTTATATGTGCACGGATACACGTAATCATAAAAACTCACATTTAGACACGCACTTTAGCAGTCCTGTAATCCCTGCACTTGGCAGGTGGAGGCAGAAGGATCAGACCTTCAACATCATCCTTGACTATGTAGTAATTTCAAGGGCACTTGAGCTGTCTCATATTTTGAGCTCTGGGATTGTAAGCATATATCACCACAAATGACCATTTGCCATAATTTCTGGGGTTTAAATCCAGAGCCCCGTGCTTGCAAGGCAGGTACTTTACTGACTGAGCCATCTCCCAAACCCTCTTTTCTTTTTCTGAGAGGAAAGGAACACCGGCTGATACCCACACTTAGCCACATTAGGGTTAAGGACAGCTTATAAGGTGTGCAGTGGGGTGGGCGCTTCGCTGACTCTTGGCAGCACTGTCACCAGTTATCCTGTAAGTGGCCTCAGGAGGAGCAGCAGCAGTCCTTGAGTGAACCTCTACTTCCGCAGGATTGCCCTGCCCTCCCCTCCTTCCTGTGATTGGGCAACAACAACCTCCAGCTGTGTGGTTGTACCTTTGTCTGCACAGAGTTCTGATGAAATGAGCTCTCATTCTCTCTCTCTCTCTCTCTCTCTCTCTCAAGTGTTTCACCCTGCTGTCTAGGGAGTGCTACATGCTGGAAGCTGTTTAACAGATGCTAATGTCTGTGGTAAAGGTGCCAGATTTAGCCAGCAAATTCACAAAATGCATAGATAAAGCTGACTTTCAAATATACAAGAAATTATTATTATCATTATTATTATTCAGTGTCTTAAACATCCTGGTGTGAATTTGTTGTAGTGTAGTAAAAGCTTGGTATGAAGTGGGTGTGGCCTGTCTTTTGTCTGGTAGCCCTCCCTAAGTCTGTTCATGATTCATTTTCTTGGCTATAAATTACATTTAGAATTTTATGTACATGTATGTGTATGTACACACACATATACCTATTATTAGCTTCTAAAACCATTACTGTTGGGGATGAAGAGATGTAATCATAAGGGCGCCAGGGTTTGGGACCCCAGGGCCCCCACAAGAGCTGTGCCACAGGGCTTCTACAGGGAGATGGGAAGCAGAGACAGGAGCATCCTCAGATGCTCACAGGTCAGATAGTCTGGTGTAGTCAGCAGAAAAACAGCCAGGGTCCCATCTAGAGTGATTTACACAGACATCCAAGGCTGTCCCTATTTACGTATGTACTTTCATGACTGCCCTCACACACATGGATGTCCAAACCTGCATGCACGCACGCACACGCACACGCACACGCACACGCACACACACACACACACACACACACACACACTAAGATGAAGGAAAATAAGTTGACATCAAAAATAGAGTATTAGCTGCCCTCACAAACTCTGAAGCAAGTAAAATCTTGGACTTTTAAGAGGCAACTTAAAAATATGCTTAGGCTTCTAGTCATACAGATAGAATCTCTCCTCACTCTTTTTCTTTCCCTCTCTTTACTGATGCTTTGGTTGACATGCATCACTTTGAGTGTAGCAGTCCCTCTGTAAAGCCTCTAACCTTTATTCACTGAAAACGGTAAGAATCTTTTGCCTTTCCCAGTATAGATTGGTCTGTACAAGGACACCTATGCTTATAGGAGGAAAAAGCATGTTTCACAGAGCACTGACCTTCGATGTCTCCTTTCTGGTCTGTGTTTCTGCTGGCACATTCTACAAGAAAACTAGTGAGCTCTAGGTGGTATACTGAAGGCCCCTTCCACTCTATTAACACATGTTCTTCATCACCTTTGGCTCACTCAGTTCAATGCCGTCTGGTATAGGCAAGTGGCTATTTATTATTCTGTGTGTTGTAAGTTAGGAATTCTGCAAGTTGTATGATTTATTGGGTATCTTCCCAAAGGAAGAAGCGTTTGTCTTACTGTTAGAGTTGTCTTAATAACTGCATGCTGTCAAGTAAGTGGATTCCCGCCTGGGCCCTCCTGTTGTAACTCTTGTATTTCATCTTTTCCAGGTCTTTGGCCTCTGACCCTGACAGACATTATTTGAAAGTGTGTTTTTTGCTTGTCTCAAGTAGAACCAGGAATTATTATTTAACAATTCTGTAGTGACTTAGCACAGGGACTGGCAGATTCATTCTGGAAAGGGCAAGAAAATCTCCTGCTTTGTAGATGTATAGTCTCTAATCTATACTCTATACTTCTTTTGTAGCTCTTTAAAAATATGAAAACTGTGAGCTAGACAAAAACAGGCCACAGAACTGTAGTAGTTTTCCTACATAAGATCATTCCCTTTAAAATACATTTGGGAGAGTTGTCTAGGTTCTGGCATTTACCCTTCATATGTATTGCTGGAGAGTCAACACTTAGGAATACTGAGAATAAATTACAGACTATGGGCACTCTTACATCCTGTAAGATATGCCCTTTCTTTCTGCTCTCCTTCTCTTCTGGTGCTACCTATGTTTTCAGAATGAAAGCTTTTAAAATTCTTGTTTATTTGCTTATTTACTTGCAGTGCTGCTGACTGAAACCAGAGTCCTATGAGTGCTCAGCAAATGCTCACCCACTGAACTAGGTCCCTAGTTTATACACATTTGACTTCTGACGTTCATGCTAATAATGTGTCATTGTCACAGATTTCTGTCATGGGCACATTAGTCATGGTAGCAGGTCTTGGCTAGAAAGGGGAGAAAGCCAAGCAGAACATGTCTGCTCCACGTTCATTTACTTGTGTCATAGAGACTTTGGTGAAAATTTGGCTGAACAAGACTCTTACTTAGTGTTGGTTACCTTTCAAAACTGACCATTTTAATTAAACCATGCATGCATTTTCTTCCGAAATCCTATAGGGAGAGAGGAATTATGTCCACAGAGGAACATAACTGGACTGGAAGTTCACTTGCTCATTTTTTTGCTCTGATCTTTGCAGGATGCTTGTTGGTGGTCTTCAGATGGAGCACTAGCAGGGCAAGATAGCCCTTAAGAAGCCACCGTTTTCTCTTCATTGCTAACTGCCATCCTACACAGTGACAGACTGGTCATTCCCTGCCAGTTATTATACAGATGGAAATCAGGGTGTTTCCCACCACTTTCTTTTACTTTCGGGTCTTTACAAGTGATTGTTTGGCTCAAATGCAGTTGTGAATAGATGGACATAGTTTCTAGGAAAGCAGTTGGGACCCACTGAATTGTCCCTTTAGAACAAAGGCACTTTGTTTAGAAAGATTGTCCCAAATTAGAGCTGGAGTCTGAAAAAAGGGGCCTACAGCGTCTCCCGCTTTCTCCCGCGAACTCTTCGGAAAGCTGATGTTTGCTGAGTGGATGGCTGTGCTCACTGTCCAAACAGCTCTCTGTTTGCCAACTGGGAACATATTGCTGCCTCTGTGAGGCACTCCATCATGCCTTGAATGGATCCTCTTGTGTTCAGAATTTCTGACTCAAAGAGAGGGAGAGAGAAATATTCCTTTCAGACCTCAGCATTCACTGTAGCATCCAGGGTCTCATCAGTCCGTTAGAAGCCAAACATGCAGCAGAGGCTCTTCTCAAGGGGAGCAAGAAAGTAATGGAGGGAAAGGAAGAAAGTATGAAAGGGCTTTCTTCTAGCCCCCTGCAACCAGTTTTTGTAAGTAAACAGGCTCTTTTGGCAAATAGAATTGTGGCAATCCTCCCAATTTCTCCTAAGCAAAATAGAATTGTCTGCAGGAGTCCTCCAAGGGATGGTCCATTTCTGCTCACTCGTATCAAGCACATCCTAAGGTGGTACCCTGCTGCAGCATTCTCAGGAGTACTCCTCAGTAGGTGATAGGGATTCACCACACCTGAATAATTATCGAGGTGTGAAGGTTAACTTGTGTGCAGGAGTTCCTGTTGCTTTGCAAATTCTTCTTTCTATTTTAGAGTTCAAGACTTACTGTATACAAAAGAGTGACAATAAATTGAATTTTCTGTTGTTACATTCTGTACTAAAGTCTATGGTAATTGTATGTTCTGGCAAAGTCTTGTATACGTTCATTATAAACTTGAGATCTTGGTTTGTGGGAAACTGTAGCCGTCCCTGATGGTTAGGCATTGTGTTCTGGGCTTTAAAGTTGAGCTGTCTTTATTTATAGGCTATCTCTGGAAGCATACAACAAGATACTTGCTTATTTTGAACCGAATAGGCTACTAAGTATCTGTTATGCACAGGCCAAACTTTGCTTGGCATTGTGGAGAAAACACAGAAGGCTTTCTGTAGTTTACTGTCAGATCCCAATGGTTTTATGAGTGGAAGGGGAGATTCTCATTCAGCAATAAACGTACTGCCTGGTCTTCATCAGTGAGGAGTCCAGCTGCTATAAACGAGTTCTTGGCTCACTCTGTAGATAAAGTATTTACTGCCTTGCTCGTCTAAGTCTTACTCCTTATCTAGCACTACCTGTACCTGGCGATACTGAAATGCACAGTTCCAAAACTGTAATGGCTTACATCTGGACTGCACCAATTAGGCCAGGAGAGAAAGGCCAGCTCTGGCTGCAGTGCCATGATGATGACGCCAGCTAGCTGATCCGGCAGGCTGAGCATCTGGTGAGCATTGATGCATGCCAGCCTCTTCCCTTCAACAGTACCAGTCTTCTGAGGCTGATACTACACGTGGGACATTCCTTACCCAAAATGCTCGGAACCGTAAGTGTTGAAAATATCTCAGCGTTAAATGTTTGTGCACGCTTTACTAACAGCACCCCAAATCTGAAAATAGAAAAGCTAGAACCTTTAAAATGTCATCAATGCTCACAAATATTTAAGTTTGGAGCATTTTAGATTTCAGGACGCTTGGGATTAGGTATGCTCAAACTATATCAATTTCTTTATTTTAGAGAGGGAAATATGAGGCAATGACAGAGGTTTACTAACATGCCTTGGATCTCACTGCTTGTAATTGGTGGGGTTTTGTCAAATCTGTAGGGGTATGGTCTTGTCATCTATGTTGCAGCTATGTGCAGTGGGGACTGGCCAGTGACAAAGATTGGATTTTACTCTCCCAGGAGTTTATTTTTTTAATTTCTTGGAGTGTGCATTACATGGAAGTTTGTAGAAGTGTCTATTGATACTAAAAATCTAATATTTATGAAACTTAGATAACTTTAAACACTGTGTTCAGTAGGTGAAACAATCTTTATTATGGAAATAAGTTTACTGCTTAACTCTGTCTTTTGTTAACACAATTAATTGAATTGTGTTATGGTCTGATACGTAAAGCTGGCCGTTTCATTTTGCTCAGAGCTAATTGACAGTTTGATTTTGAACTTCAGAGAAAATATAAAGTATTATAAAGTATCTGAGAGTAAAGTCTGGAGATATATGTGAATAGTAATTATATATGGTATGTATATCATTCAATATTCACATAGGGTGTGGTCTTTGTATACATGCATGTGTGTGTGCATGTGTGTGTGTGTGTATGTATGAGAGAGAGCTCACATTTTCTGACTTTTTCCTACTGTGTGGTCATATGACTATTGTAGTGTAACTACCTCTTTTCAACATTTTTGCTGTTAATCAGGCCTATTGCAGGCTCATGGGAGAAAGCCACTTCCTAGTGGCTAATCTATCCAGAGGTATCAATCTTTTTTGCTGAGTAATCATGGTAGGAGAAGCAGTTATGTGTACTTCCAAGATGTGAAGAAGCTACTCAAGGATTCAGCGTGCAATTTTGAGAGTAATGTGATTACTAGCTTGTTTAGGGAAATGGGCTCTATCTTTAATAAATTCTAGATGTTTCTGAGGAAAGTCAAAAAGCTTAATTTCAGAACACTTTGTATTAGTGAGGTGAAATCAATGACAGGATTATGGCAACACTGAGTCCAGAGTATCTGATCTTGAAGTGCAGTGAGGAAGGGAGTAGGGTGCCCTTGTTTAATCTCTTCTGGCTATCCTGATGTTTGTAATAGAAAGTGAACAGAGTTTCTAATGTGTAAGACCTAATACTGGACTTGAAGATAGCTCCTCACTGGTTTGGTACTGGGGCCTAAAATCTGTGTGTCTATGTATCTATGTGTCTATGTATCTGTCTGTCTGTCTGTCTGTCTGTCTGTCTATCTATCTATCTATCTATCCACCTGTTCACTTATTCATTTACTTATTTATTCATTCATTTGTTTATTTAATGTATGAGTGTTTTGTGTCTGTCTGTCTGTGCACCATGTACATGTTTTGAACTTCTGGAAGTCAGAAGAGGATGTGGGATCTCCTGAAACTAGAGTTAAAACTGGTTATGAGACACCATGGGCAAGTGGCCTCAACTGCTGAATCTTCTTTCCCGGCCCTATTAATGATAATTTTGTGACTGTCTACAGAACCTTTGGATATTCTCCATGGGCATTGGCACCATGAGCATTATGTACAGATTGGGATTCTGTCCTTCCCAATTTGTCTGTTTCTTCTAAGAGTACACACTGTGTTTCAAGAATTCTGAACGACATACTTCCGGTCCTATTGTGGCATTATTCAAATTGGTTTGCACACTATAATTGTCATATATAAAGTGCAGTTGGGTAGCATTTGTCCTTTTAATTGTAAATGATTTTGTTTTTCCTGATTGAGTACACTGGAAGAGGGCAAATGGACTAGGCTATAGGTAAAGTAACAACTGCGAGTTAAGAGAATGGGCTGCATAAAACAAGGATGTTTCCCTATGTTTGAATGATAAGGTTCCCCCCCCCTCCCCGGTGTGTATGTAGCTCCTGGGTACATAATTTATGGTGTGGAGAAGGAGGGCAGTTCAGACGGGCTGGTGTACAACCCCAGCATGTTAAACTTAGTAGGTTCCATAGCAACTGTAGGACTGCAACTTAGTAGGACTGTGACTTCCAGTCCCCATTGGAGACTAGGGTCACGAGAACTAGGCTGCATGCAGCTCTGTCGTGCCACACTCTAGCCTAGCCTGGCCACTCTTGTGATTTCCAGGGGGTTTGTAGAGAGGCAGACCTACTCAAAAATAGGTTGATGGGTCTTAAAGTTGGTAGGTAAAGACTGAGTCTCACAACCTGAGTTTGATCCTCAGGTTCCACATAGTTAATGGAGAGTAGGAACTTGGACTCTTTACACCTTAGGAAAATAGTGATATTTCAGAGAGCATGTATAAACAACACCCTAAAGTAGAAAGATGGACAACTGCTCAACCTCACTGCTTGTCCAGATTGAGCAGGCTAAGTCTAGGGTCGACAGCTGGTGAGTCTCTAACCTATGGAGATAGATGGTCTGTGGTAGGACCAGATGCATATAAACAAGCACCATTCATGCATACACAGAAAATATGCCTAAGCCTCTTGTCTTTTATTGGACCACAGGAGGTATTTTTTTTTTTTTTGCTGTGGATCTTCCTAATAAACACACATAGCTTTTTTTTTTTTTAAAGAAAGTTAACTCCTTTGGGAACTTTATTAATTTAGAAATGGCAAGATTTTACAGTGGGCAGTCCCCTTAAAGAACCTGCAGCATGGGACAATAAGAGGAAGCAAATTGTCATGGATGAGAGGTCACATAGAAGCAAGTATTTCTAAGAAAAACCTTTTGAAACCATTTCACAAACAATACTGGCACTTAAAAAAACCATGGCATTTAACTGAGATATAAGGAGGGAATATAAAAGTGCCTCCGAATTGTTTATTACCTACATACTGTACATGTCCTAAGCTCCTATCACATTCTTTTTATTGTCCTTGGGCTAGTTATGGATAAAATAAATCAAGTTAGTACACTGAATGATTAACACACATATATAATATCATTGTTAATTTTTGTAGCCAAATACAAAAATGACTTGACTATTAGGTGAATTTAATTATATAAATAATAATAATGAGTATAATCGTAAGAAGAGTGAACTAAGATATTAAGAAAGAAAGCATTGTTTCTTTCTTTCTTTTCTGGCCAGCATAAGCAAATTGTCAGTTAGGAAGCTTTTTGCTGCTATTTTGGATGTATAGCCACAGGTAGGATCATCACATCATCTTGGAAAGTTGAGATTTTTCTGACATATTTTAAAAAGTGGTATTGAAATTAAAAAAAAATACCTTATCTAATGCCTCATTATTCTGCCATTGGATTAGAATTATGATAATGGAATTATTTAAAAAATATGTTGTTAATTTCTGGAACATAACTGTAATAATTTAAAGGTTGTCAGTGGTATCATTAAATTACTTATAAATATACAGACATGGGTATTTCAGTAATCAGAATAGTCTTAATTTGAACACCAAGGACTTAAGATCTAATTTAGGAGGCAGAAGTAGTACAAAACTTGTTTGATCTGGAGTCAGAGGATCCTAATGGCAGGCTCTCACTCTGTAATGGACTGAGTTATCAGCTGCCGTGTTTCATGAGTCCAGAGCTGGAAACAGTAGCATTTTATTTTCAGTGGGCAGTTGGGCATTGTGTGGCAAAATCACTGATGTGTTTGTTTCTGTTCTAACTGCAGTATAAGAGATCAGGGCTCTAATGATTCCCATAGATGGAACATACAGGGATTGACAGCATGTGGTATTTTTAGAACCCAATTTCAAGAGTCATATGTACATATTAGAGATGCCTGCAGTTCCAGCCATGTCAGAGAAGGAGAGAAGAAAGGTGTCCTAAGTTGCTGGCTGCCTGTAGGCTCCAACTGTCCAGGTAGCTGAAGGCTTGCTTTGTGTAATTGAAGTGCCATGTCATTCGCATGTCTGTTAGAAAGAGTTTCAGGGTGCTGCTTGTTAAAAAAAGGAAATCTTTCTAATTTGGATTACTAAACAGTGGCAATTGCTGCATTTTGAGAAAGTGAACTTGATCTTACCTGATGTGTTCTGCAATGTTGACTAGAGATTGCTCATCAGTTCACAATTTCAAGTCAGAATTGTCCGGATGACCATGTGGCCCACAAGGAAATTCTGAAAATATCTACTATAATCTTATTAACTCATCCAGGACTTGCAAGACTAAGTCTCTGCCACACGAGCATGAAAGAATGGCTCATATCCCCGGCGCCCGGTAACAACCAAGCTTGGTGACATCCACCTGTGGATTGGTGACAGGTGGCTCCCTGGAGCTTACTAGCTAGCCAGTTGGAGAGCTTCGAGTTCCATGTTACACTTTTCCAGAGACCAGGTAGAAAGCAATCAAGAAAGACACTTCAAATTGAGTAGCCGGCCTCTGGATGAGCACATGTGTTTGCAACAGAACCACAAGAATATATTCGTACAGCCTACAGACACACGCATGTTCGTACATGCACGAATAGTTTTCTGAAAGACTATATCTCCTGTTTCTTTCACACTTTGGCACATAGGATTTTGTAATAAACTATCACAAGGAGCTCATAATCATAGAAAGAAATGCAATTATTGTACAAACTGCATATACATATATATGTATATATATATATATAGTGCTTATTATTCTGTATTATATAAAATCCTAAGATCAGTCTGTTGCTATGGAAGTGCAGTAATTGATTTATCATGAGGAAAGCTGGAGAACTATTTTTAGACAAATTATACTCATTTCTGTTAGTTGAATTATATTCAATTAAATATCCATTATCAGGATAAAATTTATGGCACTCTGCTAATGTCCTGTTAGTTTTTCCTCTCCATTTTAAAATATCATACTGAACTTAAGCCTCCACTTACTGAGCTGAATGTAACTACAAATAAACTATATTTAAAGGCTCTTGAATATGCTTATTTTTCCATAGGAGTTATGTGTTTGTTGCTCTTTTGTATGCGCATTGTTATATGTGCAATGTCCAAGTGTGTGTGGGTATGTATTCTACGATGTATGTGTGGTGGTTGAGAAGCCTTCACCTTTCCAACTTGTTTGGAGACAAGTTTTGTTTGTGTGTTTGTCTGTTTGGTTTTGTTTGCCATCAGCCAGGCTGTCTAGCCCCAAAGCTCTGGAGACTGTCTTGTCTCTCTCTGCCTTGCCTTTCCCCTCAGAGCTCTGGGAATGCAGGAGCTCTTGCTACTGCCTCCAGCTTTTCTGTGGGCTCCAGAGAATCCAGACTGGTATTCTCAGGCATTGTATCCACCAAGCTGTCTCCCCACCTGCATCTTATTGCATTCTTCCTTGTTGCTGTTACCTCTGAACTGGTACAAGAACATATGCCACAGATCTCTTGTACTCACATAGATGAAGGGTGGGCATGGCAGCCCACTTGTAATTCCAGAACTTGGGCAATAGAGTTAGGGAATTCCCGTGGCAAGCTAGACTAGCCGAAGCAGCCATAACTGATTGTGAGAGACCATAGCTCATTATGTAAAGTGGAGGGTGATTAGGGAATGCACACAGTGACAGTCTCTAGTCTCCACATGCATGTGCCCATACTGCCATATGTACTATATGGATACATCCCATGCAAAGCAGATAGAGAGATGGTCACGCATGTACATGGCTTTGAAATGCTAATGCCATTTCAGTGCTTTTGTCTGCAGTATAGTTATTACTCCTAGGGACTGTAGATGTGAAACATCCATCAGAAGCCATTTCTCAGTACTACTGAGTTTTGTCTGTGTCATTCTTTAGAGCTTACAGGGTCCTGTCTGACGTGTAAACACGCCGTTAATATGCCATCCCCAGCCTCATGTGGAAGACCATCCCAGGAAGTCTGAATTTGAGTGTCGTTGACAATCATAACTGACAGGGTAGTGCCAGATGTTTATCATGCATAATGCAGGTAAATCGTGTTCCTAACTTGGATTCAGAGAGCATGAAGGGCAGGGCCCCAAGATCTCAGAAACCAATTTGAGCTTCAGGTTGGAAGTGAGACTGAACTCACTTGTCTTTCATATTTGCAAGAATCAGCCTATACCGTTTCACATGGGTCTTCTCTCTCTCTCTTTTGCCATTTCTATTGTTCAATAACACCAAGAACCTATGCTTCTTGAGACATCTGGACTGTAGCCTGTGTTGGTACTCGTAGACAGTGTCCATCACAAACCTCAGGGCAAAAGCAGGGTCCCAAACTGGCCTCTCCTTCTTTGCCCGGCTCTTGGCATCCCTGCATAGCTCACCTTTTAGTCCTTTCTCTCCATAGTTAGGAATGGAGGTGCTCCTTCTCTTTAATGTCACTGTAGTAATAAAGGTGTATTGAATTCGACACAGCAGCGGAAAGAGTTCTAAAAACCGGAATTCAAGACTCACTTACAGGCCCCTGCCTGGAACCTGATCTCTGTGACCATCTTAAAGCTTTGCATCCATAATTTTGAATTCAAATCCGGTTCTTTCAAGTCTGTGTTAGCACAGTGTGTGTGTGGTGAACGGCTCACCCTTCCTTTACCACTCACTGCCAGTGTGAGGGCTTTAAATCTTCCGTAAGTACCAAAAGAGTAATTGCTACATGCAACCCCAATGCTGTTCGCCTCTTTAAAAACATTGCTGAGCTCTGTGTGGTAGTTTGGTTGTTTTTATGGGTCTGCTGTGAAATCCTGGTGCCTTTTCATTTCTTTCCACATCTTGCATAATAAATGCTTATTGAATTGAAATCAATAAAATATTAGGTAATGTATTACAGCACTGTATATTCACACAGAAACTATTTAGCTTGTTCTAAAGCACAGGTGTCTTAAGGCCACCTGATAGTAGATTATTTATGTAGATGTCGAGTCGATTTAAACCAAAGGAAGTGGAGATTTCAGCTTCAAGCCTTACACCAGCCTCTAGTTTCCTTTCAACTTGTTTTGCACCTCAATTCTTAGAGCAGTGCCTTGAAAGAAAGCCTACACTTTAAACTGAGGGGGCAGACTGAGCCTGAGCCCTGACTTAATGAGAAGATGCAGTGGGCTGTTTTGGGCTTTATTGTCCGACTCATCTTTGGATCTCGGTAGTGATTTACTTCAGGCCTACGCTCTGGAAGGTTCGCTTTTATGGTCATTTGCTTCTAAGGGCAATGGTTGGTCCAGACTAGAAATTCTGGTACTATAGCCAGTGTCCAATGTAGGAGACCCGCTTTCAGAAAGTGAGGGCTGGTCCTTTGACATCTAGCTGTCCCAGCACATTCAGAAAGTTAGGCATCCCCAATTCTCAAGGTTTCCTAGAAACTGGACCAAGAACAAGGAACTGTAGGAGAGAAAGAGCAAGCGAGGTATGGTTAGGGATATGGGCATAGACACCAAATGAGAGGAAAGCAACTGCCTCTTCCTTTTTTGTTTCTTATTGTCTAAGTTGTAATTATATATTTTTTGTAATTAAAAACAGGCTACAGTTTTGCAGCTAAAAGATAGAAATATTGGGGAAAACACTATGAAGGGCAAAAGAAGTCACTTACTCTCTTGGGCTCTCTGGCCAGTGAGCGATTCTTTCAGGATGCCTTCGTTCACATCGGTCATGTATCACTGGGATGCAGTGACACAGTGTTAAAGTTACTGAGTTAGCAGTTTTTGTGGAGGTGCTGTTGGAGAGGCACAGTCTGTGCCCTGCCTTCCTTTCCTCTGAGCAACCCTTGAAATTGTCAGATGTTCCTCTCTTCAGGTAACTGCAGTAGCAGAGGCCAGATACAAACCCAGGCTTCTGTAGGAACAGGGCTGTATTCAAGCAAACGCTTAGCCTTTGGGAAGTAATTGTAGGTTGGAGAGAGCAGTATGCCTTCCTCATTTTGCTGGGACCAAAGCGATATGCTCAGCATCTGAAACGACACCTTGAGGGGCCATGAGCTTTCATCAGTGTTTGAGACCTTGTTTGCGTATCTGATCCCCATCCTGAAACCCCTAGCTGACTGCAGATGGAATGCACTTACTGATCTCTGCATAGCAATGTTTGGAAATAGTATTGTCCCAAAATGCACTAAGTTTTTACTGCTCAGGTCTGTTGTCTTATCTTTCATTGTTTATGTGCATAATCTTTCGTTGTTATTATTATTCCTTTTTTTGTTGTTGTTCAGTGAAGTGAATGTATATAGCAGTTGTTTTAGTTTCTTGGCATTTACCTTGTCACTGTGTTATGTTACCACCACTCCTATCTAGTTTTAGAGCATTTTTCATGGCTCCAGAAGAAACATTCTACCTCTTGGGCAGGTGTTCTCTGACTCTCAGTCCTCCTCTTCTTCCTTTACCTTTCCCCTATGCTAGGCAATCACCGACCAGTTCTACCTTCATGGATTAATTATTAGTGTTATTGTTATTACTTATGTACTGGGGATCAAAGCCAGAGCCTCACACATTGTCAGCAAGCAGCCACCCAATAACTCTGTATGGATTGGTTTTCTTCCTAATGTTTCATGTGATTAGAATCATATATAGTGTGTGACGGTGGTGACTTCAGTATAATATTTCTGAGGTTCATGCACTCATAGCATGTCAGTTCTGTGTTCCCTTTTATGGAGCAAGTACTGATGACTTTAATCTTTAACCTGACCTTAGGAAGTAGGCATTTTTATTTTCACCTACAACTGTTGAGAAATGAGGCTCAGAGAGACTGAATGAGTTTGTTGTTCACAGGCACACAGAGGTATGAGACCAGGTGGAGAGCAAGCTCCTAGTACTTGTTCTGTGGAGCCAAGTGCATGAAATTTTGGATTTCAAAGATAGTGTGCACTTCTTTTTAAGTGAATCAATTCAAATAAGGATATAAAAGAAACGTTTGTATATATTGGTGGCCATGGTAAAGATGCCGAAGCTGATGAGGAACATGGACTTGGAAACCAACCCCGTTAGTGGTTTTCATGTAAGTTTAATTCTACTTAAAAATTACTTGGTGTAGTGCAATGGTCCATTGCTTTGATAAGGCGGTCCAGTAGAAATGGAACTCAGAGTCTTGAGAATGCAAAGCCCTCTGCTCCACCACTGAGCTGTCATGCGTGTCATGCTCTTTTACAGTTTTGATTACAGATATGCATGAGGCCACTGGGTTTGTGAGGGTCGGGATGGCCAGTGGGTTCACTGACTTGATGAGTAGTCCATGAACCTGCAGGGAGCTGTTGTCATTGGGGTGATGTCCTCCACCCTTTCTGCACTTTTGCTATCTACTTGCAAACTTGGAGACCTGCTCATGCTCATGCCCATCCTCCCTCTCCACCCTACTGTGTCCTCTCCTATGATGGTTGCGAGACTGGTGTGAAAGGTGCATTACATTTACTTGTAAATGCAGTGACTCAGGGACAGGATTTGTCTCCTTTTGCCAAGTGAAGTGGCAAGTTTCTCTTGGGTTTTCTTCTAGCTGGGTGGTTTTCACTGCCAGCAACACAACACCCACCAAGAGAAAACAAATAAACAGCACAGTGCTTGGAGCCAGGAAGTCGCATCTCACAGTGAAACCCATGGCTCTGGGCTGACATTGGGGGTGGGTTGCTAACTCTATATGAGAGCTGGCTACTGAAGGTAAGTTCCAGGCTTTCTTCACTTGTAGGGAAATTGTTGAATTGGAGGATCCTTGGAAGGATGTCATGTTGTTTTTGGTATAGGACAGTTACTTTGTGATGAAATATTAACTGAAACTGCATTTTAGATAACTGTTAACTTTGACATTCTTTAGCTTGCCTTAATCATATGATTAGTATTCATTGGTAGAGTGCTTGAATAGCAAGCACAAAGCCCTGGTAGGGATGCCAGTATTGCATAAAACTGGGCATGGTGGGAGTTCCAGACCAGCCTGGGCGATATGAGGCCCTGTCTCCAAAGCAGGGCTGGGTGGGCAGCTAAAACAACAACAAAAATACGTTCATTGAATTAACTCCTATTGGTTTAATGTTTTACTTTGAAAAAGTAGAAATTCAGCATGAATATTCTTAATGATGCCGAATTTTAAAAGATGATCTATTTTTCTCCCTATGTAATGAGAGACAGGCCAAACAGCTGGTTGACCTTGTTTTAATTTTATTTATGATATTTGGGATGAAATCTAGGATCTTTTTGGTTTTTCGGGACAGGGTGTCCATTTGTAGTATTGGCTGTTCTGGGCTCTGTAGACCAGGCTGGCCTTGAACTCACAAAGCTCTGCCTGTCTCTGCCTCCCTGAGTGCTGGGATTATAGGCATGCGCCACTGTGCCAGGCTGGATCTTATATATATCGAACAAATGTTATACCACTGAACTATATCCCAAAGCCTTTTTAAAACACCCCAACTTTTTATTTTGAAGTATGGTTTTATAAAGCTGCCCAGGCAGGCCTTGAACTTGTGTTTTTCCAGCCTTAGCCTATGCTCAGCTAGCTGGGATTGCAGGACTGCACAACTGGGTCCAGCTGGTGTGGAGTATTTTAAAGGTGTTATAGTTGTCACATTAACGGTGATTATAATAAATTATTGAAAACAAAAATCACATAAAACCTTAAAGACAAAGCCTATAGGAGGTTTTGAACCTGAAGAATGTTCACTTCAAAATTTACTTATATATGAATTATAATACATTTTTTAAAAAATAGAGTTGGAGTTTGTTTGGAAGAGATTTGAACTATTCTAGCACAGTTTTTACAGTCAAGGGGGCAAAAAAGCTTCTGTTCTGTTCTGCTAGACAGGCTTTAACAGAATAGTTTTGGTTCATGGAATTTGTGGCTGTAGGGAATTGTTAAATATTAATAGGAGTGGTTATAACCTTCTTCTTGTTGCTGTCTTTATATATGTTTTGTTTGTTTCCTTGAATCATATAGCCAGGAAATTACTTCGCCCATGATTTCAGGTAGTTATGGTATTGCCAGTTATTGAATAAAGACTGCACATATTAAAAATGGCAGTAATTACATTGAATGCTGTGTGTCTCTTTATGTATTAACAGTTTGTTCTTATATCTTTCAGGACCTGCTGAAGTTCCCATGATGTCACCCAATGGGTCCATTCCTCCCATCCATGTGCCTCCAGGTTACATCTCACAGGTATGACATTTGACTGGCATCGCTACTCACTAGTACACTGTTGCTGTTCCAGCAAAATACATGTCAAGGCTCAATAAGCATCCTCTGTGAGTTAGTGTAGTTACAGTAACACTAGGATTATGTCCTTGTTGGCTTTCTGTTGCCATGGTACCACAAAAGCATACTACTCACTGGCTTGCTCCTAGTCTCACAGTTCAGCTACCTTTCTTCTGTGTCCTAGGCCTGCCTGCCTGCTTAGGGCATTCTACTCCCACAGTGAGCTCCCCCTATATCAGGCAGTAATCAGAAACTGTTCCTAACACATGCCATGGGCCATCTGATGGAGGCATTTCTTCCGCTGAAATGCTCTTCTCTCAGTGTGCCAGGATGACTTCACATACAACCAGGAGAGGCTGCTGTCATTTTACGGTACTGCTTGAGGCTTCCCAGATCTTGAAGCCAGAAGTGCCAGAGTCAGAGAGGGAAACAGAAGAGCCAGTAGGCTGCCTCAGTTAAAGGCCTAATAGCTATGTGAAATTCCACTGTGGACCCTTCTGCTTTAGAATTCTCCTTGCATCTTTCCCACGACTCAAATATCTCAGGTTGGCATCAAACACACCATATAGCCAGGGTTGACTTTAAACTCACTGTTTAGCAGGATGGCCTTGAACTCCCGATCTTCCTTTCTGGTTCTCTTGCCTCCATCTCTTGAATACTGGGTTACAGAGATCCACTACCACATCCAGCTCAAGATAAAAGTTTTAAAGGGGAAACTTTACACTAATGCCTGGATGAGAGGTAGACGCTTAGAGTCAAGGTTTACAGTGCATGTGATGTTTGGGGTGCCTGCAATCTAGTGGGTATCTGTATATTTTGAGTTTTTGTCCAAGCCTCAGCCAATCAGTATGTCTCACTATTTCTCACTAATTAAGAAGTTTTCTTCCTTCATCATTTGTTGGTTGTTTTCCAACTAGAAGGACATTGTACATTCATTGGGAAAATTAGGAGAAAACTTCTGAAGGACAGAAAAAAAAATAGCTACAGTTGTACCCACAGAAGATAATCACAGTTAGTATTTAGTAACTCTTATCCTGCATACCCCTTCCTTTTAAGTTTTTTCTTGGCACCTCTGAGTATACCTTAAAACTACTTAGAAATCAGTAATTTTCTTTTTGGGGGGGTTATCTTATTTTCATTTTTTATTAAATTCGTTATTAATTACACTTTATTCACCTTATAGACCCCTATAGTTCCCTCCTTCCTCCTGTCCCAATCCCTCCCTTCCTCCTCCCTCTGCACCTGTGTCCCTCCCCAAGACCACCAATAAGGGAGGTCCTCCTTTCCTTCCCTCCAATCCCAGTCCATCAGGTCTCATCAGGAGTGGCTGCATTGTCTTCTTCTATAGCCTGGTAAGGCTGCTCCCCACTTAGGGGGAGGTGATCAAAAAGCAGGCCCATCAGTTCATGTCAGAGACAGTCCCTGTTCCCATTACTATGGAACTCACTTGGACACTGAACTGCCATGGGCCACACCTGTGCAGGGGTCCTAGGCTACCTCCATGCATGGTACCTGCTTGGACCATCAGTCTCTGGAAAGACCCCTGTGCTTAGACCACTTGGTTCTGTTGCTCTCCTGTGGAGTTCCTGTCCTCTCCAGATCCTACTATTTTCCACTCCCCTCATAAGATTCCCTACACTCTGCCCGAGTGTTGGCCATAAGTCTCAGCATCTGCTTTGATAGTCTGCAGGGCAGAGCCCTTCTGAGGCCCTCTGTGGCAGGCTCCTGACCTGTTCCCTGCCCTCTCCTTCTTCCCATGTCTATCCCTTTTGCCCTTCTGGATAGGGATTGGGCATTTTAGCAAGAGTCCTCCATCTTGATTAGTCACTTTTGGTGTACAGATTTTAGTAGGTTCATCCTATAGTATATGTCTATATGAGTGAGTATATACTGTGTATGTCTTTCTGCTTCTGGGATAGCTCACTCAGGATAATCCTTTCCAGTTCCCACCATTTACCTGCAAATTTCATTATATCCTTGTTTTTTATTGCTGAGTAATATTCCATTGTGTAGATGTACCACAATTTTAGCCTCCCTGTACACAAAAGACAAAAGGACCGAGAGAGAGATTGGCGAGACAACACCCTTCACAATAGCCACAGAGGTCACAAAGTACCCTGGTGTGAACCTAACCAAGCAAGTCAAAGACTTGTATGAAAAAAATTTCCTGTCTCTAAAGAAAGAATTAGAAGAAGATATCAGAAGATGGAAAGATCTCCCATGCTCATGGCTTGGCAGGATGAATATAGTAAAAATGGCCAATCTTACCAAAAGCAATCTACATATTCAATGCAATTCTCATCAAATTACTGACACAATTCTTTATAGACCTTGAAAGAAAAATTCTCAACTTCATATGGAACAACAAGAAACCGAGAATTGCTAAAACAATCCTCTATAGTAAAAGATCTTCTGTAGGTATCTCCATCCCTGATTTCAAGCTGTACTATAGAGCAACAATACTAAAAACTGCATGGTACTGGCATAGAAACAGACTGGTGGATCAATGGAATCGAAATCAGTAATTTTCAATTATTAATGTTTGTGGGTGTGTGTTTTGTTTTGTTTTTTGTAGAAAGAAAAAAATGGCACCTACTTAGGAAAATTGTAAAAGCTCAGGCAAGAATCAACAACGATTTATCTTCCTTTGATCTGAAAAACAGCCATTTCTTCACTATGCGAGACACACTATAAGCATTATAATTTCATCTTTTTTTCCACCTTTAATTTCAAGTGATCCAATTTGACTTTTTTTTTTTTTAGTTGCCAGATTGTTGGCCACTTTTCCAACTGTTGTAAATAAATTACTTGTTTTACACAGGTCTTTGTACATAAGAATCACTAGAGGAAAAAAAAAAGGGTGCAGGCCAGCCTCTGACGTGTGTGTGTGTGTGTGTGTGTGTTTGATGGAAAGGTGGAGTGATGGATGATATTCATGTCACCAAGCGATTAATAGGAACAAGGAATGTCAGAGTTCTATTCTGTCCCATGCTCATTTATTCTGAGAAAGTGTTTCGTTCCGTTAAACACAGTATGGTTCTTACCATTATGACAGCAAAAATAGCACCTCCCTTTATGCTAAAGGCCATTAAGGAGTAGTTAGAATTGGACACTGTAATGGGGGAGAAGCTGCGCTCATAAGTATGCCTTTTCTTGCTAGTGGTGTTGCAGTGGTGTTGCTGTCGTCGTATTAAACACAGGGCAATTATTGGGAATCCTAGGAGGGAAAAAAAAGAGGAGAATTTTCTGCCTTAGGATATTTGTGATTCTGAAAACCTATTAAAATTAAAGCAGGTAAGAGGAGAGCTGCGCCTCGTGATTGAAGCACAGTGTCGGTCCTTCCCAGCCGACAGTTCTGATGGAAAGCACTAGACGATCCGGAAGAATATAGGAAGAATGGATTAACAGTGACTTAGGACTGAAAAAGAAGAGAAGGAAGCAGTCTATGAGGCTTGTGGCCACTTGTGTTTGGTAGATGACTTTTCAGGCCAGGAGTTGAAATGAGCAAGGGCAAGGCCTCTGTCCCTGAGCTTGGAGCTCTGTTTCAGCCAGCTTTAGAGCACAAAATGGGTTTGACAGCTTACTCACCTTCAGCAATACAGTGTTTCTTTACCAAAACATCACTGTGAAGTGTCTAAGAAAAACGGACAGTTAATAGAAAAGTTGAATTTAGAAGGCAGTAGAATGCATGTGCATCTTCGAGAGCTGCACAGTTTCACAATTCAAAGGAACAAGGATGGTGGGACCCAGTGAAAAATGTCTGGGGAAGCTTGTCATCACCAAGACATCTAAGGAGCAAAGAGCATAGTTGCCATGAAGTTGTGGGAAGAAAGTGTGTCTTACTTTAGATTACTATTGTTGTGATGAAACCATGACCAAAGCAATTTGGGGAGGAAAAGGTTCATTTGGTTTACACTTCCATATTCATCATCAAAAGAAGTCAGGACAGGAGCTCAAACAGAATAGGAACTCAATAGGGCAGGAACCAGGAGGCAGGAGCTGATGCAGAGGCCATAGAGGGGTGCTGCTTACTGGCTTGCTCATTGTAGGCTGAGCAAGCCATAATGAGCATTAAAAACAGAAGTCCGGCTTCAGCAGGATGCTCATCAGGAATGCTTAGAATCGGAGTGGACTGCTCAGTTCTGTTTCTTCCCCAATATCCAATCCTGAAACACATGTGGGTGTCTTACTTGGAGTCTAGAATCCACTGACAAGTAGAGTTGTAGGTGAGGCCACTGTCACTCATGGTTGCTCACCTTCATACTGTTATGTCAACCACATTTCAGTGTGATATTGGTTCTAGACAATAATTTTCCGTAATGGTGTGCACTTGCATTGTTTTGCCGTCTGAAATACTCAGAACTCCTGTTTGTCTAGCAGTTCAGCCACACTTTCTGGCCCAATGGTCCTCCTAATAGAGATAATCCTATAAGAACTGCCAACCAGGAATAGCCACTCTGTTTTGTTTTGTTTTTTAACACCGAAGGGTACTTAGAGTGTAATACACTTCATATATATCCTGAACAGCTGTCATTACTTTGGGTGGATTTTATCTTAGTACATAGGATATTGGCTGTCACACAACGGACTTAATGAATGTATATATGAAATTTGGGTTGGACTGGGGAGGCAGCTTAGTCACTAATATGCACATCACATAATGTTTTGGTCAGTGACAGACTTCACTATGACTATAGTCCTATGAGAGTATATCCAACAGTGATTAGTAGAACTGCCTAATAAGCATTTCTTAGAACATATCCTGTTTGTTATGTGATAATAATTATATGAGAATGGTTTAGGTAGAATAATAGAATACTTAATATCTTAAAAATAGCAAGACAGTGATCTGTGCCTGCACGTTTTGAAACATTCTAAATATATTTAAGAAAGAAGGGAATATTAAGGTAATCCAGTCGAGGAAAAAAAAATCATTTCTGCCATTGGTGCTGGAATACCTAGATCCTCACACCTATAAAGTTAATGGCATTGAACCTTCACCTCATATCCTTTATAAACACCAACTCACAATGTATTGGACACAAAACTAAAAATAAAAAAAATCAAATTACAAGATTTGGGAGTAGACTTTCATAATCCATCATTATGTATGGTGAATTCCTAAATATGACAGCATAAAAAAATATAAATATGAACCATAAAGAAAAAAAAAATAAAGGGTGAGGTTAACTGTGTACAAATTGAATTTGTTGTCTTCCAGAAGACATCACAAGCAAAGTTCAAAGACGGGTAAAAATAGAAGATATAGGTAAATTATATAGGAAGTGACACCTATCTGTGATCCGTGAAGAACTTTTATGACTCAAGAATGAAAAGACAAAATGATCCAAAAGTGGACCACGAGGATTGAGAGCTTAGGGCCTGACGCAGTCTCAGTAACCCAGAGACTGGAGGGGCAGCTCAGAGGCGGAACGCGCGCCGTGTACATCCGAGGCCCTCAGTTCACATCCAGCACTGCAGAAGTACCGATTGACCAAATTAAACAACGACAAGGACTTAGGCATTCTCTACTGTGGTGACATACAAGGCCAGCGAGCGCTTGAGAAGGTCTTCAGCATGCATCACACACTCTGAGCTGGCGGTAGTGCAAGAGAGACATAATATCAAGAATTAGTAAGGATGAGGAAACATGCTGATCACAGTGACTTCAGGGTGGGAACAACCCACACGTCTGTCCGCTCTTGAATAGCTAGGTGTCCACAATAGACACACACTAAGCCATGAGAATGACGTGGCATTCTATTAAAAAAACCAGTGAAATCTTGAAAATAGTATGCTACTTGAAAAGAAGCCGGGCACAAGCTGCATACTGTGCCATCCTGTTTATGTGAAATATCTACAGTTAGCAAGTGCACAGAGGCCTAGTGATTGCCAGTGGCTGCGAAGGGGGCAAGGGGAGCTGTGTGTTCGGTAAAGAAACCGTTCAGAAAGCACATAGTGATGGCGTTTAAGCTTGTGACGGTACCGAAATCTACCAAATCAGACATTTTCAAAGAATGGACGTTCTGCGGTGTAAATCATATTCCAGCAAGCATATTTCCAAAGAGAGGGGAGGCAGTGATAAACTTAGTGCAGCTAAGAAAAGGCAAATAATAACGGTAGCTAGAGACACCTCACTCACTCCCGCGGTGCTTTCCGTGCGGCAGAGGTGGTAGGAGTTTCCGGGACAGGGTAGACTGTGCTGAGTGGGTTGCTTATGTCTGTAATTTTCACCATCCTGTCTACATAGGAGGAGCCTCAGACTGCAACCCAGGCACTCCTGAATGCCCCAGATTCCTTTCCTTCGCCTGCAGTCTAGAAGTCAGAACCAGAGCCTGCCTTGATGGAGGCACGCCTGCCTGGCGGGTCGAGTCCCGGTGCAGTGAGCCTGCTGTGTGTCTTCAGTGCACAAGTGCCTGCTCCTCTTGTGTGCATGGTCTGTTGGTGTGAGAGAACTGAAGAGGGAGGCAAGCAGATGATTAAAGATGTGTTAACACTTCTTGGATAGGGTGGTAAATGGTGTTGTAATTGAAGAGCAAAAGCCTTTTAAAGACAAATGGATACATTCAGTAAATGCATAAAATGCACACGTCAGCCCTGTGGAGATAGTTCAGGGAAAGACAGATGGGTCGGCACAGTGAGCCGCAGGTGTGGAAGAGCTGCCAGGGTCACGGCCTGCGTTTCTTCGGGTGAGGAGGTCTGCTCCAGGAGCCCAAGAGCCACTGTGCACTGAGCCACTGGGATCCTGTCATCTGCCTTGATGCTGTGTGATGAAGTAGGGCTGGACTTGACACAGTTGATGTGTGTGTGTGTGTGTGTGTGTGTGTGAGAGAGAGAGAGAGAGAGAGAGAGAGAGAGAGATCCTTTAATTTTGGTTGGATTATGGAGTTGAGAATGATTTGAGAAAAAGTTCACCTGACCTCAACGTGAGAGAAAGAGTGTAACTGTTAGAAAGTACACAGGCATGGCTGTTCGTTGATTCCTTTCTGTTCTGAGGAAGTATTTGACATAGCAGGGGAGGCAGGGAGCATGATGTAGCTGGTCACGTGGCATCCTCAGTCTGAAAGGAAGAAGAGATGACTCCTCTGCCTAGCTCTTTTTCTCGCCTTTTGTTCGGTGTGAGGCCCCAGGCTGTGGAACAGTGGCACCCACACCTAGGAGAGGTCTTCCCTCCTTAATTAACAGGGCATAGAAACTGCTGCAAAGACATGCTGTTTCTGCTGATTCTGAATCACTCCATGCTTACAGTCTACAGTGAGCGTTACAGTTTTCCTAGTTACTGCTTTGGCCTCCCTAACATAAAACATCCAGAGGTGTGGGTCTCAACCTGTGGGTTACGAACCCAGTTTTTGGTGTTGAATGACAGGGGTCTCCTAAGGTTATTGGAGAACACAGATATTTACATTATGATTCTTTACAGCAGCAGTTGAGACAGTTTTATGATTGGGGGTCACCACAACATGAGGAACTATATTAAAGGCTTGAAGAATGAGGATGGTTGAGAACTGCTGCTCTCGAGGGTAGGAATTGGGTCAGACAGGACTAGTAGTGTATTTAGAAATAATGTGGCCATCAGTGGAAGTCTCAGATTTGCGATCAGTTCTCAGATAACTTTCCCATTTTCTTTTGCTGAGCACACGAATGCCTGCTTGATGTAAAACTTGCGGCATTCCATACAGGCACCATAATGGAAAGACTTCTGGGTAAATCCAGAGTCAGGCAGGGCCTGCTCAGTGTGCATTACAGACTGAAACAGTTTCCTTTCATTTTGTATTGACTGTGGTTCTGTTTTTTTTTTTTCCTACCCTTCCATCATTAGCTTTTTGGATAGTTTATGGGTAAAAATGTCTTAAGCAGATGCCCTGAGCCTTATTTTTCACCTTTTGAACAAATTTATGATGGCTTCTTAAGGTATCATAGGAAAACTTCATACTGACCCAAAGATCTAAAACACATATGGAAAGAGTTGAAGTGCCCAAGTGAGTGCTGTGTCATTTGGGAAACCATTCTTCTTTTTACAGATTGACTAATGTAATAAAGAAATAACATTGGTCAAAATGAGTATTTTCTTACGATGATAACAGAGGAATGCTCTGTACCTCTATCCATCCTTTGGGGGCATTAGTTAATAGGTCATTTCTCATCGAAATTATATATCCCTTAGCCCGGGAAGAGAAAAGAAATAGTTGGAAAAATGTATTTAAATTTGATTTGTGGTCCAGCAAAGACGGCTAGTAGGTAACATGCTTACCACCAGGCCTAACATCCCATGCTAGATCCCTGACTTCCTTATGACAGAAGGAGGCTATCAGCTCTGCCAAGTTGTCCTTTAGTGTCCACATATGCACTGTGGCACATGGGCTTACATGCATGTATGCGTGCACACATGTCCACAAATAAGTAAACATAAAGTTTTGATGAAAAGATTGTTTAGTTATTCTCCACAGCTGTGCAGCAATCAGAAGCCCATGTAGAGAGGCTGTGGGCTGATTATGTAAAGTCACAGGTTAATAAGCTTGCATAAAAGTGTTAGCTCAGGCTGCCTCCCTTTTGATAACCACAGTCTGTGGATGAGCCACTGCATTCGTCCACCATTAGCATTGTGAGAGCCATGAACAGAAGGGAGTGTAAGTAACCAGGGGTTGCCCTCTGCCCTGAACAGTTGAGAGTCAGGCCTACTTGGCTATCAGTCATAAGGAAATTGGACTCTTGCAAGCCCTGGTGTGCTGAAGAAACGTCTGTAGGAAGCGAGGAGCCTATTCTGCAGCATCTGAGTATGCCCAAAAGAGGCAAGAGCAGCTGGGTGTAGTCACTTTCCATTATTAGTGGCTTTGTGCCTATTTGTTTTTTTTTTTTTCCTTTATGCCTTATTTTGTAAGAGAAGCAATTACAGAGTTAAAGGAGTGTGCCCAAAACTGCCCCTTGCCACAAAGTGGCGTGCAGTTTTCTTCTTCATGCCTTCTCTCTGTCTCCCTACCCAGCGTTTTCTCTTTTGTATTCTTTCTTTTGTTTCTGTGATCCTGGCATCATGGGATCACAGAACACAGGGTCAGCAGGAGAGCTCGCGGACCCAGGTGGAGCCCTGTGCCAGCTAGTTACTTATTTGGATGCAGCTCTTGTTTGAACACTTGTCATTGTTGTATTTTAAAGCTGGAGCTCTATAGAGATGGGACATTTCTATTACTGTTCATCAGTGGATGGATACCCAGTTCTCTGAAAGGTGCCTGGCATATCACAGGCATTTATCAACACTTGCTGGATGGTGATGTGTAGAGAGAAGAAAAAATTTGAGGGTCTCTTGAGTCCATCTAATCTGAAACCAGGCAATTCTGTTCATTTTGTACTTTAACACAATGCATAGCTACATCTACAAAGACATCCTGAGCTATAACAGAGCACAGCTCTTTGTCATTTACTATTCTCTTGGCTAGAATGGTGTTCTTTACTTACGTGCAAGAACTATAGTTCATGTTCATGGTTTCTGAGTTACATCCAGAAATAGTTTCTCAATTACTTGTGTTACACTGTACACATTACATTTGATTTCAGTACAGTTATTAAAGTATTTCTTTCTATATTAATAACTTTTGTCACATCTGATTTTTTAAAAAATTATATTTAATTTTAGTTATGTGTCCCTGCTTGTCTGTCTGTGCACCATGTGCATGAAGTGCCCACAGAGAGGTCATCAGACCTCTTCGAACTAGAATTAGGTGATTGTGAGATGCTATGTGGGTGCTGAGGATTGAATCCTGGTCCTCTGGGAGAGCAGCAAGTGTTCTTAACCACTGAGCCATCTCTCCAGCCCACTTGATAATTTTTTTAAGGAAAAATATACCTTCTCAAAAATTGTTGCGGTTAGGTGACTCATGTTCTGCACACTCTTTGAAGCTGGCTTTACGCGTAGACTTCTGTGACCTCTACTTGCTTTACTACGGGATAGATATTGTCTGGCTAGAACCACAATGGATTTGTTAAAAAATGTTCTGTATTTGCTTATTTTGTTTACAACATCTGCACACACATGTGTGTAGCAAGTGTGTGGAGACCATAGGATGGCTTGTGGGAGTCAGTTCTCTCCTCCTGCTATTCAGGTCGTGAGGATCCGCAGGCTTGGCAGCAGGCTCCTTCACCTGCCAAGCAATCACCCTAGCCCCAGATGGATTCTTAATCACCTCATGGACTGAGGAATTTATTGGTAAGGTGATGAAGCATTTTAAAGTGTAAAATATATGATACGAAGCCAAGCTGTCCCAAAGTAGAAGGGCCAGGTATTTTTTAAAAGATGGTATACTAGGTTCTGTTGCTGTCTTAACAAATTAAATAACAGTGTGTAACATGGTTCTGTTCACCACAGTCATTTTATAATTGTGGTAAGCATAAATATTGTTAATATTTCAGGAATACTGTTATGATATGGGAATATATAGGCTTTGATAAGTAACAATGCCAAAATAGCCACCAGTACCATTGTCAGTTTTGTGTACACTCGTGATGAGAGAAAATAACAATGTACAGTTTAGAAGTTAGGGGGAATGGTCTGGGGTTGTAGTTCCATGTTAGACTGCTAGTCTAGCAGGAGTGAGGAAACAAGTTAAACCCTAGCAACACTATAAACAGAAAAAGAAGCAGCTCGAAACAATCAGAGCACTTTCTCAGCTGAGGGTTGTCTGGGCTCTGTCATCTTACTTTGGGAGAGATTCTGCTTAAGAACTGGAATCTAGCACTTAGCGAGGCACAGCGAGGAGTGTGTCTGGAGATTGGAGTCTTGGCTCTGTTTGCTGCTGGAAACAGATCAGCTCTGTTTCCCCATTCCCTGATGTCTGGTTCCTTAATCCTAGTGGGATAGTGCAGGAGAAGACAAGTGTGGACTTTGGAGTATTCCAGATGCTGGCCTAGCTCTGCTGATACAGGAACCTTCATCAGCCGTGGCCTTATGATATTGAAAGGTCTGTCTGTGTTCTTTCCTGAATAATACCTATGAGTACTTGGAGATGTGAGATGCTGTGCTAAGGATGCCATTTGTCTATAGAATTGGCTGCAGAAAGCTTGGTTCTGTGTGTTGGTACCTAGAGCAGTCTACCACTGGCCTCAAGTGAACACGAACACATGAATATGCCTGGGTAGTTGGAGAGGGTTGCTTTGATGTCAGTCACATCAAAGATACAGTTAAGCCATAAGAATTGTTCTTTAAAACAGTGTTAAGTTTGAAAGAATTGGAAATTTAGGCTGTCGTTTTATCTTCACATACCCAGTGGGTTTTGTTCGTTTGTTTTGCTTTTTTTAAAAAAAAATTTATATTTATTTTTTTATGTATACAATGGTCTGCCTACATATATGTCTGCACACAAGAAGAGGGCACCAGATCTCATTCTATGGCCACCACGTGGTTGCTAGGAATTGAACTCAGGACCTCTGGAAGAGCATCCAATGCTCTTAACCACTGAGCCATCTTTCCAGCCCCTTATTCTGCTTTTTCTATCACACCTGTTGGATTGATTTGGTCTGATTTTTATTTTCATAGAAATAGAGAGATGTATTTAGTCAGTCTTGGATATGAACTCTAGCAACTATTCTACTCATCTTACATTAAATTATTTAACCTCACCTGAAGATTTGTCATATAGAATTTTGGACTATGATCATCTATCAATATGAGTTAGGCTCCAAGCACTCTATAAATTATCAGTTGATACACAAATTGTAGAAGTCATTACTATTACCTTTGATTGTTATATTGCCATGTCATTTTTCCACGGTGTTCCAGACTTTTGTGTCTAAGACACCCAGAGTGTTCCTGGCTAACCTCAGTTTGGCTGTGGGACAAACCCTGCTGTGTCCATATCTGTGCTCTCTCCACTTCCTAGGTTATGCCTGACCATGAAAGCAGGCGTTTGCTTTCCTTTCTACCTCCTGCCCTTCCAGCTTCTCTTTTTTCTTGTACCTTTGTGGGGTTGGTGGGAGTAGAAGGAAAGCAGTTTTCGAGCAAAGGAATTTATTCAAATTCCCATGGAACATTCCAGTTAAGCATTCTCTTCTAAAAGAAAAGGCACGTAAATCATACATGTGTTTTACAAGACCCATTCTAACTCTTGGAATCAAATTGATTTTTATTCCTGAAAGTTCTATATTTGGGTGAGCTATCTGGACCTCCCGTAACTATCTTTCTACAATGGGATTGCTAAAACGATACGCCCCAGGATTGTTGGATTAGTAAGGTGATGAACATGGGGAATGGTGATTGGTGACAAGGTTTTGATAATGGTGTGTGTCCTATCTGGGAGCTAAAGGGTCCTGGCTCCTTTCAGGTTGGAGGTATTAAAGCACAGGCGATAGGAAAAAGTCAGTACATGTTGGCCATGCCTCAAAGCCTTCTCTGTCTCTTAATAGCATACATGTCCTACCCTTCAGTGGTTGACTGTTTGCACGGTGGCTTTGCAGCCCACATAATCTCGGGGTAATCCTACACCTCACCAAGTGATGCCCTGACCATCGTGAACATGCCAGCTTAGTGACACCAGTAGCTGCATTTCAATCACGCTGTGCCCTGTCTCCCTTTGTCTAACACAGCAAGCTCAAGTCAGACTCTCTGGTGGGCAGGGAACTTAAGCGTGACAGCTGGGTTTGGGCTGGGCATTTCTCTTATTCCGACCCCAACCCCTGCACACTGCTCCCATGCTTCCATTAGGTGCCCTTAACTGTAGTCCCTGACCTGTTCTATCTTGTTATTTTTTTGTTTTTTTTTTTTCATGGTTCTTTCAGTCATATGTATTGGAAAACTTGTGTAAATAGGACCCAGGTTTTCCTAGTTAATGTGGTACACCCATTGAAACCACTTTGTGTTTGTCTTTGGCACAGGGCAGCAAGCGGGCACAGCACCTAGAGGGTGTGTTGCTTGCTTGCCTGTCGCTCTAGTTCTTCACCTGTGTCTTCCCCGGCAGATAATGGGGCACCAACAGCCGCTCAGCAAGGTGAAGAGCTGAGGAGCAGGCAGCTGAGCTGAGATGTGACAATCAAATCTGCGCAATGTTGGCCATTGCGTTGGTTTTCTTCTGTGGCCTGGGGAAGACTTCTGGTGTGTATGAAGGAAGAATGGCTTACTTACTTGTTTTACTTTGTTTTGTGTTTCACTGCAGGGGAAGGCTTATAGACTGATGGTAAAGGAAACATGAATTCAGCACCCTGCCCTGAGACTCCCCTAGGTGTTGTGTTAGCTGCCAAAAATACAAAAACAAACAAACAAAACGTACCATAATTGTATGGCTTATGTGACATAATACGTCTTTCTACACTTCTGGAGGATAAAAGTCCAAGGGCCAAGGTGGCAGAATGTCTTCCAAGGCCTGTTTTTTTTTTGTTGGTTTGTTTGCTTGCTTGCTTTGTTTTTGTTTTTCTAGTTTTGTTTTGGTTTTTTTGAGAGAAGGTTTCTCTATATACCCTTGGTTGTCCTGGATTCCCTTTGTAGACTAGGCTGTCCTCAAACTCAGAGAAATCTGCCTGCCTCTCCTCCCTGAGTGTCACCACATACAGCAAAGGCCTCTGATTTTGCCCTATAAATGCCCATATTCCTTAGTTCCAAGGTCTGTCTCTTGTTTTCATCTCGCTCTGGATGTCCATCCACCTTTACACACATTCTGAGCCCTTGAGTGTTAACACTTCAGTATAGGAACCTGAGAGGGGGCTTAGTGGGGTGCTTAATTCAGCTCATAATAGATGGTCATCTGAGCATGGGTATCTTTCCCAGAGTTCTGTGCTTCCTGGAGATGTGTGAATGGCACTTCTGTTGAGCCACAGAGTTGGGATAAGTTTGGATGAAGCATTCTTTGTTCTGATTTCTGAAGTCATCCTATGTGGGGTTTTGTAACAACACTTACTAGGACCCGGGCTAGTTTTCCCCTCACCTTTGAATATTCAGTGGTTAGCAGTGCTATGTGTCAGGAAGTCACTGTTGAGTTGAATAGGTGATTTGTCTGCCTCCGGACATTGCCATAATTTCATTCACCCCAAGAGGAAATGAATTTGTTTTTTCCAGTAGTTATCTATGGAGATTGAAGGCATATTTTATTAGCTTGGGAAGTTTGAACTGAATTCTCTCTGATGTTTGATTTCTTCTTCTAGGATGATATATGTATTTATGAACTACTTTCATTAAACAGAGAATACTATTAGTACCATTTCAGAAGTTGCATTCTTACTAGGCCCCGCAGCCTTGGTTATTCTTTAGGGAAACCTGAGAATAATTTCCTTAAGTAGAGTTTATGACTGAATTTGATAAGTAAAATGTACTATAATTTGTGTTATAATACTACAGTAGAGAAACTATGTTTTTGTCTTTTCATACTTTAGAGTTAATATTTCCTTTTGGGAGGATGAAAGATAGGTTTGGGTTGGATAAGAACAGGTTTCTGAAAGTGTCTTATAATGTATGTACGTGTAAAATATCTTTCACAAATACCACAGAATAATTCAGGATAATTAGAACAGGCTTCAGGAAGCTTTTATATACATATCAATTTGTGGCTTCATAATGTTACTTAATTTTTTGGCCAGAAACCTGCTGTGTATATATAAAGATAATTTATTCTTTAGAGTGAACTTATTAATTTTTAGGAATAATTTTTTAAGGACAGATGTTCTTATAAAAGTAGTAAGAAGACAGTTTTTCAGGTCTATGTGTCATTTGTTTTTTTTTCTCCAATTAGAAATTTTTGTTAGAGGTTTTTGATGAACTTAAAAAAAAAGAAATATGCTTATAGCAAGGCAAATTATAACATGAGAATAGATTGGGTTTTTGTTTGTTTGTTTGTTTGTTTGTTTGTTGGCTCTTTTGCTCTCCTTGTGGAGTTCCTGTCCTCTCCAGATCTTAATATTTCCCTCTTCTTTCATAAGATTCTCTGCACTCTACCCAAAGGTTGGCCATAAGTCTTAGCATCTGCTTTGATAGTCTGCAGGGCAGAGCCTTTCAGAGGCCCTCTGTGGCAGGCTCCTGACTTGTTCCCTGTTTTCTCCTTCTTTTGATGTCCATCCTCTTTGCCTTTCTGGATGGGGATTGAGCATTTTACCAAGAGTCTGCCCTCTTGTTTAGTTTCTTTAGGTGTACATATTTTAGTAGGTTCATCCTATAGTATATGTCAATACGAGTGAGTATATACTGTGTGTGTCTTTCTGCTTCTGAGATAGTTCACTCAGGATGATCCCTTCCAGTTCCCCACCCTTCACAATAGTCACAGAGGACATAAAGTACCTTGGTGTGACCCTAACCAAGAAAGTCAAAGAGTTGTGTGAAAAAAATTTCCAGTCTCTGAAGAAAGAATTAGAAGAAGATATCAGAAAATGGAAAGATTTCCCATGGTAGGATTAACATAGTAAAAATGGCTATCTTACCAAAAGCAATCTACAGATTCAATGCAATTCCCATGAAAATACCAACACAATTCTTTACAGACCTTGAAAGAAAAATTCTCAACTTCATATGGAATAACAAGAAATGCAGAATTGCCAAAAACAATCCTCTACAATAAAAGATCTTCTGGAGGTATCTCCATCCCTGATCTCAAGCTGTACTATAGAGCAACAATACTAAAAACTGCATGGTACTAGCATAGCCATTTTTTTTAATTTATTTATTTTTATCTCAATCACAGGTTAGGTACTTTGAATCCCAGGCGTAGCC